>OX638297.1:56039994-56413782 GCA_951812265.1 Taphrorychus bicolor | reverse complement strand
AGGGTTCTTCAGATGCATTTCCATGATTTTCTAGAATTTCTTTATTTTATGATGCATATATCCATGTTTTTCAAATGGACCATCAATGTTCTTCAGAGTATTAATTTCCTTGATAATCTCTGCAAATGTTGTTGATGTAAATATGTATTTTTTTTGCAGAAATAACATGTGAACATTAGGAAACATTACTTTCTATTCTACATGTGCAAGTGTATAAAATATCAATTTCTAATATTTTTTTATAAAATTAACTTTTTACCCCAATATTGTATGCTTTCCATATCATGTTTAACATGGTAACCTGGCTCATATATACCGTTTCTTTTTTTGAATGCCATATTAATAAGAGAATATTAGATAGTATATAAACTAGAATGATAATGGGCTCAATATGCAACCTTTCGTAAAAATTATCATATTTTCAATTTTTTTATGAGATACATGATGTATGTCCATGAGATACAGAATGTATGTCCAAATACATTCAAAACGAGAAAATTCTATAAAGTATATTTTACAAAGGTATTTCTTATAATTTTGACAATTCTTACCTTGGGGTATACATAAAACAGGAAAAGCGCCTGGAGTAAGATTTCTACCATCCTCAAGTAACCACATATTTGCCATAATTAACTATTTTGAGCTAAATGATACACTCAATAAGTAGCAAGTCGAAATAATTGAAATTAAACGAAATTTGTGCCAAAGTTTGAGTACTGCCAAGTTGAGAAAGACGTGAATTTTAAGTGTTCCGTCATTGTCACCTTCAACTTAACCCAGTTTTTTTTTTATTTTTTGAAGAAAACTGTAACCTTTCAAAATGAAGTACTAATGGCGCTCTCACACAATAGGAAGGCAAACTTAAAACAGTTAACCGAGCCTTCCATTTGATCTTTCCTTTCTATACGGGGATATTTTGCGGCTATTTGTCGAGGATGTATTGCGTAACCACCAGACAATATTTTATCTGTTGTTTCTTTTCTTATTATTGGGTGTCAAATAGGCAGGCAAATTTAACATACGTGTCGCATAGTTTCATCGGATTGGCATTCTTTCAGCGATCCAACTGTAGATAGTTTGGTATTTTCCTTCTTTTTAATTATTTCATGATGCGTAGCCAAGAAGCGCTGTTGAAGGCATTTCTAACGTCTAGCGTCAATAGGACGCACCACCTTTCTCCTCGACCGTGGAATTTCTCCTGCATTGCCCTTTCCATCACGCACTTCATAACGCTTACCGTAGACCTCTTGCTTCTGAAACCAAATTGCGTGTCCGTGAGGCCGCCGCTCTCCTCCACTGCTGCATCCAGTCGACAGTTAATTAAATGTTCGTATAGCTTCGCCAATGAGTCTATGAGGCATAGTGGTCTGAAAGAGCTGGAATCTTTCACGTCTTTATTTGATTTTTGGATAAGGACCAGTTTAGCAATCTTCCAGTTCTCAGGGAATTCTTGGTTTTCTAGGTGCTGGTTTAGAACTTTGAGCAGGGTTTCTGGGTGGGTGTTTTATTGCGTCCGCTGGAAGTCCATCGGGTCCAGGGGCTTTTCCTATTTTTAGCTTTTTCGCAGACTTTTCTAGTTCTTCTTTCATGAAAGGTGCAAAGGTGGATGGGAATGTCTTCTCGGGCATTTGTTCGTTGCTATTTGGAAAGAGATGGCTTGCCACTTCTTGGTTTCTGGTCTTGGTAAGATCGACTGAATGTCTGTGGTTCATCTGTTGTAGGACGATTTTACAGCCATCTCCCCATGTGTCTTTATTTAGCCTTTTGCAGAGTTCTTTCCATCTAGATTTTTTTCTTTTTCAATAAGGTTTCCTAGCTCTTTTCTTTTTTCCTTATAACTTTGCCATAATGTCTGCATTGCCTTGTGTGATTATTCCTTACTCTTCTCCTCAATGTTGACGTTCCACCAGTATGACTGTTTACCGTTTTCTCGGCAATTTGTTTGTCTAGCTGTATCTCTGTAGGCCTTAATCACATTTGTAATGTCTTGCTCCGTCTTTATTTCGTGGTGTTGTTCTGTAAGTTTTTTTAAGTGGTCAGCGAAGAGTTGTGAGTCAAACCTTGGTTTGTCCCTCAATCCAGTTCTTGTTCTTGCATTGTTTCCTATTTCAAAGTAAATGTGCTTGTGAAGCGAGCATGGCTCATTGTCTAGGACTTTCCAGTTGTTTGCGTGCCTAGCAAGCTTGTTGGTAGCAAAGGTGATATCTATAGAGGATTTCGTGTTTCGTCTTGCAAAAGTCGCTTCCCCGGTGTTCAGTGTTATAAAATTATGCCCGGCGCACATTTGTGACAGTAGTGAACCTTTATCATCCTGGCTCTTGGACCCCCACTCTGGAGATTTTGCGTTGAAATCTCCTAGTAGCAGTATTTCTCCTTTCAGTCCGGTTATCGATCGCTGTATATTAGCTAGGTATTGTTCGAATTTTCGTATTGTACAATTTGGGGATATATAACAGGCTATTAGTGAGAAATGGTCCATTTTTATTGCGACGATGCCTTCCTCGTATAATATGGTGCGTGTTATTTTTATTTTCTTTGTTCTTGGCTAAAGAACGATGCCAACATTTCGGACTTTGTACCATTTGGCGTTATTTTTCATCAGGTTTTTGTTGGGTTCACTTGCTACAATGATGTCAATGTCTTATCTTGTGGCCTCTTGGTATGCCATGTCATGTGCTTTCCTTGATCTTCTTCTTCTTTAGGTGCCCTGTCCTCTTCGGACGTTGGCAATCATCAGCGGTATCTGAACTTTGTCTACAGTTCGGCGGAACAATGTGGTAGTGCTCACTCCATGCCATTGGCTTAAGTTTTTTAGCCAGGATATCCTTCTTCTGCCCGGCCCTCTTTGTCCTTCGATCTTGCCTTCTATAATAAGCTTTAAAAGTCGATATTTGTCATTCCTTAAGATGTGACCAAAATACTCCAGTTTGCGCTTTTTTTGTATGAACAGAACTTCCAGTTGCCTGTCGGTTGAAGGGCCTCGGTTGAAAGGCGTTGAAGTACCTCCGTGTTACGCACTCTTCCTACCAAGGAGATTCTCACTACCCTTCTGTACGTCCACATTTCAAAGGCCTCCAATTTTTTGCACATCGCATCTGTCAAGATCCAAGCTTCCATTCTATAAAGCAGTATGTTGAACACGTAACAGCGTAGTATTCCGAAGCGCAGAGGCAAGCTTAAATTTCTGCTGCAGGGTACATTACGCATCCTCAGAAACGAGGCACGGGCCTGTTCTATTCTGGCACGAATCTCCTGCATGCCGTCCCATTTCTCATTTAGTTGACACCCAAGATATTTAAAAGTTTCCACTCGTTCAATTCGTTGGCGGTTAATAGTCAGGTGTCCGTCCACGTTGCTAATTGCTAGCCACTTTTGTCTTTGTCACGTTTAGTCTAAGGCCGGCTTCTGAGCTTGCAGCCGTCACGCGGCTTACCAGTTCCTGCAATCCTTCTAGGGAATCGGCGACAAGAACCGTGTCGTCCGCGTACCTACTTCAGGTTGTTGATATTAATCCCATTGAGATATCCCCTCGTCGCACTCGTCCAAAGCCTCTTGAAATATCCTGTCGGAATACAAATTAAATAACAGTATTGATAAAATGCATCCTTGACGAACGCCTCTCGGGATTTTGATCTCGTCGGACGCGGTGCTATATATATCGGATTCTTATGTGAGCAGTTTGGTTCCAATAAAGGTTGGCTATTGTTCTGAAGTCTCGTTGTTCCAGTCCTGTTGCTTTAAGAATGTCGATCAGTTTTTCGTGCTTAACTTAATCGAAGGCTTTTTCGTAATCGATGAAACATGCATAAACCGATACCGATATGTCCCGGCATCTTTGGATAAGGACCTGAATGCTAAATAGTGCCTCCCTTGTTCCAAAACCATTGCAAAAACCAAATTGAGAGTCACCCATCCTTGCCTCGCACTTTGCATATATTTTTGTGTGTATTATTTTCAAGAAGAGTTTAAGCACATGGTTCATCAGGCTAATAAGACGATAATCACCACAGTTCTTGGCTTTCGCGTTTTTGGAGAGCGGGACAAAAGTAGATTTAAGCCAATCAGAAGGTATACTGCCGTTTCGGTAAATAAAGTTGAATAGATTTACCAGTGTGTTCAGTAATTCTTGGTTCTGCAGTATTTTTAGAATTTCTAATTATATGGACGTCATCAGGACCGCTACTTTCCCGTTTTTTGAAATTGACAGTGCATACTGGATTTCTGCCTTAGTTAAGTCCAAACCTTGGCCTTGGTCAAGGAATTCTTCCTGAAGTTCTGGCCGGGCATCGTAAAATAGGAGCTCGATATAATCGCACCATTCCGTCAGTTTTTCCGAAGTGTCAAATATTGCCTGCAATAAGCCGGCCCTGTGCATTCTGTAGAGTCGTCCCGCTTCTGTTTCTGCAGATACTTGCTGCCTCTTTTATCCTCTTGTGCATGTTTAAGGTGTCGTGTTTTGCTTCCATTGTTTCTATTTCTTGGCATTGCTCGGAAAGCCATTTCTCTTTTGCTTCTCTTATCTTGTTTTTGATTATGCGGTTTTGCGCCCAGTATTCGTTGTTCTCTCCTTTGAGTATCCGTCTTTTTCCATTAGATCACGGATTTCCTCCGACATCCATGGTCTCTTCTTGTGGTTTCGTTGAGGATCAAGTATTTTAGTGGTACTTTCTTTGATAGCATTTTTTATATTAGACCTCAGTCACGGTTGCCTCCGTTATGGGTATGGCATCAAGTCTGGAATTCAGTTATTGTTTTAGTTTACTCATTATATTTATGTCCTTTATCTTTGACACGTCTGGCTTATTATGTCTGGGTTTTTGTAGACATCTTTTGAATGTAAGTCTTGCTGTTGCAACAACTGGATTATGGTCGGAATCTATGTCTGCGCCTGGGTATGTTTTTGCAGACTTTATGCAGTTTCTGTATCGCTTTTTAATAAGTATGAAGTCTATTTGATTGCGAATGATTCTTTCAGGGGTGTGGGCCGCTAGATGTCCACGTATACAGCCTTCTGGTTGGAAGTTTAAAAAGGTATTTGCCACGATGAAATCCTGTTCCTGGTAGAATTGAACTAGCCGGTCTCCTCTAACGTTTCATGTTCCTAATCCATATCTGTCGGTAATATCCTCTCGTGGTGTACTTCCTACTTTGGCATTAAAGTCGCCCATGATAAAAGTCACCTCTAATTTTTTCGCGAACTTCAGGGTATCTGGAATTTGTTCGTAGAAGTCTTCTATTTCTTCGTCGGGGTGATCACATGTTGGTGCGTAAGCCTGGATGATGTTGATGTTAAATGGCTGCGAGTGGAGTTTTATAAAGAGCACCCTGTCCGATACCGGAACGAACGCCATTATAACTTGCTGGTTTCCTTATTCATTATGATACCCACGCCGTTGTAGTGTAGGTTGCTGTCGTTACCCGAGTAGAATACTTGATGTTCATTTATTACACATTGTCCTGAATTGGTCCATCTCATATCGCTAATCCCTAGTATCTCTATTTTAAGTCGTTTCATCTCTTGGATAACATTATGTACTTTCCCTGCCTGAAACATGCTTTGTACGTTCCACGTAGCAACCTTCCTCATGACTGGCCCGGTGATTCTTAGCACCCTATGGTTGTTTAAGACCTGCCGGGGTCTGAGGGACTTGGCTTTTTCTTTTATAGTAATGCTGATGATTTTCCTGGGGATTTTAGTGAGGTGGTTTCCCGTTGCCTTCCTCATCGCAGCCTTACACCCGATTTGATCATAATGTGATAGTCGCCTGTAAGTATCTGGTAACGAACCTTTAGGGACGTAAATCTTTGATAGCTTCGTTCCAGGAATGAAGCAACTGCTTCCCTGTTCCATGCTAGTTTTGGTCAGCCCCGGGTATTTCATTTCCCCGGTACCACCCATACCTGGGAGGCGTTTCCCTATCCGCCACCTGGGGCGGCTCCCGATGGAGGACTAGCAACCGCACACGGGTTTCGTTGATCTGTTGACTCTTTCCTTGATCGGTCCGAGTTTATTTGGGGAATTTTAATTCCTTCGCTTAGTTTCATTCTTTGATGATGTTTTCTGATAGAAGGTCTGTCTGTTTCTTAGCTATTTTGTCATTCTTGTCTTCTATGTATTGAAGTTGTCTTCTTGTGATCTAGTTCAACAAGTCGTTCTAATGTGGATATAGCCAGAGTATAATACATGAACTCGGACATTAAACGTTGAAGACACCATGAGCATTATAAGACATAACGCTTGCGGGGTAGGTCTAGGTATCTTACTTACTATAAGAGACCTAGAGCATTATAAGGATAATAACGCATGAGGTCGATAGCGTGAGAACCCGAGGGCTCCTGGCCCGAGGGGTATACTTCGACCGAAGGCGTTTTGTCTTATAATGCTCATGGTGTCTTGAACGTTTTATGTCCGACTTCTTGTACTTAAAAAAGTTTACTTTTATGTATTATGATTTGATATAAATTCTAGGTGCCTATACCTGGCCGGGCATTTACCGTGGCAACACACAACAATGATTATTTTGATTTGTAAATGATTTACTTATCAAATTACTGTCAATTTAAATTCATAATGCCCGAGGGCGTTATTTTTTTGTTTATACGAGCTAGGGCATTATGGTTAATATAAATGACTTTGATAGAAGTCAATTATTATGAAATAATAGACCGGTCGGACCTAGAACATTTAAGGTATTAATATACCTAGGGCATTTAAGGATAATAATACATGAGGTCGATAGTGTGGAACCCGAGGGCGTCTGGCTTGAGGGGTATACTTCGACCGAAGGCCTTATGTCTTACAATGCTCATGATGTCTTCAACGTTTAACGTGCGACTTCTTGTACTTAAAAAAATTAAATTGTATATATTATGTTCTGATATGAATTACAGATGAATGTACCTATCCAGGCATTTATCTTAACAACACACAACAATGATTCTTTTGATTTAGAAATTATTTACTTATCAAATTACTGTCAATTTAGATTCATAACGCCCAAGGGCATTGTTTTTTTTTCTTTATGCGCCCTAGGACATTATTTTTAATATAAATGACTTTGATAGAAGTCAATTATTTTGAATTAATCGACCGGGCGGGCATTAAAATATAAATAAACCGTTCAATTTTTGTGTTATCTTTTATTACTTCTTTTAGTACAAGTATGAATTTTTTTTTTGCTTTAAACCACTTAATTTGATGCCCTCTTTATTGCAAATTTCAAAAACTCGAAATTCCTTAATACTTGGGCACCGATATGACGATTTAATTTGTTTTATCAAATCGCTCGGGCTCGAAGTCATTTTAAAGTTAAAAGGGCGGTCGAAAATATATCACATTTCCCATTTATTTTACCATATCATAAACAAAAATTATGCATATCTCATTTTGGCCCAAAAATAAACCTCTTATATCTGGTTTTCAATCAAATGCTAGGATGAAATGGAAAATATTTACTTATGGAGTGGATGGATTTTTAATAACATGTTACATATATATTCTCGGTATCTAATCTTAGTCCCAGGTAAATAGGATGCGCTTTTTTAAATATTATGATAACTAGTTCATTGGCGGATCTGCTGTTCTTACACATGTAAATTATTTGGTTATAATTATTTTGTTATGTAAAGTTAATAATAAGTTGTGATTTGTTAGACTACTTTATGTAACTATCATACTCCTTTACTTTTGTTTATTACATGCATTTGTGATTAATAACACAAGTAATTTTTTTTTCACATCGGTTCTTGTTCTGGTTGGCATAAAACCGTCAGGTCATCTGATTTTCAACCAATCTGATTGATTGGATATCAGCTGGTTTGACATTTTTATGTCAACCAGAACCAGTCTAAAGCAAAAACGACTAATAAGGATGTAAAAGTTGATGACAAAGTTGTTACCCATCGATCAAAGGTAATTTACCTTCTATATATAGGTACCGCACCATTTTTTTTGGTTGCTGATCTAGGTAGATAGGTACACTAAGTTTCCCATGTTATGTGAGTCGTTCACTCAAATACCTATTTATACACCAATGTACATACTCATTGCACAAAAAATTATACCCAACTTTTTCCAACTAGCATCATTTTCACGTTCTCAATGGCCCTGGTAGCTTCGTAAAATGGCGCAAGGTCGCGCTTTTCCATTTAAAATGTGAGTCGGGAGGCACCCAGCATCATGAGAGAATCGATGTTTCGCTTGCTTTTTAAACGAACAGTCGATTCGCTCCATAATATTATTAAAGGAATGTTGTTCAATTGACAAAACGTTAATTTGCATGAATTGGAATCTAAATGTTTCTATTTTCAGATTACTGTTAGCACGTCAACAGACGTCCTCAGTGTTAGTGAAACATGGTGTAGTAAGAATGGCTGCAGCACCTACAATTACTCTGAATAATGAGACGAAGTGTCCGGCTTTGGGACTAGGTACATGGTTGGTAAGTGTTTCTGAAATGTTTTAATAATTAATAGGAACAGGTTTACGGGTATAGGAATGAATAAAACCAGCTTTCGTTAAAAAATTGCCTTGTTATAATAATTATTACAGGGACATTTTGGATTTATTTCGACACCAAATTCCTCATAATCTAACAAATTGCCTTGGAAAATCGGGTTAATAATAGATTATTGTAATAAAAAGAAGTGTTAAATTACACATCTTTCAGGTGATTGGGTATGGAGAAAGAGAGGAAAAACCTATATCCTTCGTTTAGAACATTTTTATGCGCCTCATGTCATACCGCTCGTCACACTAGATTTGGCGCCAAGATAGGCTAGCGACCAAAATCGGTTCTCTTTCTAAAAAGATGTAGGTATACGAAAGATACGACTGTTTTATTCCACTCACCTCAAACCTCTATCGCAGAGTGACCCAAACTGAAGTACTAACAAATATACGGGGTGTTCATTATAAAATTTCATCTAGCAGGCTATGAAATTTTGACAGAAAAGGATGACATAATCAAAGTAAATGGACTTTTGTTTCTCCATCCTTTTCTATTGACATTTCACAGCCAACTAGATAAAGTTTTATAATGAACACCCCGTACTTATAAAGTCTATTTTCCATTCTAACTAACTCATGTGTACTGAATGATATAGCAAAATTACGTCATAAACATATGTCGCGTACCACCTTCCACTTAACAATGCCGAAAAAAATATTTGACATTGATTCAATATCAGTCGGACACATTGTTTTATTATCGTTTAAAATGAAAACTCGATTTTCTGAACGGGAACAGAACTTTATTTTAAATTTGATAGATTATTTTACGAAAGAGAAAGATGCAGGAAGACCCCTTTTACCTCTGATTTATCTACGAAGACATGGATACTATCTGTATTTAAACCGACTTGCACAAAACAACGGGGCCTGAGATCCACCAAAGGCCAGAGGGATCATTTATCAGTACCCGGAGATTACACGATTCAATGGATTAGGAAATAAGGAAACACAAAAAGAACTGCAAACTAGGACAAACACAAAAGTCAGCAGTAGCAGAGCAAGCTCTTTTTCTAAAAGCACGATATTTTTTTTAACCAGGTGGATATAATTTTACATTAACAGCAGCATTCCTAAACTAATCAGAGAAGCCATTGAGATATTCAAGCACGAGAACAACTTCAATAGGAAAGAGAGGAAAGAGAAATTGCGGCCCTGAATAATTGCTCACGTGGGTAGGATAGTACAGTTGGATCGCTGAAAGAATACCGATCCGATGAAATTATGCGACACGTATTATAAATTTGGCTGCCTATTTTACACCCAATAATAAGAAAAGAAACAACAGATAAAATTTTGTCTGGTGGTTACGCAATACGTCCTCGACAAATAGCATTGTCAGATTAACGTGTGTCAGTGTGACGTGTTTTTCCTTAATTTTGAAATCGCAATTTTCCTGCCTTTTTTCACTGATAAAGTGCATTGAATTGCCAAATCAGTTCTTTTTAGGACGACGGTTTTTTATAGGCTTCTTATTGGTGAAAATATTCAACCCAATTGATGGAATAGATAGTGCTTTGATCAATGTAAACATGCGAGTTTCTGGGCATGTTTCCAGTCACGCCACCACAAGCATATGACTATTAAAACTCTTAATGCCGAACTAAAAACTAAAGAATTCGTCTCCATAGGTCAAACATGTTGAACTTGTTGAAAGAAATTAGTTTTAAGCACAAAAAGCATGATAATAGAAGAGCACTTATAGAAACAACAAATTTTGCTTCATTAAAAGCTTGTTTCCTTCGAAAATATCTAGAAAACAGTAAGAGCGCGAATCCAAGGCAAGTCGTATTTTTAGATGAAACTTGGGTTTACTCGAAGGGCAATAAGACCAAATACTGGCAAGACACCAATATAAAAAGTGTTAGAAAACCGAAAAGGTATGACGGTAAACGATTTATTATCGTGCACGCTGGAGGTATTATGCTCAAAATCTACTACTTCAGATGATCACGGTAAAATGAACAACACGATATTTACAAAATGGATCAGAACTCGATCGAAAGAAAAAGCAAGAAGCACAAGTAGAAGTATTAAGTAAATTGCAAAGTTCAGAGGTACATATCTAAACCACTTTCTGCAGTTTTACTGCAGCTTTCAATTAATTACTAATAATCAGTACTCCGTATTTTAGAGGGTAGCTGTTGGTCTAAAAATGTATAAAAGGGCAGTGTACGCCATCAACAAGGGTATAGAAAATCATGCAATTCCAAACTTACCTGAAAGTTGCAAAATGGAGATTTGTTAATACTTGTACTATATGTATAAAGAAAGCGAGTTATTGTTAGTTTGAAGAAAAATAATTGCAACTGACTATTTTATATTTTATTTTTAGGAAAGCATATGACTATCAAAACTCTTAGGACTAAAAAGGGACAGTTGAAACCACACACAAGTCCTACCAACAAATAATGTACTTACTCAAACAGACCCCTCCCGGAGCCAGAGGATATCAAATAGACATGCACAAGAGTAGACCACCAAATACAATCAACTCACAACAGTGATGAAATTATCCTATGGAGGCAGATGACACTAGACCGGATCAAGCCCTGAACAACAACAGATTCTGAACAAGCCTTTGGGACTCTTACAAAAAAGTAATCAAGGAAGAATAAGTCATAGTAGATAACAGCAGCCGTTATTAAAAGGAAGGTTGCCCCTGCAGCAAAATTTCAACTAGAAAAAGCAGTTCTAATGCACGATATGCTTAGACAATCTTTGTAGACAGAGGAGTGTTCCAAAGTAAGCTAGTACAAGAGTTAAAACGGATTATTGGAGTCAAAAGCTCTTTTAAGACGGTTTTTTACAAAAGCATCTTCAAAAGATTGAAGAGAACTATAGCGGACATGCGGATTATATGATATGAACTTTGCTAGTATGCCTTACCAGTCGGGCAGTTATCTTTTACGTTTACGTTACAACCCTCTTTTACCACTGGAGGCCTACCGAATCGTCGCTACACATAGGACTTTGTACTATCCGTGTAACTATGTCCAATAAAGCGAAGCATAGGAATGGCGTTCTTCTAGCCGCTTCTGCAGCTCTACTCATCAGTATCCCTCGGCAAGGACATTTCTCATATCTTGTATATTTAGATAGAAAATAAAAGTAAAAATTAAGGGTTAAAGCCCCTTCGATTTTTACTGGATAAGCTTAATTATATTTCTTTTTTTATAATTTTTTTATTCACGAGCAATATCCATAATACCATTTGCCGTTTATTTAAACTGAGTCCAGAGGACAGATAATGCGGAATTGGAATCACACCCGTTTATAGGTTAACGTAACTCGAAACTCAACCCAGAAAACTTTGATTTGATTAATTTAAAATTTATAACCTTGCAATGACGTCACACCGGCATTCTTTTAGCGATCCAACTGTAGAGAACTAAAGGATTGATTTTGCTCATAAGAGATAATGTAAAGCGCCCTTGATTCCTGCGCATCGAAAATGACGTATCTGATTGACAAGCATTGACGCTATTGATTGGAGAATGGATGAATGGCGAATGAAATTGCATGCTGCATTCATCAATCAAAACAAGTATTTTTGTTCACCAACCATATCTGCGCCTTTGGTAGATCCATCAGCCAAGTTGAGCTATCCTACAGAACCACTGCACCATTCTTGATGAGGCCCGGCCCCTCCACTCCAGCTTGTTGGTGAGAGTATAAATATGACACATCGTTTAATGATGGATTGAATCAGGCAATTTCGAGACGCAAGGGAGATAACTTTGTCTCAAGAAGGACAAAGCGGAACGAAGAAATTTTCTGGAAGAACAAGAAAAATAAAGGCAATTTGAGATAAAGTAACAAAGAAAAAATCAAGCTGCTTTGTTTCAAGCATTAACGGATGATCCTCTCGAGTTGCTCAACTAAAATGACTGAAGTCAAACAAGACGTAGATCAAATCAAACAAGACGTGGATCAATCAAACATGAAGTAGAGATGAAAATGACAGAGTTAGAAGAACAGTGGCGGATCTGGAAAACACGTCGCAGTGGGCTTCAACCGCTGTGCGATTAAACATTACTAAGCCTCCAGTTTTCGACGGCACTACTTCTTGGAACATTTATATAGACCAATTTGAGGCAGCAGCAGTTAAAAATGGATGGACAGATTCGGACAAGGCTACCGAACTTTTAGTAGCTTTGAGAGGAACGGCAGCAGACATCATGCCCACATTGTCGACCACTGAAAAGTGTAATTACAACGCAATTGCCGCGGCGTTAGAGCGGAGGCTTGGTAAAGCTCATCGCGAAATAATCTACCAGACAGAGCTACGGATAAGGCAGCAGAAGCCAGTCGAAAACCTACAGGAATTTGGAGCAGACATTGAGCGTTTGACAAGATTAGCGTATCCTGCGGCTCATCCCTCTAATTTCCTTGACCAGCTATCAGTCCACCTCTTTATCGAAGGAGTTCGGTACAGTGAAATGAAATGTCATTTGAGGTTGACTCGTCCTTCCAAGGCAAATGAGGCATTAATTCGGGAATTGGAGTATGAAGCGTCGAGAATAAACACGGGCCACACAGTAGAGTAGTTGACGTACAGGAAGAGCCGCAGCCAAACTCAATCTTAAAGCAATTATTGGAAGAGCAGCATGAATTCAGGAAGCAAGTGACTTTATATTTCGACCAATCAAGGAGCAGCGCTCAAGACATTGGTTACAGAAGAAATATGGACCAAATGGGGTGTGGACCAAATGAGTGGGCCATTTTTAAACGGACTGTGGCGTTCGACGGGAAAGGAGTCAGAATCCGCCACGACGACATTCGGGATTCTTCATTCGGGAAAGGTGTACTGACACATCAGCCGGAAAACTAAGACCAGTCAGTGTGAAGGGACGAACGCTCATTGGCCCCACGGAAGCCGCAGGATCTTTAGGATTGGACAGCTTGGAAGAAACCTCACCATCCCTGGCAAAATTGAACTCCGTCCAGGCAGATCTAATGGTAACGCAGGTGCATTATCACGGAGGCCTTGCAAAGGGGAATGTCGACACTGCCAACGAGTAGAACAAAGAGAAAAAACATTCTTAGGAGAACCAGGATTGATGTCGGCGAACATTGGACTACTGAACAAATGAAGGTCCAACAAACAACCGATAATGCTGTGGGGTTAATACGTCAATGGAAGTTGGAAAATCAAAGATCTGATTTTAAGAACAGCAGATAAGTGCCCGCAAGTAAAAGCTACGTGGGCTCAATGGGATTCCTTGCCGATTCAGAATGGTTTACTGAAGAGGACTTGGGAAAGCCCCGACGGGAAAAGTGCCACGCTCCAGCTTGTCGTACTAGAAAGCAGACGGAAAGATGTCTTGCGAGAAATGCACAATGGTGTGTCTGGAGGCCATTTTGGAGTGAACAAGACCCTGGATAAAATTCGGGAAAGGTACTACTGGATGAATTGCCGAGATGACTTCGAAGAGTGGTATAGGATTTGTGATACCTGCTGCTCCGTAAAAGGACCCCAAAGAAAGACTAGGGAGCAAATGAAGCAATTCAATGTTGGCGCTCCATTTCAAAGAATTGCGATAGACGTGGCAGGTCCTTTTCCAGAAACGTAGGATGGCAACAAATACATCTTAGTTGCCATGGATTATTTCAGTAAATGTCCTGAAGCTCATGCACTACCAAATCAGGAAACTAACACCGTGGCAAGGGTCTTGGTTGACGAATTCTTCAGTAGATTCGGCGCACCACTAGAGCTTCATTCGGACCAGGGACGGAATTTTGAATCGCAACTTTTCAAGAAGATCATGGAACTTCTGGGAATCCGCAAAACAAGGACAGCCCCGCTCCGTCCACAATCAGATGGCATGGTCGAGCGTTTCAATCGAACCATAGAATAATACTTCGCCAAAATGGTAGCGGACCACCAGAAAGATTGGGACAAATTTCTGCCTCTTCTAATGATGGCTGACAGAGGTGCGGTGCATAACACGACAACGGGACATACCTCTGCCAAAGTTATATTGGGGAAAGAACTTCGTCTTCCGTTAGATTTGGTGTACAGATCACCAGAAGAACGGGTGCAAGATGTCCAGAACTATGCTGATGAATATCGAGAAAGATTAAAGGAAATTCGATGGATTTAACGTGAGGACGAAGATAAAGATTACCAGCGATCGGATGAAAGCTAGATATGACCTAAGGGCGAATTCTGCAGGATTTAAGGCAGGTGACTTGGTGTGGCTGTATAATTCACAGAGAAAAAAAGGAAACAAGTTGTCTCCAAGTTGGGAGGTTCCATATACAGTCATCAAACGGATCAACGACGTGGTATACAGGATCCTACGTACCCCTGGAGCAAACATGAAAGTGGTTCATCTTGAACGGTTAAAGACTTACAATCGTGGAGATTTCTCTGATCGGAACGATCAGAACTAAGAGGGGGGAACACAGAGATTCGGGTCGAAGCGGCAAAGCCGAGCGCCGACAGCGACCCCGGTAACCCATCTAGACTAAACGAGAACCGGGAACAGTCGCCTCCGGTCTCGAAAGTTCGAGAGTGTGTTCAGGCCGGTTATATAAACAAGCAAGCCGCGCGAGGTCGATCGAATAGATAGTGCAGTGTAGTAAATAAGCGAACAGTGCGAATTGTCAGTAGAGAGTAATTGTGTTTTAATCTTGTTGTAATAGTTAAAAGTAAATAAAAGTGTGTAGTTAATTGACGATTAATTATTGGAACCCGTATCCCGTAACTGTATATAGGTACTGAAGCCAAATTTACTCACCTCATTCACGACTTCCACGAAACATACAATCTAAACCTCATACTCGGGAAGTTAATAAAAATAGTAGACAATCGGAGGATATCATCTTCTGTTTTTTTTTAACTTCTAACAACATTGGCCTAGTGAATCTTAACACTGGTTCATTACTAGCATCTCAAAAGCCTCATTCGTACCCTAATGCATGTAACTGGGATTAAACAATGTAACTACCTTAGCTTCAGCCTTGTATAACAACAGGTTTTTTTACAAGTTACTGAATTACTTCGGTGTATCCACTTTATTAAAAAACAATAAACCAAAAATATATATATATATATATATATATATATATATAAATTACTCTTAACATGGTAATCGCCTATGTATCAGATGACCATGTACCTATAACAAATACCGTGCGTTCATTTAACAAAATCTCAACGCGGCCATGGAATTAGAACCGTAGGTCTGAAATGACTTCATAAAAACAATTGAAAGTCGAAAATGTCATATAATGTGACGATTTTCATTTTTTTATGAACTTATCTCAGACAAGAGTTTTAATTCCATGGCTTCCTACGAGTTTTTTTTTAATATACACCTTATATAAATACAATGACATAATTCAAGCACTCAAGCACTTTCTGAGAATACCTCCGCTAGACTGGAAAACTATTGAGTAATGTAATTTCATTTTTTGCATAGCTTTTAAGACACTCAATCTTATTGATTCTCGATAGCAGCTGATAAGCCCAGTAACACACTATTCGATAATACTTTATTACCGACTTGCACTGCAACCAGTAGAATTAAAATGCCGTCTGTTCCTGAAATTGTTTTAAATAACGGCCAGAAATGTCCCATTTTCGGACTGGGAACCTGGCTAGTAAGTTATCCAAAAACACACGGTGTGTATTAGAAAATATTAAAACATGTTGTCATGTTTGGTATTTTTTTTTTCTTAGTCCTCACCCGGCCAATGTGCCGCAGCAGTAAAATACGCAATCGAAATAGGATATCGACACATCGATGCAGCCTGGTTGTATGGAAACGAAAAAGAAGTTGGTGAAGGAGTTAGGAAAGCCATAGAAGAAGGTAGGCGAGATAATATCTTTGCATAAAAATTTGACCAAAATCTCTAGGCTTGGTAAAACGGGAGGATATGTTCATCACGACCAAACTCTGGAACACATTCCATGGTCGAGACCAAGTGGTACCAGCTTTAAAGGAGTCGCTTAAAAACTTGGGGATGGACTACGTCGATTTGTACCTAGTTCACTGGCCTGTTGCCTCAAAGATGGTTGGTCCCACTGACATTAATTTGCCATTTAAGGTACCAATCACATTTATTTGTTATACAAATTAAACTAAAAACTATGGTTCCACGGCAGAACAGCGTTTTTGTTGATCTCGACATCTGTGAAACGTGGGCCGGCATGGAGGAATGCGTCGACTTAGGCTTAGCCAAATCCATAGGCCTGTCTAATTTCAATTCCAAGCAAATCTTGAGGATTTTGGAAAAAGCTAGGATAAAGCCAGTCATGAATCAAGTATGTGGTTTTCCATTGTATACTTTCTAGATGGCAATTCATTCATTTTTTTTCAAAGGTTGAGGTAACTCCACTTCTGAACCAAAAGAAACTAACAGCCTTCTGCAAAGAAAGGGGCATCGAAATTACTGCCTACAGCCCTTTTGTTTCCCCGGCGAGGCCTTGGAAGAGTGCTGGAGATCCTTCTATTGACTTCAACGATCCGCAATTAGTGAATATTGGCAAGAAGTATGACAAAAATAGTGCACAAGTTATTCTCAGGTTCGTGAAACAAATATCATCACCTTCTTATTTATATATTTTATATTTATAGATATCTCATTCAGTTGGGAGTTATTCCAATCCCAAAATCTGAAAATCCAGCTAGAATCAAGCAAAATATAGAAATTTTCGATTTCGAATTAACTCCTCAAGAAATGGAAGTTTTGGACAGTTATAATCGAGACTTCAGGGCTGTTGAAGCAGACGATTTGAAGGGAAGTAATGAGTTTCCCTTCAGAGGTGTTGAATTCTAAGTTATGTTATATTCAGGACATTGTGGGAATACTTCACCTAGGTAAAAAAATTAAAATATTGTTTTTCACCACAGCCAGGTATGGCTTTTGTTCACACAAAAAAATGCCATAGGGCTTTGGTATTGAAACAAGTCAGTGCAACTCACTGATCTCTTGTATAATTTATTTTTAAGGCCTAACTGACTTAATTAAATATTACGTAAGTACTTATATAATTAAATAATCAGTATAAAGCCAACAATATAGTATATTATTATGATTAAATGTAGTTACAATTTTTTAACAAATGAAATATCCCCGAATCAATCGAAAAAAATTAACGACATTCACAATATTTCTTGCCATTGAACATCAGAGTATTATCAGGTGAACGTGTCATAAAAGCTACATTAGACGAATGTGGTGTCTCTTGCCCCCAAATTTCCACGTGGTAATGAATTCTCTGAGAATCCTGACCTCTCATTTCAATCCTTACGTCAGTTTGCCCAACACCTCCCGAGCTTATTCTGGCTTCTGCAGCGTTTTTGTCTTTGGCCATACGGTTTAGCACCCTTATGCAGGTAATGCGATACATGTTGCGGCCATTCCATGTATACTAAATAAACTAATACGTTTCCATTTTTACTTCAAATAAACTCTAAAATACTTACTGTCGTTTTCTTCGTAGTGTAAGGATCCGCCTCTTTGGCTACATCTTCATCGACCAATTTAGAGCCAGCGCAGTTCCCTTGATCGATGCTATACGAGTATCCAGACCATTCTAAATCATTTCTGGAGCTTGTTTGGTATTGACCCCGTGCCCTCTGATTCGAGGTGGTTCCGTAATAATTACTATTATAATCGGCAAAACCAAACGAACCTAAATTCAGGACAACCAGAGCTATTACGGCCACGTTCTTCATTCCAGAAATGTGTCACTGGGGTAGACTTTATCTGAACAGACCTACTTGTACAAAGCTTCGTCGAAAGACTTATGTATTTATCAACTAGAAAATATTCACAATTGTTGTTAGTTGGCTAACCCTTGACCTAGTAGTTATCATTGGAATAACAAGAAATAATTTTTGGAGTTTTGGTCAAAACATATTTATGTTTAGATCAATTGAAAGACACTTAATGTTATCGGAATGTGTGTCATGGGATCATACGTTTCTTATATCATTGGAAGGTGAAACTTAAAAATACGTATGTCAAACGAGTAGTAACGCTTATAATTCCTTTAACGTAATTATTCGTTTGTAAAACTGAATGAGGTAGCTAGGAGATAAATGGATTAAGCAAACAATGGCCCGGATTTTCCTACAATTTTTTTTTATCTGTTTTTCCCTCTTTCGTCCCTAAAACGAAAGTCTTATTGGTTCAATGCTTTCATATATGGGCGATGAAACTAAAAAGAAAACCCGGTGTAACGAAATTGCTCCAGAGCAGAATATGGCAACAACACAGTGGCCCAGTGTAGGAATGATTTCTTTGCAATACTGTATACAATGTCATCATTTTTTGCTTAATCAAGGATAAAGTAATAAATAGAGCAATGTGTCTGGTTCCCATGTGGATGAAGAAACCTTAATTATCTAGCCCTGCTGCCGAAACAAAAAGCAGAAACTGGAGCTGTTTTGCTATGTTGTGAGCAGCTTCATAGCCCACAAATCATGCTAGAACAGGAAAAAAAATTGGACTCACACAGAAAAACACAAAATATACTGCTCCAAAGAATGCTCTGCCTCTGAGTCTGGAGCTCAGCATGTAGATGAAGAGCTGCTGAGACTCGAGAACTCGCGCCTAATGAAAGAGCTACGCCAAAGGGAGCTTTACTGCGAAGGAATCGAAAAGCGGTCCTCTGCGTTTGAGATTGAGTTGAAGATTACTACAAGAAGGAACTGAACAATCAGGCAACAATTATAAAGCAACTTTAAGAAAGGGTGCTTGAACTAGATTCAGCCCATCCTTTCCAGACTGACAAAGAAAAACCCCCCAGCAGAAATACCATTGCATCGCAAACTGTTAATCAATTCGTAAAGAACACTGAAGTACAGACAGACTGCTCCGTGCTGCCGCACTTCCAGCCCACCCAGTTTCCGGGTCTGCTGGACTCGTAGCAACTTGACGATGAGCTGCTAAGGATGCACTTTACGTCCATAATATGCTCAGAATACAAGTCTCCAAGAGTACACAGACTGAGGATGATGCATTAATTAAAGAACTGCTCAGGCATAGATTGGAAAAGGTATGTACCTAGAGCAAACTCAATCCTACTATCGAGGGTGGGGCAACTGAGTGGGATGATTGAGGCTGGCATAATCCTTCTGGAGAAGGAGCGTTTGTGTGCAAAAGTGGAACAACTGCATCATAAAAGTCTGCGCCCTTCACACTTTCCTTATGCCGAGAAGGATAAGCAGATTTCTGCAGAGACAGGGATCAGGATTATAAAGGACTCTTATGTGTCATCTGACCTGCAGCCCTCGGAAGAACAGCATCACTCACGAGGCGAAACTGGGGACGTGTGCCTAACTGTAAATGAGACGTATAGGAAAAGAGTCGTTGTGATGGGCGACTCTAGCATCAGGAACTATTCTGTTGTCCTCGGAAAAATCCTCGACGCCGATAGTGATTCAGGGTATAATTTGTTTATGGTGGGATGCCTGTCGGGTGGCTGGCCGAAAAGGCTTTCGGACTCTCACATGGGTTCTCGGCTGACGACTCATGTATAGTTGGCCTTGCAGTTGGTAGTTGCAAGTTATTACTGTAAGGAGTTCCTCAGTGGTCTGGAAACTGTTTTGAGCCACATTTCTGTGAAAGCAAACATTTTACTGGTTGGAGACTTTAATATTAATTACTTCAAGCACTCACTACCAAACAGTCTGGATCTGAGGAAGTTACTTGCTGCTTATAACTTACGCGTGCATGTGGATCAACTGACCCGATACTCAAAAACATCATCCAGCCTGCTCGATTATGTATGTAGTAACTACGATCTAAATAAAATACGTTCCAAAACTATTGATGCTGGCCTGTTCGATCACCAGCAGGTAATCTGCAACATCCCAATTGACTCCACCTGAAGCCACAGTAAGGTGGGGCGAAGTAGAATATATTGTAAAAGAAATGTTGAGAAATTTAGAGCATTAAACTGGCTGGAGAAGTATTCTAACGGCTGGTGATCTACTTCGCACGTACCATGAAACATTGTGCGGTAATTTTGAAAGAACATTTCCAGCAGTTGTTTTTAATCGTAAAAAGAGAAAGTCGTGGTTCACCAGGGGACTGCGTGTTTCTGCTGGTAATTTGAGATCGCTCCGCTCCCTGCGCAGCTTTGCGGGAGACAACTTAGCTCTGGAAAGTTACTATTTGAAATATGGAAAAAATTTTAGAAGTACTGTTAGGCTTTCTAAAAGATGGTACTGTGCCAATAGAATCAACAACTCTAACAATAAGGTGAGAGAGACCTGGAGGCTGGTGAAAGAGCTCAGGGGTGGGGGGGGGGCGTACCGAGGGGAGCACCGAGAGAGGGCACACTCAACCGAATTATATTGATCCTAATGAATTAAATTATTATTATCGCAGAGTGGCGGCCTCACTTGCTGGTGGAACTGCCCCGGGTACACTGGATGCTGCAGCTTATCTTCGACGGATAGTATGCGCTAAGACATTCTTTTTCGGCCCGGTTACTCTTGTTGAGATAAAAGAAGTGTTTGTTTTGAATCTGTTGCACTGTTGAATCCCCTGGGGTGACTGGGTTCCTGGGAGTTGCTCTGGATGTAGGGCTAAAATTTGACAGCCATGTGATGAATGTGACTGTACCATTTTCTTGGACTTAAGACTATCAGTGAATATTAACAGGGAAGTGATTGATTAATTATGTTTCTGACATAAAATATTTGGGTGTTGTCCTGGACTCACAACTGAATTTTGGCAAACATGCTGATTACATGTGCAAAAAACTTGGGAAAAAAATTTCGTTTTATTCTAGGGTGTCAAAACATTTGTCATTCTGAACAAAAATGCTCATTCACATTACGATAATTTTACCGCATTTTTCATATGGTTGCTCGTTTTTAATGTCGTGTAATAATAGTCAGATACAAAGACTGCAGATTTTAGAGAATAGAGTTATGCGTATCCAGTTAAAATGAGATAAATATACGCCCATAGCAGTCATGTTGAATGCATTGGAGTAGTTGAATGTAAGGCAGCTCATTGTACGGGCTAACCTAATAATAATTTATAAGTTAGAACATAATATAAGGCTGAGTTACTTAAAAGGGTTTTTAGAAAAACGGTTTGAAATCCATGAACGAAATATTAGGACGAATCAAAATTACAATGTTACGAGAGTGAATACCATTCCTCTACAAAAAACACTATTTTATGAAGGTGTTCGTTTATATGTAAAATGAGCTGCCGTATGCCGTGGGACATTGTTCCAATATTTTAGATTTTAAAAAGAACATAGGAATATTTCTTAGAAAATTGGATTAGTTCGGGAACTCCTTCAGGAAATATATCCTCTTTTATTTAAGAAGTTGATTGATTTGTAAACTAGCAACGCATGCTAATAAATATATATTATTATTATGCGTCGTTCCTAGTTAGGAATTCACAGCTAGATATTTAGCTGGCAGATTTCCTCTGATAGAAGGGACTAACCCAAGTCCATCAAAAGTTATTTTTCATAAAGAAACGATCTCATCATGTTGCATGTGTGCAATATAACTGCTTTCTGTGCCACTCAATGGATATCCCTGCGTAGATCCAGCTCGTCCAGATGTTTAGCAAATGTGGATGGGGTAACACTTGGCGCAGAAATAACAATAGGCATGATCCCAACAGTTTTTTTCCATGGCCTCTCAATTTCGATCGCGAGCTCCTGATATTTAGTTTTCTTAGTATTTCTGTCAGTATTTCTTCAGAGTATTCTGGTCTGATGGAATGGCTATATCAATTAGGTATGTTGACTTTGATACCTTGTCCTGAAAGACGATGTCAGGTCCATTGTGCATTACTGTCTTGTCTGTGTGAATGTCTACGTAATATATGAGTTTGTAGTTTTTATTTTCCAATACAGGTTCTGCAGAGTAAGCATAGTATGATTAGTATGGGCATTGTTTTTAGATAAGATAAGATATGGTTGTTCAATGAGCTTCCAGGAGAAACCAATAGATGTGGCCACAATCACTGTTGAATCGAGGAAAGGGAAACTGGATGTTTTCTCCACGTCTACCTGATTTGGCCGAGTTCGATTTGCTGATAGAATGGCGAAAGCCAATTTTTCGTAGTATTTGAAAAACTGAACTGGTGGCAGGGTACTTATTCTAAATAATTGCAGTGTATCATTATTAGTATTCTAAATTCCAATAGTTAACAGTTATCTACAGAATTATGAACTGCTCTTTATTAATTTTTGCTTTTCAATTGAAAACTTCCATAAAATAATCATTATATGTTATTAACAACACAAACAGGATTCTACATTTTCTTCGGGACTGTTATGTTGAGCTCTTGGATATAACATGTTGTGCGTATTAGATGGAGAAGCTTGGCTAGGTTCATAGCGCGTTCGTACGGCAACTTGCAACTTCATTGAGGGGAAGAACTTTTTCTCAAAATGGTCTTCACATCCGAGCAAGTTTTTATGTGGAATATCTAACAAATCTGCTCTACCTGAAAATAAAGTCAAATGGATTCCATTAGGTAAATATTTTATATTACATATTTAATATAATTTTATTTTTAGTAACGTAAAATTTCTTCTAAAGTAAGATTACTTTTTCTTAAATTATTGTTTTCATTATTAAATTATTTGACAGTGTACTGGTGAAATAAACCCCTGCTATTTTGCTCTGTTTTGTCCTTTTGTATTGCTAATAGAAAAAAAACCTTCTGAGAAATAATTCCATAATATAATAATATATAGAAAATATTTCATATCATAGAAAATATTTCATTACCTGTATACAGAATCCATTTTTCAAGGCGTTCAGGATCCTTAACGGGAAATTTAATTTCCGCAGTCAAGGAGTGTTCCGCTGAGATTTTATGAAACATACAAAGTATGAACACTCTTTTGCGTAGATGTAGCCATGTCTGCAATAGCAATAGATATATTAAAAAGAAAATATGTATCTAATGATGTTTAGTGTGTATTCTGTGTGTACCTACCTATCTGCCCAAAACGCCAAAAGTACATGGTAAACTAAATTTTATTCTCACTATAAAATAAATGCTATTTTGTAAATGGTGAATGAATTTTCACCCTCATACAATCCGCATTTTCTCTAGGCCTCAGACGAGTTCTGAACTCAAACTTTCTGGCTTCTGAAAGTATATAAACACTCTCAAGCTTGGGTTCTACGCTACAGTTTACTTGTACAGGTCAAACAGAAAAATTGAATGAGCGTGAAAAAATTGTGTTATAAAAATTGCATTATGGCCATTACGAACTTCCCTTACCTTTTTCAAATCGATGTATTGAATTAATATAATACGAAGTTTTAAGTCTAGTCTTTAGCAGTTAACAAACAAGAGAGGAGAAAACTGGGAAAACGGCAGATACTTTCACATTCACTGAAAGTCACACATCACACACTGAAGACACTGATGTACACACTGAATGGAGCCAATTTTCTACTCAAATTTTGATTCCCGATAATATATTCTGGGAGCGTTAAATAATTTTAAGTTTGCACTGTTTGCAGCTACCGCAAGCCGGATCAAATCTAAAAATGTCAAAGTGACATAACACAATATTTTACAAATTTACGGTTAGGAATGGGATGCGTATACGATCAGAGGGCAGAGGTATTGTCGGTTTGTTGTCTCTGTCATCATCATAAGAAAATAAAAGAACTCCCTGATAAAGAAAGTCTATTCACATCATAACAACCCCATATATAACTTTGTTTCTCACCACACGTCGTTTCAGTGATTATCTCTTTTTTCACTGGCGATTATATTATTACTTCATCTTTAATCTTTATCTCCAACGTGCTCCCCTACCCAGTGCCCTCCCACCACTGAAAAAAAGGGGGAATACGCTGGAACTCTTACGTCATCGGCAGTGATTGGTCAGCACACCATATTCGTACTAGTTAATATACTACGAACGTCAAATCTTTCCCCACGGATTAAAAATGCAGCTTCTAGTGACCTATGGAAACCAAGATTAGGCTCACTGCTTGCTAATGCGCACATTCTTCTGCGCAAGACATAATATGCGGAGGTCACGCCCACTAAAAAAATTGCGTTTTCGGCCGGACGCCCTAGTGCGCTCTCGGAGGATTCTCATCCTTCTATTCGCAATGAGAAAACAAAGGATGGTAGTAATGTCGCAGCGCACAGAGCAGTCTACCGAAAACTCTAGAAGAACAAAAGTTTGAGGTTAGGTCAACTCTGAGTACTTTTGACACGACAAGAAAATTTGTAATAACGAAAGATCGAATATTTGTTTTTTTGATTATAAGTTCGTATTTATTCTAAAACAAATTAGTGTAATAAGTAATAAATACTCATCGGGCGGCTTGCAACATCGCTTGGTGGTAGTGAAAGTGGACCGTTCCCGTCAAAGATCGCGTAGGTTCAAATACTTTGTCCTGCAATAACACGAAGACTATCAAGTGTATTGTGTATTGATTTCTTGATACCTGACTCGTAAACCAAGGCAAGGAAGGGCGACAAAAGACTATCAAGTGTATTGTGTATTGATTTCTTGATACCTCACTTGTAAGCCAAGACAAGGAAAGGCGCCAATATTTTAGAGTATGGTTAGACTTTTTCTGAACATGAAAATGGTGAGTATTGAGTCTTTTTGAGGTTTTAGGATTATAATTATTTAAATTAAATTACATTATTATGGTTTTATTATCAATATCAACTACTGACTAATGTGTAAATGTTACGCGCGTACCCGCCAAAAAAAAACCTGAAATGTTAGGTTAACAGCAAATGGCGTTGAAAGCATTACGGCATTGCCATGTGTAAATTATATTCAGGAATAGAACAGAAGCTTATTTTAATTAAATTATGAGTTTTTAGTTTTTTCTTACACCACACCATGCTAATTTGCCAAGTTAACTAACAGCTCAAACATTTTAGAAACTAAAAATAATTCTTAGTATTTTTTTTTATTGATATAATACATTATTGGATATTTTATATTTCGGCGAAAACTTAATAAATCATAAAGTTTGGCATCGTCGATTTTTCAAAATTATGGGGCGGAGCTTGCCAGCCGCGCATGCGCTTTTGTTGCCACTGAGCCGGACTTTTTCGGGCTGAACTTTTTAATGTTACGTTATCATTATATGTCAATTATTATTTATATGCAGCAAATATGGTCATACTCGCCATCTAGTAATGGGAATGTGTACTAACCAATCATTGATAGACTATGAATATAAAGACAAGGGTATGGGCTTGCGTCTGTATGCAAGTCATATCTCAAGGCTAGGGCTTGATGAACAACTTTAGCCACAGAGTTGTGCCTATCTAAATTGATGACATTTTCTATTTTTATCGTTGTCGGTAGTGGGGTCTTTCATGATATATTTTCTGTAGTTGTTGGTGGCTATAACTTGGTCTTGTATAGCAATTATGAAGCCCTCCGTTTCGGGATAAAGCTGACAATTCCGCAAAAACGCGTATGTAAGTTTATTGTCTATATGTTCTTGATTTACAATTCCATAGCGCTTCCCGTGGAGCTGCTTTTCTGCCCATTCCTTTAGTTTTTTCTCGGTCCTGTTCACAGAATCAACATCAACTCGACTCGCTAGATTGAGCGGAGTGTAGTTTCTGTCCAAGGCACAAATACTGTGGAAATAAGATCTTAATGATTTAATTAGGTTATTGTGGATTTCATGCAGATCAATTAAACTCCGACCTCCGTCTTTTCTTGTGATTGTCAATCTCTGGGTACATGACTTTGGGTGTAGCTTTCTGTGTTTGCTGAGTTGTACCCTGGTAGCAATATTGAGATGGGTTAGGTCCAAAATAGTACACAAGAAGCGGTATGGCAAAAGTGTTGATAGCTTAAATAAATTTCCTGAGTTTAGCTTAGATCTAAGTAATAACTTGAGACGAGATCGGTATTTTGCAACAAGTTCTTGTTTTAGCGTGGTTTGATCCAGTTGGTTGTTTTGGTCTAACCCTAGATATTTGTACTGTTCGGAAGTATCTAGTGGCTCTAGAATTTCCTCGGATAGGGTGTTCTGTGTATCTGGTATAGCCCATGTCCCTGTTTTGATGTGGATTGTTTTACATTTATTCATTCCAAACCTCATTGAAAGATCAGATGACATTTTTTCGACAGTTGCTAGAAGTTCTTGCAGCTGTTTTGCGCTAGACCCATAGAGCTTTATGTCGTCCATGTACATCAGATGGTTTATCGTGTACAGTACAGTTCTGCCTTAAATTCTATATCCATATTGGGAGTTGTTTAGGGCCTTGGATAAAGGATTCAGACACATACAGAACCATAAAGCACTCATGGCATCACCCTGGAAAATACCTCTATCGATATTAATTGGTTCAGTTTCTAGAAACTTATTATTATTATTATTATTATTATTACTATTTGATAGCTTTCATTTTAAACTGTTAAAAAGTGTTCCTTTGCCCTTTAACCTCTATCAAAGAGTTGTTTAACGCGTGACAATAAATTATATTGTAACGAAGTTACTAATTTTCTTTATCAGTTCTAGGGGATGACAAATTAATTGTAAGATAAAACTAAACGTGGACTATATTTCGGTGTAAACGTAAATAATCCGGTGTCAAGGTAAACATACGAGGTTAACAGTCTTTGGTTAATAAGAGGATGTCAAAACCTAAAGTAAAGTATTTTCTGTGAACCTCGTATGAAACTAATACCTTTGATCTCGGGACCTGCACTTGGATCCCAGGGGAGAATCGAAGGGTATTGTTGTTCAGCTATAAAAGGCGGCCGCATGACAGTTTTTGGGATTCTGGCTCCGACTCTTGAAGAATCAAGAACTAAATTTAAAACCGATTAAAAGGGTAAATATCAGCAATACACTAGAGATACACCGTGCTTGGCAATAGTCGAGCCCCACAACACTTACACTGTGCCTGGCAGTAGTCGGGTCCCCCCCATTCATTACACTTAGCAATACACTAGAGATACACCGTGCTTGGCAATAGTCGAGCCCCACAACACTTACACTGTGCTTGGCAGTAGTCGAGCCCCACTACACTAACCTCGCGCCTGGCAGTAGTCGGGCCCCATTCATTTACACCGTGCCTGGCAGTAGTCGGGTCCCCCGCATTTACATATACCGTGCTTGGCAGTAGTCGAGCCCCATTACACTAACCTCGCGCCTGGCAGTAGTCGGGCCCCATTCATTTACACCGTGCCTGGCAGTAGTCGGGTCCCCCGCATTTACATAGACCGTGCTTGGCAGTAGTCGAGCTCCATTACACTAACCTCGCGCCTGGCAGTAGTCGGGCCCCATTCATTTAAACCGTGCCTGGCAGTAGTCGGGTTCCCCGCATTTACATATACCGTGCTTGGCAGTAGTCGAGCCCCACGACACTAACACCGCGCCTGGTAGTAGTCGGGCCCCACTTTATATACACCGTGCCTGACAATAGTCGGGTGTCACTCACCGTAAAACCGTTTCATTCCTGGACTTTAACCTTACCGTGTAACCCGTTATAAACCAAGATACCGTACTCACTGATCCTTCCATATCTATAATCATCTTCCGCGACGACAGCATATCCCTCTCTGGTTGTTTGTAATATTGTGCGTTAGACAAGTTATAGATTTATAAGCAGCTCGTTGAATGTATGTCTCTTACGTTAAATAGAAACTATTGAGCAGTCTCTTGTCTTTCACCAAAGCTCTAAAGTACTTAACAAATTGACCCCTGGAATTACCATTTTCCACTGTCTAAAGGCTTACCCGAAAGGCATTTGTGGACCCTCTACCACACTAAAACTATAGAGGGTGGCGCCCGAGAAATCCGTTGCAGCGTCACAATATTGATGATGATGATAATGATAAAATTTATATTATCGCTGATATTTAATAGATTGTATAATCGACACCCTGTGTAGGTCTTATATAATAATGTCTCCTAAGAGAGCTAGGACGCTTTGAAGATGGTAGAGCCCTTTAACAATAGTTTTTTATAATTTCTTAGATTGTTTTTTATCTAGCAAGACCAAACTTAGGGAGATATAAGGCAGCTTACCTCAAATCGGCAAGAAAATATCTCGTTTGTCGGTTTAGTTTTCGGAAACCTTGTATTTCCGCAACTAATTGGCAGTTTTAGAGGTTGTAAGTTACTTTTAACCGGTTTTACCCTAATCGTAAGCTGACTTTTTCCAGAAATTCTTAACTGCATTTTCAGACGCTCTGAGAATGTTTTAACCGTTTTAGGCCGAAAGCTTATTTCGAACTTCTCTAAACCCTCCAATGTTGCATTTTCACACTATGAACCATTTTTCTCTGATTTTTGACTTCAATCTTAGCCTAGTTTTCTCCAGATACATTAAAATTTGCAAATGAGATGGGTAATTTTAAATAGATTTTAATCTTAATTTTAACTCGAATTTCTTCAAGCCTCCAAGTTTGTATTTTTACACGCTAGGATTAATTTTTCACATACTTTGGCCTTAATCTTAGCTTTGACTTTTTCGAAAAGTGGGAAAATTTTTATTTTTAGGTGCAATGGGTAATTTTTTAACAATTTTAGTACAAATCCTAACTTGAATTTGCCCAAAAACTTTTATATCTGCATTTTTGACACTTTGGGTGATATTTAAATTATTTTCTCAAAACACTACTTATTTGCTTTCTTAAAAACTTCGTGTCATGTTTTAACCCAAATTTTTAACCCTGATCCTAACCTACATTTGTCCTGAAACGCTTAACTTAAAATTTAATTTTAAACACTTTCAGTACTTTTTTCCGATTTTAGCCATAATACAAATATGAATTTTTCCAAACCCTCCAAAATTTTATTTTTACATGTTTCAGGTCATTTCTCACCAATTTTGGTTTTAATTTTAAGCAAAAAACATAAAAATTTGCAACCTTAGATGAGGTGGGCCTTTTTAATCGATGTTAGTACTAACTTTCTTCAAAGACTTCAAATTTGCATGTTTAGACACTTTTGAGTAATTTTTAACCGATTTTGGCGATAATGTTAATTTAAATTTTTCCAATAATCCTCCAAATTTGTACTTTTACACACTTTGAGTCATTTGTTACGTAATTATTAGCCTGACTTTAAAAAAAAAAAAAAAAAATCAAAATTGTCATTTTTAAGTTCAAACTTAAAAGTGGGTCATTTTTAAACAATTTTAGTCCTAATTCTAACCTGAATTTTTCCAAAGATTCCAAATTTGCATTTTTTAGGTGCTCTGTGCCTTTTTTAACCACTTTGTCTTCGGGCAACACTCACTAGCAATATCTAAAGAATCAAAACAAAGAACTAATTTTTTTAATTGATTATTTAAACCAATATTAATTATATTAATATTGGATGTTAGTAAACGAATATTATTTATTTATTGATCGATTATGACTGATTTTGTAAATTACTCTTAATCGAATCGAATGATCATATGGAGAATTTTTTTACTTTTGACCCAGCCCATTTAGAAAATATATCATCCTGTGTCCATAACTAGAAATACCTAACCGATTTGGATAATCAAATGATCAATAGAATAACCGATTGTGAGTCTCTTTTATGTATGATTTTTATCAAAAGATTCGATCAGTCGCACGATTCGAGTAACCGATTTAGATGATTAAAAAAAATCATCTGTCGAATTTTATCGATTATTTCGATTCATTCGACTATAGAAATTTCGATTATGCTCCTTGTTAATTTGCTATGCTCCTTAAGTTATAAATTATAGGGAACGTCCAAGAAAAAAAAAACTAAAATAACGAAACGTATGGACTTATATTTTAAATCACTTTTAGAAATATGATTACTATCTTAAAAAATATGTTTAAAGGGACTTTCTGTTTCACTTAAATTAATTTAAACTCCACTCCATTTCGTAGTATATTAAATGATTTTATGTAGGATCTACTATAATTTATTACTTGCAGTAGCAAAAATCTTAATTTAATAAAATTATCTTATTAGTAGTAAACAGTGACTTACATTAACAACTATTATAATACACAAAAATAAAGTTCTGTTTGCTGACACGTTTGGAGATCATTTTTGAAATTTTTATACAATTTTTAAAAGAGACGTTCTACCACTTTTAAAAATACATAAACTGCTAACGGAAAAAATCCATACAACAAAACTTTCCGTCATTTTTAGAGGTCCGTATCACGAAAATCCATTAACCGAAATTCGTAACTGAAAGAGATTTTGAAAAACCGTTTCTTATAGATTCAGACTGGGAAGTGCATCTTAAATATGGCGTTTTTTTTTCAATAGAAACAAAATCTCTATCTTTTTTAGCAAAATATCAATGAATATTTTTAAAGTAAAAAGAGTAAGGTCACTAGTTTTTTGATAAATATAAATTACGCTTTAACTACCACTTTTATCCTGAACAAAAAATTTCATTTCTCCTAATTGCATTACTAACGTTTTAAACAAGATTTGGTAATTTTTTATTGGAAGACAATTTTTTTTTTTACTCCAAAACGTTACATTCTACTAAGCAATTCAGGAAAACTTTTTTATTCAAAACTAAATGGATAATTCAACCACATATTATTTTGAGAAAGATAAGTGTCATACTCCTTTTTACTTTAAAAATATGCACATGCTTGGCAACGCCGCAGCTGGTAAAGGTAAAGATTTTGTTTCGTGTTGATGCAGGTTAGCGTCTTCAAGATAAAAGCTCGTGTTTTAGTGGGTTTAGAACAAATAAAAACTCTGAAAGGACTGAAACATAAGCAAGAACATTACCACACACGACGTAGGCTCTCATAGAAGAATAAAATTTAAATTACAAAAATATGCAGAAGGCATGTTGTAAACCAACACAAACACATTAACTGAATAAATTTATTTTTTTGGAATACAAAGAATTAAAAAGTTAGATAAAATTTAAATACTATGAAGACGTAACATTATTTATATAAGTAAAAAGCATAGATAAAGTTTAAAACATGTACATTGTGGAATATTACCTATTCTCTGGGAAAGAGGATGATGTCATAAATGTTACGGTATCCACGATAGAAGCAAATATGAATGCTGAAGGGTGACCCACACAAAACGCAGTTCCAAAAGCTATTATATAATATGTAAAGGCATTCATGAAAGACCCAACTCCTAAGGAACTCGCAATTGTGGGAAATGTTTTGTGGGTGCAACCCAACAATACTTGAAAAGACGCGTTTATCAGCATCAGTATGATTGTAGGGAAGTTAACCGTAACAAAAGCGAAAAAACAGTTCAGGCACTCGCATCATTTCTTTACTGATCATAGTTTTGATTTTGATGAAGTTACAATATTAAATCGGGAAAATCATTATTTTAGGAGAAATAGCAGTGAGATGATACAGATAGCAGTGAACGAGACAGTGAACAATAGAACGGATACACAGGGATTAAGTCACCAATATTGTCATCTTATCAATATTTACAAATATCTACAGACTGTATGAAGGTTTACTTCTGTTGTTTTGTTTTTCTGCGGCTGGTCTGTGGGTCTTAATTGGGTATACCATCGCACGTTACTATCTAGTACCTTTTTTCTTTTTTTTTTCACTTTTTATTTAGTTTTCTTTTTTTTTCCGACAAACTCAATAACAATGGAGATGTCATTTTGACAATGACGCGCCTTAATTTTTGAAATAAATAGTGATTGATTTAGTTTATGAGAGAGAGAGAGCGAGATATTGTTAAGTTAATGAAGACTTAATGTTAGCATGTTAAAAAAGTATAGTGTTTTAATGGTCAAAAAAGCATTTTCTATCGCTTGAGAATATTACCAAACTCGGTTTCGCCTCGGTTGGTAAACTGTTTTCTTGCGAGACAAAATGTTATTTTTGTCACAGGTTAAACAATATACTATTAATTGAATGGGTATTCTTGCAATACACTGCAATTTATAAGATAGTGCATACATTCTGGAAAAGCCTGAAAAAAAAACATCAAAAACACCAAAAACGTCCCGAGATAACGACAAGCTCTTAAATGCCATTACAATAAAAGTCTTAAAATAGAGCAGCCGCTAATACGTCATAGTTAACAATAGTATTTACGTTATAGATCCGGTAAATATAGTTTTGACAGTAGGAGTAAGATGTTTCTGGACGAGGCGATAGCCGAGTCTGGAATTTCGAAACGACTAGGTACTGTAACACGTTACCGGACGTATGATGTACAAGATTTTACTTCATACTTATTAAAAACAGGAAAACATTAATTTTATGTGCGGCGAATATATTTTTTGAGAAATCCGATATAGTTTCATTACGGTATCGGTAATGGATTTAGTATTGAGTACCGACACAGTATGTACCGGTACTCAATACTGTAAAATTTCTTTACCATATCCAGTCCTGTAAAAAAACTATTTACCGGACTAAAATCAAGTACGTAAAAGTGTTCTAAATAATACAGTATGAAATTTTACTTCATACTGTATCATTTAGAACACTTAGAACGTACTTGATTTTAATCCGGTAAATAGCTTTTTACAGGATTGGATATCGTAAAGAAATTTTACAGTATTGAGTACCGGCACATCTTCAATAAATCCATTGTATCCATGGTAACCTACCTAAACCGGCCGGTACAGGATACTGTAATGAAACTAATTGTCAAATTGGCGGGTTTGTCAAAAATATATTCGCCGCGCATAAAATGATTTTTTCCTGTTTTAATAAGTATGAAGTAAAATGTTGTACATGTTACGTCCGGTAACGTGTTACAGTAGTCGTTTCGAAACATCTTACTCCTACTGTAAAACCATATTTACCGGACTTTAAACGTAAATAACTATTACAGTATTGAGTACCGGCACAGGATGTGCGTACCACGGTACGTGGTATTCAAAAAATCCATTGTATCCACGGATACCGTAATGAAACTATACCGGATTTCTCAAAAAAATATTCGCCTCGCAAAAAGTTATTTTTTTCCTGTTTTTAATAAGTATGAAGTAAAATGTTGTACATCATTCGTCCGGTAACGTGTTACAGTGGTCGTTTCGAAATTCCAGACTCGGCTAGCGCCTCGTCCGCAAACATCTTACTCCTACTGTAAAACTATATTTGCCTCGCTTATAACATAAATAACTAGATTAGATTTTTATTAGATTTATTGCTACCCTTCTGCAACATAGAATAGAAATTTTCTGATTCTACAATCAATTATCTCGTGTCGATAATTTATCTTGTTAAAATCGGCAGCGACATTCACGCGATACGGGGTAATTTACAACAAAGAGCAAATTTTTTGAAAATCCCCGGTAACTTTTTTTTTGGTCTAAAAAAACTGAAAACCGCCGAACATGTCCCAAGATATCAACCGAAGTCAACAAACGTCATAGCAATGAATGTTCTGAAATTACCCTATCTACCAAACACAGTGGGTTGAAATGCAAACATTTTGCATGCTTTTGTCTTTACCCTCTCTTTACCTTTTCTTTACCCTCTCTTTACCTTTACCTTCTCTTTTTCTATCATTAAAAAATTAACTTTTATTTCAGAAGGACCTTCTACCCTGATTCTAAAAAAAAACGACTTTCCAAATCTCTTTAATTTACAAATATAACGTTAATGTGTTTTCGAGATACACCCCTTCAAAAATGACAAGTTTCGCTGCTTATAATTGATAGTGTGTGTGTACTAGGGTATCCCAAATAAGATGCCTTATCCAATATTCTCTAAAAATTAAAGGGTTATTGAAAAACAGCTAGTAAATTAATGCCCCAAGCTTAAAAGACTACCTTGAAAAACTATATCGCGAGTTCTTGAAAAGATATTCTTTCAATATCGCCATTTTGATTTACTCTGGGGGATTAATTGAAGGAATTATCGTGTAGTGTTGAAATCAAGTTATAAGCATAATTAAAAGAATCGTTATTGTATTCAAACCACTTTGTATTGCTGTCCCCAAATTAACTCTTAGAATTGTCAAGATAAATGGATAAGGACAACTTGTTTGAGACCGACATCAAAATGGACTTTTATTCATATCAATTGTTTTAGAAATGTAGATTTATTCATTAATATAATGAAATTATCCCACAGAGAGTTACGTTAAAATTTCTAAAAGAGAGTACAATCGCGGCAAAAAGTGGCAGTCGAAGGCAACAGTCATAAACGAAACAAGGCAAACTCGTAACAAACGTTTGAACGACACGCTAAATCCGAAACCAGCTAATTGACTTATTACTTACAAACAAAAAATTCCGGAAAAAATCATGCAGCAGCAACTAAAAATATATTTGTCTAGCGTCTTGCGGAGACTGTTCCATGGGGCAGTAAGGACATTTCAATCTGAAAAATAAAATGAAATCTTAAATCTCGATCCATAGTTGTTCTACCCTTGACCATAGTTCTACTTTTATATATTCCTAATCTTAATTTCTTCTTAAGAAAACAGAATAGGCACAATTTGTTGCATCCTCAAGATCTTGAGCAAGAAGACCAATAAATTGTTAACTAATATAAAATTTTAGACCGAATTTATCTAGTTTTATGAAGCTTTGCTTAGACAAAAACTGCTAACGGAAAAGAAAGATGCAGCATTATTTTTCGTCTCATTTGAGCGTCTGTATCTCAGCAATAAGTTAGCCGAAATTTGTGAGATATTTTGAAACATCGTTTCTTCTAGAATCAGGCTGGGAGGTTGATCTTAAATTATAGTTGTTTTTAAAAAATGTAGTACAGGGTAGAAAAACAACTGCAATATGGTTCCATTTCAATCCAACCGTAATTTCAGAACATTCGTTATTATGACATTCAATGGCTTTGTTTGGTATCTGCAGGGATGTTCTTCAAAAAATCTGCGCTTTATCGCACCTCAAATTCTCTGGTGAATTTTACAAGGGGGTCTACAATTTGTTGTTTACAAATTATCGTTTAAAAGATACAGAGTAAAGTTTTATAAAAAAAAAATAAAAATTTGTTGATTGATTTTTTCAAAACTGCCAAAGATATCTCAAGGAAATTTGGTAGTTCTCGACTGCTATAGAATGATTGAATTTTGATGATTCTTGATAACGTTGATTGAATAGAGATTAGCGGTCATTTCAAATTTTGAATTGTAATAGTTATAGTTTTAAGAGGTGCATGTTTTTTATTTGTTTGACAAGTCCAATGATAAACGCTTCACAAAGCTGAATTGAGTAGGGGCATTTCAACACTCCTTGTAAAACACAGGCTCTGCTAAATAAACCCCGCGGATCAACTGAGGACATGACATAGGCCAGAAGCTATGTCATTACTAGATCAGAACAGAGAAATGATCTCTGGAGTGGTCTGATACTGGACACTCACAGGAGGCAACCAAGGTATCGTTTAACCGACTGTGTTACTGCGGTGCGGAAAGCAACGGAAAACTACCGCACAAGATAGGTTATACCTTTCCCAAGATATCAAATGGCTGAGAATACAATAGTAATGGCCGTCAGTCCGGGGCACCGCTTCGATGGGAAGACGGTGCGCAGAATCTCCCCGTCAGCCAATCGAGGGAATCGTTTCAAAATATGTAGAAACAAGGTCAGGCTAGCAACATGGAACGTGCGAAGCTTGTCTTAGACACGAAAGTTGGACAACCTTGCCCAAGAAATAAAGAGATTAAATATCAACATACTAGGTCTAAGCACAGTATAAGGAATAATACATTATATCAGTATCGTCAGTTCGTGTCGGCACTTTTGATATTTCCAAAACTAAAGCGTCCCCCGCCCGGCAATTTTCTCGAGTAGTTACGACAATTCAGGGGGATAAATTTAATATTTTTATTATAAAGCTTTTATAAAGACCACAATATATGGTCGAAACGTTGGCAACTGATAAAAGCTGAATTGTCGTTATTTGTCCTCATCCCGCTAATCCACCTACTACTTAGTTTATTGGGACGCCAAACACCCGTAGTATTCCTTATACAGTGGTCAGTGAGGTTCGGTGGCCAAACTCTGGAACTTGTACAACTGAGAACGGAACTCTGTACTACTCAGGGAGCTCGGATGGAAAACACTATAATGGAGTTGGAATTTTTCTAGATAGGACCCCAAGTAAATCAGTGATAAACTTCGTACCACACTCCGACAGACTCATGCTGATGATGACGAGAGGTAACTATTGTAATGGGAGACTTCAATGCCAAGAGTGGAGAGGGCAGCTGTGGAGAGAAGGTAGGCCAATTTGGATTGGGCGAGAGGAACGAACGAGGAGATCGAATGATGCAGTTCTGTATCGAAAAGGAATTAGTAGTCAGTAACACATTGTTCAAACTCCCAAAAAGAAGACTATACACGTGGATAGCACCGGGCGACAACCCAGAGCGAATAATTATAAATCAGATTGACTACATTCTTGTTAACAAGAGATTCCGGAATAGCATAAAATCAGTGAAAACATACTCTGGAGCGAACGTCGGAAGTGACCACAACCCCATAGTAATGAAAATGTATGTGAGGTTAAAAAGGAGAGAGTTCTAAGCACAAAACACCAGTTTACATATCCGAAGTACACAACAACCAGAAGTCCGAACTGCTGTAACTAATAACGTAAATAATAGACTCCATAAACTGCAGGAAGAAAATGTTGGTGATCTGGGTGAAGAGACAAAGTGGACCAAAATTAAAGAAGCAATAACAACACAACAAGAAAGCATTTGGTAAGGGCAAGAACAGAACTAGGCAGATATGGATGACAGAGGAAATTTTGGCACTGATGGAAGAAAGAAGGAGATACAAAGGCAGTTTTAACACCAAGAACAAGGAGATACAGAACACAATTAGAAGTAAAATAAGAATAGCAAAGGAGGTCTGGATGACTGAAAGGTGCAAGGAAATTGAATAATTAGAACAGAAGTACGATAGTTTCGGCCTACATAAAAAAATAAAAGAAGTCACCGGTGTGGTGAGAGAGAAGAAAACTGGTACACTGAAAGATGAAAAGGGCGCACTGGTTCGATGCCAGACTGAGACTGTGGCAGGAATGTATAACTCAACTGTTTGATGATCAAAGAACGAATACATGTTATGACACTATATCAGAGAGGGCTCCAGAAATAACGAAGGAAGAAGTAGAGTATGCCATGAAAACCTCAAAATTAGTAGGGCCAGATTAGGTGCATTGTGAAGGTCATAGTGGATCAGTGTCATAGTGGATCTATTCAATAGCATTTATATATCAGGAGTAATTCCCAGAGAATGGCTGCTTGTATAGGCCGCTGTAATAGCAATGTGCCTCAAAAATCTGCAGAGACTGGTATACAAAGTAACATTAGTTAGCGAAGATTATGGGCTAAATATTAATATCAATAAAACAAAAATGCCAATAATATCCAAAAGGAACATCAGTGGCTAACTATACGCAATAAGACGGTTGAGCAAGTCGATCACTTCAAACACTTAGGAACTATGATAAATGAAAATGTTACACACAAACAAGAAATATTGTCAAGAATTGAGCAACCGAGGAACACATTTATGAAACTGAGAAAACTACTGACAGCCCGAGATCTATCTTTGACTCTGAGACTGAGAATGGCGCGGTGTTACGTCTTTCCAGTATTGCTATATGGTCTAGAAGGAGAGACACTGAACAAGGAAACATCGAAGAGACTGGAATCGTTTGAGTGGTGGGTGTACCGCCGAATGTTAAAGATCTCCTGGATGGACCGCATTCGAACGAGCAAGTTCTGGAAAGAATGGATAAGGAAATGGAAATTCTTTTCACAATTAAGAGAAGAAAACTAGAGTTTCTTCGGCTTGTCATGTGTAATTCAAAATATGAAATTCTACAGCTCATCATGCAGGGGAAGATCGTGGGACGCAACCTGCGAGACTGGTTTAACCTCTCATCTGTCCTAACCTCCGAAGGAGAAGCTGAAATCAAGAGACAAGAACAAGAATTCTTAACGGCTGATCGAAATAGGGCAACACATGACATTCCACTCAACTGCCCTAGATTTTTCAGCCAAGATATGAGTCGTCGGCCTGAGCCCCTAGAGCTGTTACTCATAATCTGTCCCAATTAAGCCGTTTTTCAGATTGTCATACATTACATAGTTTTTACAAATCACAATTTGTGACACACAATCAAGAATCAGCAAATGTCATTTAAACTGTCTCTAAATTTCTATACGCAATATTAGTATTACCAAAGAGTGACTCTTGAAATAGTCAATAATTTCAAATTTTCAATTAAAATTACTATTAATTTGAGAGGGGCATTAGAAAGGTTTTTATTTTTTTTTCACTTATAAATCCTGGAAATAGTATGTTTGGTATTTAGGAGGTATGGGCGGGTACTGTCGTTACCCAAACGTTACAGTGAGCGTAGACCACATACTTTCAGCCTGCCTATTCCCCATTGCGAGAGAGTGAAGCGATCTATTGTCTATAACGGAGGGAGATTGTTCAACCGTCTTCCCAGCAAGGTGAGAGGGGAGGTATGCTTTGCAAGATTTAGACAACTTGTCAGATCAATCCTTCTCAAGACGGCGTACTATTCCCTAGCTGAGTACCTTGATGACGACAGTCTACAATAAGCGACTGTGACCCCCTGGTGAATTGATCTTATGTATTATGTGAGGATTTTCTAGTTTGATTGACGTGATTATACTGATGTACCTAAAAAACATAAGAGAACTTTTTTTGTTCACGACTGAATTAAAATATTATAATTCAAGCATTTTGTTTTGCAAAAAAATCCATTGACATTCTGTAACTTGTGCCATTGGTTGAGACAAAAGTTGTTTTTATTGCAAAACATTTGCATTCTACAGCAGTCAAGAACTGTCAAATTTTATTGAGAAATCTCTGGCAGTTTTGTAACTGCCAGAGGTAAGCTTTTAACGAAAGATGGTAAACAATTGTAGACAAAACGTTTACAGGGTAGATCCCCCCTTAAAATTGACCAGAACATTTAATGTTTCATTGGTTATGTATAACCAACAGAGATGTTTTATTAACCGTCACTCTACGTCAATGGTTTTAAAATCAATGAACTTTTAAAGTCAAATTATTTTATTTGCCTGGGTATTCCCACAATCTATCTTAACTTACAAGAAAGTGCAAACTTTTTGTAAACATCCAGTAACTGTTTTCAAAGACGAAAAAACCGCCCAAAACGTCCCGAGATATCGACCATAGCCCTTAAATGTCATTACAATAATATTAAAGTTACAGCACCCGCCATGACGTCATAGTTAATCAATCAATCAATCAATATACTTTATTGTCACAAGTTAAACAACTCTTTGACAAAGCTTAAAGGGTAAAGGAACAATTTTCAACAGTTTAAAATGAAAGTTATCAAATAGTATAAAGCAAATTATCAAAAGTATAGGTACATCAGTATAATCACGTCAATCAAACTAGAAAATCCTCTTATAATACATAAGATCAATTCACCAGGGGGTCACAGTCGCTTATTGTAAACTGTCGTCATCAAGGTACTCAGCTAGGGAGTAGTATGCCTTCTTGAGAAGTATTGATCTGACAAGTTGTCTAAATCTTGCAAAGCATACCTCCCCTCTCACCTTGCTGGGAAAACGGTTGAACAATCTCCCTCCGTTATACACAATAGATCGCTTCACTCTCTCGCAATGGGGAATAGGCAGGCTGAAAGTATGTGGTCTCCGCTCACTGTAACGTTTGGGTAACGACAGTAACCGCCCATACCTCCTAAATACCAAACATACTATTTCCAGGATATACAGACTGCACAGCGTGAGAATGTTGAATGGGGCGACAGGATTCCCGAGAATGTGTCTTAGAGACCAACCTGTCAGCTCTTTTTTGTATAACAAATACCCTGTGGAAAAACTCAGAAGAGCATGAGCCCCAGAAGCAGATGTCATATCGAAGATGAGATTCGACAAGCGCAAAATAGGCCTGGCGGGCAACAGAAGGCCCAATGTCGTTATAGATTAGGCGAACAGCATAGCAGCCCGATGACGCTTTGCCGCACACATTCATCACATGGCTGTCAAATTTCAGCCCTCCAACCAGAGCAAGTCCCAGGAACCCAGTCATCCCAGGGGAGCCAACATGACTGCTCCCCAGGCATACGTCACACCATCGTTTAATAATAGTTAGGTCATTATTTATGATGGATCTCAGACAATTGTCATCGGTGCATAAGATGGTAGCGTCATCAGCAAATACGGTGAAGACACCCTCAATAAGTAGGAGGAGCAGATCATTTATATAAATGAGGAAGAGAAGCGGACCAAGAACTGAGCCCTGAGGCACCCCTGACTCAACCCGAAGCTCTATCGAGGCTCTAGCGAGGCTCTAGCGAAGACAGCACTGCGATAACCCCCTAAGCCCATAAACTTCAAGCTTTTGCAGCAGTATCGCATGGTTGACACAATCAAATGCTTTCATGGATACAGCTGCCCAGTTTTCACCGTTGCTTAGGTGAGTGTAGTCATCAGGTGTGGTTCAGGAACGAGAACAAGGCATCACTGGTTACCCTGGCCAGTGCGAAACCCAAACTGCAGGGGATTCAGCAGTTCAGCAGTTCCTTGCGCTCAAGAAATGAGAGCATCTTCAAGCTCATTATCCTTTCAATTATTTTGGACAATGTAGGAAGGAGAGCTGTTGGGCGATAATTGCATAAACTCTCACGGTCTCCTCTTTTAAACTTTGGAATTACAAGAGCTTTTTTGTGGCAGTCAGGAAAATGCCCACTAGAAATCAGAACAGTCGATCACCTCCGCCAGGACTCCCAAGGCATGTCATGAACAGGGTCAGACAGCCCGCCCCATCCTGAGCTTCTCGTTTCTTTTTAAGTAAAACAAACATTTCTTTGATCTCATCCAAAGTGTACCACACCTACATCCAGTGTACCCGGGGCAGTTCCACCAGCAAGTGAGGCCGCCACTCCGCGATAATAATTTAATTCATTTGGATCAATATAATTCGGTTGCGTGTGTATCCCCCCCCCCCCCCCGCGCCACCACTTAGCTCTTTCACAAACCTCCAGGTCTCTCTCACCTCATAGTTAGCATTGTTGATTCTACTGGCACACTACAATTTTTAGAAAGCCTAACAGTACTCCTAAAATGTTTTCGATATTTCAAATAGTAACTTTCCAGAGCTAAGTTGTTCCCCGCAAAGTTGTGTAGAGAGCGGAGCGATCTCAAATTACCAGCAGTTCTCTGGTGAACCACGGCTTTCTCTTTTTACGCTTAAGAACTACTACTGGAAATGCCCTTTCAAAATTATGGCACAATGTTTTATGGTACGGGCGAAGTGGATCATCACCAACCGTCAGAATACTTCTCCAGTCAGTTTCATCGTTTAATGCTCTAAATCTCTCAAAATTTTTGGTTTAAAACCATTATTAGGACCCCGTCATGGGAGTAGACACTACGAGAAAAACGCTTCACCACGGTGTACCCAGGCACAGAAAATGGTTCGTCTGGGTTCAACTAGTGTTCTTCAATGATCACTAGGTTCGGATAGTCAGCAGAGTTAATGAACAGTTCAAACTCTTCAGTCTTGGAGCGCACTGATTGTATATTAAGGTCGATCACACCAAGTTCACGAGCGAAGTGCTTGTGTCTAAAAAACGTTTGGTTGTCGCTGATTGAGATACTCGCGCAGCACCGGAAGGCCCAGCATCAGGTGCCCCAGCATTAGGTTTGTTGTTTTCCCAACAGACAGAAGAGTCCTGAGGTCTGAGCGATGAAGGACTTTTTTTGCCAACTGCAAGGCTAACTATACATGAGTTGTCAGCCTAGAGCCCATGTGGGGGCCCGAAAGCTTTTTCGGCCAGCCGCCCGACAGGCATCCCACCATAAGCAAATCATACCCTGAATCACTATCGGTGTCGACGATTTTTCCGAGGACAACATAATAGTTTCTGATGCTAGAGTCGCCCATCACAACGACTCTTTTTCTATACGTCTCATTTACAGTTAGGGACACGTCCCCAGTTTCGCCTCGTGAGTGATGCTGTTCCTTCGAGGGCTGCAGGTCAGATGACACATAAGAGTTCTTTATAATCCTTATCCCTGTCTCTGTGGAAATTTGCTCATCCTTCTCGGCATAAGGAAAGTGTGGAGGGTGCAAACTTTTACGATGCAGTTGTTCCACTTCTGCACACAAACGCTCCTTCTCCTTTCGGAGAAAGATTATGCCAGCCTCAATCACCCCACTTAGTCGCCCTACCCTCGACAGTAGCATCGAGTTTGCTCTACATATCTTTGCCAATCTATGCCTGAGCAGTTCTTTATTTAATGCATCATCCTCAGTCTGCGTACTCTTGGAGACTTGTATTCTGAGCCTATTATGAATTCAAAGTGCGCCTCCCAGCAGCTAATCGGCAAGTTGCTGCGAGTCAAACAGACCCGGAAACTGGGTGGGCTGGAGATGCGGTAGCACGGAGCAGTCTGTCTGTACTTCCGTGTTCTTTCCGAATTGACTAACATGTTTGCGATGCCATGGTATTTCTGCTGGGGGGGTTTTCTTTATCAGTCTGGAAAGGTCTTTCATGAAGTTGCTTTATAATTGTTGACTGATTCTTCAGTTCCTTCTTGTAGTAATCTTCCATATAGCAGACGTCATCCTCAAACGCAGCGGACCGCTTTTTGAGTCCTTCGCAGTAAAGCTCCCTTTGATGTAGCTCTTTCATTAGACGCGAGTTCTCCTGTTTGAGTTTCTGCAGCTCCTCATCTGCATGCTGAGCTCCAGACTCAGAGGCACAGCATTCTTTGGAGCAGTACAATTTGTGTCCTATGCGAGTCCGATTCTTTTTCCTGCTCCAGCAGGATTTGTGGACTATGGAGTTGCACACATCACAGCAAAACAGCATCTGAACTGCTCTTTGTTTCTCTGCTCTTTGGGTAGATAATTAAGGTTTCTTCATTGACATGGGAACCAGACATATTGCTCTATTTATTACTTTTATCCTGATTAAGCAAAAAATGATGACGTTGTATATAATATTGCAAAGCAATCATTCCTACACTGGACACACTGTATGGTTGCCATACTCTGCAAGTTATACCGACCGAACGACACCCTGTCAACAGGCAAGTCGAACCGAATGGACTGTTTTCTGATTGTTTACATTAAGAAGATAAGGATGTCGTTGTTAATTATCGATTCTCCTCGTGTTTTCCAATTTTCAGGGAAACAGTAACAGTCACGGCCTGACAGACACAACCCGATGGTGCGGAATATGATATCGCGTCGAAGAATATTGTTTTCAACTTTATTACAGCTATTAAATCAATCGTATTCAACACTCTGCGAGGAGCGATATTTTCAAATCGCTCGTTAACAAAATTTTTACCACTATCTCATTAGATTTTTCGCCATCCTTGTACAAAATGGAACAGTTTCATTAACGTTAAGGCTAGGTAGTTGATTTTACACTTAATTATCTTCTAAAGATAGTTTATCTTATTAAAATAGCTAGGTAGTTGATTTTACAGTTAATTATCTTCTAAAGATAGTTTATCTTATTAAAATCAGCAGCGGCATTCTCGCGATACATGGTAACTTACAAGAAAGCGTAAACTTTTTAAAGGACTCCTGTAATTTTTTCTGTGGGCAAAAAAACGAAAACCGCGGAACATGTCCCATGATTTAAAACAAAGCCAATAAATATCATATTGTTACGATCGCAGCAACGCCGCATGGGAGGCGGGGCAACGCATGGGAGCGTGTTGGTTGGTGGAGCTTCGCGACCTATCCGCGCTGCGGCATGGCTGACACGAGTGATTTATTGCTCGTCTGGCTTAATCTAGAAGGCAGTTGTTTACAACGGTTTTTTTTTATATGTGAGATTATTCAAGAATTCTTATAAAGAACTTTCTAGGTTTTTCTGTAATTTTAGGATTGTATATAAAAGGCGCATAGAGCGGCGGTTAGGTGATAGTCGTATTTTAATCGAGCTATAAGTAAGCTAAAGTTACGAAGCGATAATAGAAGGCTATAAAGTGTTAAGTAGTGAGTTATTTAGTAGTCGTGTGTATTTGTGGAGTTAATAAATAGTGTTTTCGTATTAAATCGTTACACTGGAATTATTGAACCCCGAGTTCGCAACAATTGGTGTCAGAAGTGCGATTCCAGTGGGAATTTGAGGACCAATATTACTGAACGTGATATTACTGTAAGCGATGGAGGATCAACTTGCCGCCCTGCTGTCCCTTATGCAACAACAAAGGGAAGAACAGGAAAAACGTGATCAAATTCAGGAGCGCCGTTATAAAGAACAAAAAGAAGAGCAGGAAAAACGTTATAAAGAGCAGAAGGAAGAGCTGGAAAAACGTGATCAATTACAGGAGCGACGTTATAACGAACAAAAAGAAGAACAAGAAAGACGTGATCGAGTACAGGAGCAACGTTATCAACAACAGAAAGACGAGCAGGAAAGACGTTATCAAGAACAGAAGGAAGAACAGAAACGGTTTAAAGAAGAATTAGTGAACCATCTCGCAGCTAGGGAGCAACAATTGGAAGAAAGAATAATGCAATGCGTTAACGAATCCGTTAACGGCGTGAACGAATCCATTAACGGCGTTAACGAAGGACTCGAAGCTGTCAATCAGAGGGTTCTCGAGCTAGAAAAGAAATTCCGGGAACAACTTGAGGACGACACCGTGTCTACAGAGAGTTTTAGCACAGCCAACGCTAAAATTAAGCCTCCTGATTATGACGGTACTACGGCCTGGGAAATTTATAAAACTCAGTTTGAGGCAGCTGCAAAAGCTAATGGTTGGTCCGAGCCCCAGAAAGCTACATCATTAGTGGTAGCACTTCGTGGAAAAGCGGCTGAGTTACTCCAATCTCTGTCGACAGCGGATCAAAGTAATTATGCGGCTTTAGTACACACTCTGCAACTACGATTTGGGAATGAGCACAAAGAGACCGTGTTCCAGGCCCAGCTGAGGATGAGGCAGCAAAAGTCAGGTGAATCCTTACAAGAATTTGAGGCGGACATAGACAGACTTATTCACCTGGCATATCCATCGGCCCCTGAATCTTTTCAAATGCAATTTGCCGCCGAAAGGTTCATTGAGGGAGTTCGCGATAGTGACATGAGATACCACTTACGTCTAGTAAGGCCCAAGGATATCAGCGAGGCACTAGTTCGGGCCCTGGAATTCGAGGCGTCACGAGTGTCATCTAGTTCATCTCCACGTGTAAGAATGGCAACTTGCAATGAAGAGGCGAATACGTCTATGGCTGAATCCATGGCCAGTTTACATAAAGCGATGAAGGATATGGCAGTCAATATGCAAGCCCTGTTAGAGAGAACTCCTCGATCAACAGACAATCGGGGCATAAAATGTTTTAACTGCGGCAGACTGGGTCACATCAAGAGTAACTGCCGTAATAGGGCAAGAAGTCCGTCGCCGTCGTTTAGAAGACCAAGCGGCGACCAAGACCGCCCTAGGTCCCAGGAAAACTAATTCCGGTCAATGCAAGGGGGCAATTGACCGGGGCCGCTAAGACCCCCAGGATCTTTAAAGTCAATAATTTGGGTGGCAAAAGTCTCACAGTGGCCGGACGCATTAAAGGCCAGAAGATCCAGATTACCATCGATACAGGAGCAGATGTGACCATTGTAAGGCCAGATAAACTTTTCGGATATACCATACAACCATTGCCCAACCCTATTATGTTAAAATCAGTCACTGGAGAATCTTGCTCTATAGACGGAGAAGCCGATGTCACCATCATTATTGGAGAAAGACTTGAAGTTCGGCATAAAGTGTTGGTTGCCAGGATCAAAGACGAGTTTATTTTGGGAATGGATCTCATCAGGAAACATGGATTCTCCTATGATCACAAACAGAATATTCTCACGTTTGGAGATGAGGAGTTTGCATTAACCAATGGAAATGTGGAAACTAGTATCCGTCTACTGGTGGTGGAAGATGTAAAAATTCCTCCAAATTCAGAACAAATTATCACAGTGACTTCTGAAAATGATCCTGGGTGGTCCATAGGACTTATAGAACCTAACCTGGATTTGACGACTGAAATCATGGTAGCCCGAACTTTGACCGACACGAAGAAGACTATGCCAGTACGAGTTGCCAATATTGGAGAAAGGACCATCAAGCTAAAAGAAGGAACAGTTCTTGCCAATTATGAGCCTGTACAATGGGTATGCAATTGTGTCGAAGCAGAGACATCCAAAATTATATCTTCTAACCAAGCTTCCCCAGAAGTTATTGATGCTTTTAAGCGACAGTGGAGTCACCTGTCAAAGGAACAACTTCAGTCTGCTATAAAATTTGCTATGGATGAATCTGATATGTTTAACTTCAAGAGCAACGACAGTCAAACCGATTTAGTTGTCCATAAGATCAACACAGGAGATGCCCAGCCAATACGACAACATCCACGAAGGGTCCCTCTGGCTAAACAACAGGAAGTTAACAGTTTGCTGAATGAAATGTTAAAGGAGGGCGTCATAGAAGAATCATCTAGTCCATGGTCGTCGCCTGTGGTTCTTGTTAAGAAGAAAGATGGTTCAACGCGGTTCTGTGTTGACTACAGGAAACTTAATGATGTAACCAAGAAAGACAGCTACCCATTGCCACGTATAGACGACACCTTAGCAACTTTATCGGGATCAAAGTGGTTTTCCACTCTCGATTTAAAAAGTGGGTACTGGCAAGTAAAGATTGCTCCCGAAGACAAAGAAAAGACTGCATTTTCTACTGGTTCTGGACTATACCAATTCACTGTTATGCCTTTTGGATTGTGCAATGCTCCATCAACTTTCGAGCGACTAATGGAACTTGTCTTGAGGGGGCTGACTTGGAAAACTTGCCTGGTATACTTAGATGACATAATTGTCATGGGACGTGATTTCGACGAGCACTTGAAGAATTTAAGAGAAATCTTCAACAAGTTACGGAATGCTCACCTGAAGTTAAACTACAAGAAATGCAGCCTGTTCCAGAAGCAAGTCGAGTACTTGGGGCATACTATCTCAGAACAAGGCATTAAAACTAGCCATAGTAAAATATCTGCCATTAAAGATTGGCCAGTTCCCCGAGACAAACACGAAGTAAGGAGCTTCTTGGGACTATGTACTTACTACAGGAGATTTGTAGAGGGATTTGCCGACATCGCAAAACCGCTGCACAAATTAACGGAAAAGAAAACACCGTTCTTGTGGAACCACGAATGCAGTCAGGCGTTTGCAAGGCTTAAAGCTGCCCTCTGTTCTAGTCCTATCTTGGCTTACCCTATAAAGGACGGACTCTTTATTTTGGACACGGATGCAAGTAACTGTGGTCTAGGTGCAGTACTCTCTCAAAGACAAAACGGGCAAGAGAAGGTCATTGAATACTACAGTAAGACTTTAAGTAAGCCAGAAAGAAACTATTGCGTCACTAGAAAGGAGCTGTTGGCCATCGTTAAAGCAGTCGAACATTACCATCGCTACTTATATGGAAAAAGGTTCCTGATTAGAACTGACCATGGAGCCTTGAAATGGTTATTACAGATGAAAAACTCTGAAGGTCAAATAGCCAGATGGATAGAGCGCCTGCAGCAGTACGATTTCCAAATTGAACATCGACCAGGAAGGTCTCACGGAAATGCCGATGCATTGTCTAGACGGCCATGTAAAGAAGATTGTCGGCATTGTCAAAGAACTGAGCAGCGTGAGGGACTTCCTTCTGTACGGAGAACGTCGGTGGAAATAAACGATGGCTGGACCACACAGACCCTTCGAGAAGAACAAATGAATGATCCAGATATTGGACCCATCCTCTCTGCAAAGACTGACGACAAGAGACCAGAATGGCAAGAAATTGCTGGTAAAAGTCCAAACCTGAAGGCGCTATGGGCCCAGTGGCACTCTCTTAAAATAGAAAATGGATTACTGAAGAGAGCGTGGGAGAGTCCGGATGGCAAGGCCGTAGTCAGTCAGTTGGTTGTTCCTGGTAGCAGAAAATCGGACGTACTACAGGAAATGCACGACGGAACCAGTGGAGGTCATTTTGGGGTCAATAAAACCTTGGCCAAAATTAAAGAGCGGTTCTATTGGGTGAACTATCATGAAGACGTCGAATCTTGGTGCCGCAAGTGTGAAGTTTGTTGTGCCACAAAAGGACCTCGAACAAGATCACGGGGCCGAATGGTACAGTACACTGTGGGTGCTCCATTCGAGAGGGTAGCAATTGATGTCGCGGGGCCGTTTCCTCAGACTGAGTCGGGCAATAAATACATCTTGGTCGCCATGGATTACTTCACTAAATGGCCTGAAGCATACGCCCTGCCTAATCAAGAAGCAACGACTGTGGCAACGGTGCTAGTAAATGAAATGTTCTGCAGATTTGGAGTCCCTCTCGAACTTCATTCTGATCAGGGCCGAAATTTTGAATCGGCTGTTTTCCAGAAGGTCATGGAACTTCTCGGAATTCGCAAGACCAGGACAACTCCTTTGCATCCACAGTCGGATGGGATGGTAGAGAGATTTAATCGGACCATGGAACATTACCTGTCTAAAATGGTGGCAGATCATCAGCGTGATTGGGACCAACATCTACCTCTCATGTTGATGGCATATCGAAGCTCTACGCATGAAGCCACTGGTTATACTCCGGCGAAAGTGATGTTCGGAAGGGAAATGAGGCTTCCTGCGGATTTGATGTATGGAACACCAGAAAAAGAGTCGCTCAGCTCTGAGAATTTTGTGGCGGAGCTTAAGGAGAGGCTGAACAATGTTCATGAGCAAGTCAGGAATAAACTGCGGATATCCAGTGATCGAGCCAAAGCAAGATATGACTTACTAGCTAACTCCCGCGGCTTCCAGGATGGTGATTTGGTGTGGCTATACAATCCGAGGCGAAAGGTGGGGAAGTCGCCCAAACTTAGCCAAAATTGGGAAGGACCTTATACAATTATAAAGAAGATTAATGATGTGGTGTATAGGATCCAGCGGACCCCTAGGTCAAAGATGAAGGTCGTTCATTTGGATCGATTAGCACGATACCATGGAACTCTATCTGTTCGGGACGAACAGACTTAGGAGGAGGGCAATGTTACGATCGCAGCAACGCCGCATGGGAGGCGGGGCAACGCATGGGAGCGTGTTGGTTGGTGGAGCTTCGCGACCTATCCGCGCTGCGGCATGGCTGACACGAGTGATTTATTGCTCGTCTGGCTTAATCTAGAAGGCAGTTGTTTACAACGGTTTTTTTTTATATGTGAGATTATTCAAGAATTCTTATAAAGAACTTTCTAGGTTTTTCTGTAATTTTAGGATTGTATATAAAAGGCGCATAGAGCGGCGGTTAGGTGATAGTCGTATTTTAATCGAGCTATAAGTAAGCTAAAGTTACGAAGCGATAATAGAAGGCTATAAAGTGTTAAGTAGTGAGTTATTTAGTAGTCGTGTGTATTTGTGGAGTTAATAAATAGTGTTTTCGTATTAAATCGTTACACTGGAATTATTGAACCCCGAGTTCGCAACAATATCAATGAATGTTCTCCCAAATGCAGTGGGTTGAATTTCAACCATTTTGCCGTGTTTTTTTCTTTACCCTGTATATTCATTAAAAACAACGTTTACTGAAGACCAACCTCCCAGCGTGATTCTAAAAAAGGCAAACCTTTCCAAATTTCTTTTTAGTTACAAATTTCGGCTAACGCATTTCTGAGATATAGAGCCTCAAAAAATGACGAAAACTTTTGCTGTATCAATCTTCTTCGTTAGCATTCTATATAAATAGCAAACAGGGTTAAAATATTAAAATGCAATTAAAGGCTAGTATAAAAAATAAAATAGAGTCCATCAGTGAAACCTGCAAAAGGGAAATAACAAAAAGACACTTACTTATTGCCGTTTGCCAGCTTTTGTAAAGCGTCCTTTGAGATCACGTGACCGCAAACCAGTCTCATTGGCGGATTGTTTTTCGTGGATTGTTGCCTCAGGATGGGGCAGGCGAACATCGAGTGGTACCTATTGTCTGACCCTAGGTCAATTTCAATCTGAAAAAAGTGTCAATTCTCAACTATCAATGCAACTTTTTAAATAAAAAATCCGGATTTTTGTTTTTTTTGTACCTTGAAATTTTTTTTACTTACCGGCAGCTCTTCTGTCCCTTTCCAAATTTGGCTAACCTGCCTCTGCATCATGACTTGCTTGATATTGAGTAGAGCCGGAATAGCTTGACACCCGGCATTGATACAGGTGATTAAAGGACTATTAACACACACTCCGAGCATCTGACACGCGTCCTTAATAAACATCTCGTAAATCTCTAGCCACATTTCGTTGTCGGTAGCAAAGTACGAACTATATGGAGAATGAGTTATGCCATTGGGCACATAGAGCAGCATGCCCATTAACGTCTGGATATCTAGAGTGAAACGAGTACACTAAAAAAGTTGATTAAAAGAAGAATAAGCAAAACTCACCTTTTTCGTGTTTGTGAACAAAGTTCCTAAAATGGTTCCTAGCATATGCAATTGCATCCGCTTGGTGAGCAGGTCCTTTTCTTAAAAGCTCAATATATTTTAACCTATGGATCATGAATTCAAGTGGGGAATTGTGAGCTTCGAGAGAATCGTGAAGGGCCGTGGCCCAGGCTATTAACGGTTCCAAATCCCTGTTGTTTAAACTTTCGCAGATGTGGTGAATTTGAGTAAAGGGTTCCTTATCATAACATTCTACTGAAACCTGGGCTTCTTCGACTAGTGTGTCTGCAACATCGTGCATACCTTGCCTACAAATCGGTAGTTACCACGTAAAAACAACGGTAGTTCAAAAACATCTTTCTAACAAACTACCTGTAATAATGATTACAGATGACCTTATTAATAATGTTAACTTTTTCGGGATCGTTAAACACGTGCTCTCTACTGCACGCCCCAAAATCTTGAGTGAAGTTACGGTCGATTGATTTTCCGACTTTCGACACTGAGCTGTGTAGATCCCTGTGCTCTTGCGTAAGTCGTGAAGTTACGTCTTTTATTTTGGTCATTGTCTGCTTAAGTAACTCTTGTTGGACGTTTGTCAAAATATGATCCTCAGGAGCTAAAACAATGGGGAGGTAATTATTATAATCTTAACTCAAGCAGTACCAATAAAGAAATTTGAGGAAAATATGTGGGAGATACAAGACTGCTGGAGGGAAAAATCGCAAAATCAATCATGAATTTTGGTGTACACACTGTTTTTTAGGGGTATTTAGTGGATATTAAGGTGAAATATATAGAATTTTTGAAATATTCCTTAAAAATTACTGGTGAATTTTAATGCACACTCATCTGGAATTTAGTTCTATTTAATAGACAAAGCAGACAGTATTCTTGACCAACTAGTGTGAACAGATAATAATAATAATAATAATAATAATAATAATAATAATATTCTTTATTGCCATCCAAATCCTCCCGGGACATTAGCAACGTCAAAAAACAAGAAAGCAACAACAAGTACAATAATTTGAATACACATAAAAATGAGGACCAAAGTCCACTTAAATGCTAACATCGTAAAGACACTCATCAAGTAGGTATTCTGTAGCTTTTTGCTTAAATTTGTGCACATGAATTTCTGACTTTATATAGTCAGGAAGTCTGTTGTATTCCCTAACAGCCTTATACAAAACTGTTTTTTGGAAGAATGCAGATATGTGATTTGGTACACTCAAGTTCTCTCTATGTCTCATAGTGATGGTCATGTTATCTGCATAATGCTGTGCATTCGTTTCAAAGAGGGTCGGATTTTTTTTTACAAAAAGAACCAAGGACAATATATATAAAGATGGTACAGTTAGCAGTCTTAAATCTACAAAATGTGGTCGAGCTGACTCACGAGGGCGTAATCTCAAGAAACATCGAATGATTCGTTTTTGGGCTATGAAAACAGCCTGGGCTCCCCTCGATGAACCCCAGAACATTATGCTGTATGACAGCACAGACTGCACAGAGGCAAAGTAAAGCTGCCGCAGAGAATCCAGAGTCACCTGATCGCGCAATCTCCTAGCCAATGCACAGAAACTGTTTAGCCTATTTGTGACAAGCTCAGTTTGCCGGTCCCAGCAGAGTCCCGAGTCCAGATATACTCCTAAAAACTTTGTGGTGTCTGTCTCTGGAATAGATCTCCCATTACATCTGACGTATAGTGATCGCTCCCTTCCACCTTTTCTGCCAAAAGACAACAAGCCAGTTTTATCAGAGTTTAGATTTAGAAAACTATGGTTACACCAGTTCTGCATTGAGGCCACAGTATGGGTACATGTTGCTGCCAGGATGTCAATGTTTTTATTTGCCAAGATCACTGAGGTGTCGTCGGCATACTGACAGACAAGTCCAAGATGAGAGTGTTACTCGAACCGAATACCCAAAAACACTCTCATCTGTATTTAACAGAATCTAGGTGAATTTAGTGGAATTTAAGCTAAATTATATGGTATTTTAGTGTACATATTTTAAGAAGTGAATTGCCATTCAAAGTGGCCTAATTGAAGTTCTATTTTCACAATAAGCAAATATGCCAACTCAGAAGAAGATAGGTTGAAGTTCATTTGAAAAAGTCACCTAGTTTGTTGTCAAATGTCAAAACAAAAGGACGAAATAACAAAAGTCTATTTACTTTGATTCATTCTTCTGTCAAAAGTGAGCCTTCTAGATAACGTTTTCTAATGAACAGGGAGCATATGAGTAGAAAAAAACAGTTGGTCTACAACGTTCAGAAACTGAATTAGCTTGGTTGTCTCCACGAATTAGAGACTAGGATTAAAATAAGGTATATGATATATAACTACATAATAAGCTTTGTTAAAGCCTACAAAATATCCTAAATCCAATATAAAAAATACCTAAGTACATAAGTAAATTCTAAATTATGAAAACATTTTACTTACTCATGATACTCAAGACTTGTTAAGCCCCTAAAAGGAGCATATTGAACAACCAAAATAAAAACTGCAAACCACATGAAAAGGAAGAATCTGCATTTTTTTGTATGTTTATATTGAACTAACAATCATTGAACCTAAATTTTTATGCAGGTTGGCGGCGTGGCAGCTTTGAGTCTTGGTAAAACTGTAATAAATAGACGAAATCTCTTCACTGCGATTTTCATGATAAATTTAATGGCATCATTATTTCCCAGCCAGCTTGACTTGTTTTCCGTATACAGAACGTTTTTGAAAAAACTGCACTTTTACCATGGCACTGTACCTCTGTTATTACAGGACGTAGAACAAAAAGTTAAATAGCAAAGTTTTAAAGTTTTTCATAATTATTTAGTAATGCAGTTTTGAATTTTTTATTAATAGCGATTTTGAAGTTATGATATAAGGTTAGGTTTTTTTTGAATGGGACACTATATAATATTGGATAATTTGATAGCCCTTTTTTAGCTGATACAAATAATGAGCAAGCATACAAGCTGATGAAAATAATGTTTCAATTTCATACCTTTATCTGTAGTTGCTTTGGTAAAATTAATAAAAAACTAATTTTTTCCATAAGGAGTAATGTGTCAGAAAAATTCTATAAAAGTAAATGGTAGGTATCATCTGTCTCTTTCTAACATAACACTACTTATAGAAAAAACTAGTTTTTTATTGATTCTTCAACAAAAACTACTAAATTTAAAGGTATGAAATTTTATGTCAATCAAAACAGCTAAAAAATGGCTATTGAAAGATCCAATAATATGTAGTGTCCCATTTGAAAAGACTTATAACTTTATACCATAACTTGAAAAGCCCTATCAATAAAAAATTCACATCTGCACTGCTGAAGTACAAATAAAAAACTCTAAAACACTTCTAAGTTATTTAAATTTTTGTTCTATTTCCCATAATAGCTAAAAGACAGCACCAAGTCAAAAATGCAGTTTTTTGAAAAATCTTTCGAGACAAATCAAGCTGTTAATTATGTTAATCAAAACCATTAGATTTGACAAACAATTAAATTATGAAAATCAGAGTCGAGAATGTATAATCAGACTTCATCTATCTATTATGGTTCTACCAATATGCCCATAAAGCCATCAAAAAGGCACCACCCTGGACATACCCACAATCGTAGGTGTTCTTAACAGTATTTTATTAAATTTCTGTAATATTTTAAGAAATTTTGAATGTACCTACTTCCTAATAGAAAATCTAGACAAATTTGGTTTTGAGATAGCAGGGTAATCATGAAGGTAATATTCCATCAGATACCCTTTTCTGGTCCTAAAAACCACTATCCTTATTACTATCTGTTACATTTCTCCTTCCTCTCCATATTTATTCTCTACAGTAGTAATAAAATTTGTAACCACTGCCCTTGCCGCTACCTCTCAACATTAACAGTAAGTTTTTTAATTTTCATCCTCACACTGTAAATCAAAAGTGTAAGAAGGCATAAATAGTACAAATAAAATTAGACTTTTTTTTCAGTCATCTTTAATTGGCAGCAGCTTGCAGCCTCTTTTTCAAAAATTATGGGTCTGAACTAACTTTATTAATGAACCTATGGATGAGTATTGAGTGAACAAAAATTGGATAGGCGGGTATATTATAATCTTTCCAAGAGGTTTGGAGCAATTTACACAAGTACAGTGACATCGTTTTAAGTCACTCACTCGATTAGCAGTGTTTTTGTTAAACAACAATCAACTGCCAAATACAGGGCAATAAAAAGGACAAAATATTCAAAAAGTTATTGGGAATAACTCGTAAATGGTGTAAGAAGGCATAAATAGTGCAAATAAAATTAGACTGTGATCTTAAGTTAACATTTTTTTTTCAGTCATCTTTAATTGGCCGCAGCTTGCAGCCTCTTTTTCAAAAATTATGGGTCTGAACTAACTTTATTAATGAACCTATGGATGAGTATTGAGAGAACAAAAATTGGATAGGCGGGTATATTATAATCTTTCCAAGAGGTTTGGAGCAATTTACACAAGTACAGGGACATCGTTTTAAGTCACTCACTCGATTAGCAGTGTTTTTGTTAAACAACAATCAACTGCCAAATACAGGGCAATAAAAAGGACAAAATATTCAAAAAGTTATTGGGAATAACTCGTAAACGGGTTAATCAAAACTGTCTGAAATTGTCCCTTTAGTTGTGGTTTTTTGTGTTCTTCAAAAAATCTAAATAGAATTTTTCTCTAAAATAATTAGGGAAGCCAATAATAGACCTTTTCAAAATATACATGGAATTTTTTATGTCTTGCCCGACGATGCAACACCTGGGAGGTATAGTATAACATTTTATTTTTTGTAACGGAACACTGTACATACTAATATTTTGTTAAAAAGGCTTCTTCATGTGCATTTCAAAAACTAAGTTTTGTGGCATTTTGGAAGGCTTTTAAAATATTCTAGAAAGTCTATTGAAATGTGTCATGCAAATGTGAACAACACTGTGGTTCAAGGGTGCCTACTTGGATGTGCTTATATTAGGTATATGAGATTGAGCTGTACTTTTGCCTCGACTTTTGCTCACTAGAATTTGTAATTTTCAGTTCCACCTTCTCTAGTCTGACTGGAAATTAAAAGGAAAGTGACTACTTTTGGGGAAGTACCTACTATGTACCATGCTGATCAAGCACAATATTTTGCAAGAGCTAAATTGAGAAGAAAGCAATAACACAACAATCAGTCAATTGAAAATTATGAAAACTGGACAAATGATCTCTATGACATAGGGAAAATAATATGGCTTTCTTTTAACAGAAGGAAGAGCTTCTAGGTGATAAGTCTTATCAGATTCTTTAGATGGGCATTGACCTATTATTCAAAATGAGCAATCTTTCTGCCACAATTCTACAAATTACTATGCTACCACCGGAGACCCTGAACTAATTAAGCCCGACGTAAATAAATGTATACACTTTTCATCAGTGAAATACGCAGAAAGTTTTAAAATAGACTTGGGTTTTTAAAACAAAGGGATCACCTACCATTTTGTAACTCCTGTTTCAGGCTGTTTAGCTGGTCTATTAGGTCCGAAAGTACCCTTTTGCTGTGTTCGTTGATACCTGTAAACTTGTGAAGTACCCTTTCGACGTCTTTTTCCACTGCTAAACAAGCTTCCATGTTTATGTTAATGTTTTAATTTAAAACTTTGTATTTGTTTTCGTTTTCACAAAATATCATTTCCTGTTTTTACCATTTGACTCGATTTGATTGACGTAACGTGACGTCAGCCTTCATTCTAGTTTTCGGCTGTCATCTGTCATCTGGCATAATTAATGTATGGCGCTTACATAGCAAGGGCGTAATAATTATCTAAACTCTTAATTCTTGCTAAAATAATATTATAATAACTTTTTTACATATTGTCTAAACGAGATTTTTTAATATGTTTAACCTAATAATTGTTATAAATACTTAGTACTCTATTAACATATGAGTTCATGTGTGGCAATTGGCCAACTCTGTATGCCACTTTTTGAAGCTTTTTAAGCTTTAAACTTTTGGAAGTTTCTGAATAAACTAGCCCCATGAGGACATAAATGCAAATATGGTTGCCATACTTTTAATTTTCGTTGTAGAGCATTTCTTTTGTTACTTTTTGGACAGACACTTTTACAATTTCTTGGGAAATCCGGCCATAAAACATGAAACCTTCAATTGCCCTTTTTCTTTAACTGACAGAGGCGCCCTTTTAATGGTTTATTGGCCTTGAAAGAATTTCAGACCTGTGCGTGGCCCCAACAACAGTTTAGTAATTAAAGCGATTTTGCGAATATCGTTAATTGAAATTAAAATCTTATTCTCTCATCAGACAGAACTTTTAATTTATCATCCTTCGAATGTAAATTCGAGCACTTTATGTCTTAATTGACTGGTCTAGGAAATTAACGGTATATTTAAATAAAACAGTGGCGGTTCGTACTAGGGTTTACAGGTTTGCGCAACAACCAACATTTTGAGCTGCCGATCATTTTTTGTTGCAATTTGAGAGCAAACCAAATAGTGCGCGGGCGACGTTTGTAGGGACCGGACGCGGAGTTGCAACAATTTAAATTTATCCATAAATTCGGTGGAAAGTTTAATTGCATCATTTAATTGCAATCATTAAAATAAATAGTTTTATATTTGTAGAAACGAGAAACCACCAGCATTTAATGGCCATACTCATAGTCATCGACCCAAAAGGAAGTTCCCCAATTTTTTTTATTTTATGTGGTATTTGTATTTATTTATATAGGTATTTAACTATTCAATAATGTTGAAGCTCCCGGAGCCTTAAGTCCATACGGATTGTAATGACTCGAGCTAGAACAGCTTTTCATAGTTGTCAAAAGTACTTCAAACACCAAAATATTGGTAGGTACTCGAAGGGCAAGGGGGACGGAAGATTGGGGCGCTTCAAGCGCATGAAGTACCAAAATGCTGGAAAGCTAGAAAAACGAACTTCACGCTTCGGAATTGCTCCGAGCTACCCATGGCCAGATGGAAAGCGGCTAAGCAGTCCAACTACCTGTCAAAATCATCTATGGAAATTTCAAATTTTTATTACAACAAACGACAACCCTTGTTTATCATAGCTTTTTTTTGTGGGTTTGTACGATTTCAATCCAGTTTTCTTCAACTTTGTGTAACTTTTAGATCTTTTTTGTGGTCATATTAATCAAAAACGTACAAAACCTCATAAAAAGAAATGATAAACAAGAGTTGTTGGTCCTAACAAAAATTTCTACTTTCCGGAAATCCGATTGAATCTCTTGTCATTAGTCTTCAATTCGGTTGCTCGAAAATCAGTTATATAGATTAATCGATAATTGCAAAAATATTTTACCTATTTTTATTCTAAATTTCTATTCCGAGTTAGTTATTGTATGTCCGCTATATAGTAAAAATTCATTTGTGTCCTAAATTTACAGTCCATCGGATTATCAACAAATTATATAGAAAGGATGTCCAGAATGTATCCTAAATGTGTCCATGGACATTCGTAACTAATTTGGACTAAAATTGGATATCCATTGGACATGTATGTGCTATTTGGGGTGTCAACCCACCTCTGCCTTTGCTTTGAATACGCCATTTTCTTGCAGATAGCGGATACTTTGCAGTCGCACGAGACTACCGGCAATTAAGTATTTGTAGAGTAGTTATAGAAGTTGAAACATTTAGTATATTATAGTAATGTTTTGCTCACCAGAATATCGAGAATCCCAGGGACCTGGCAGAATTCTTTTCTCTTCTACATTGGGTCGTTAGTTTAGTTTCCTTTGTTGTTATTTTTCCCGTCAACCACTGTTTCTGGGGACCACTGAGCTGATCGCAATAAAAGTTCACGTCCGCTATTTTATTTCAAATTCCTGAGAAGACTGAAAATTGTTTATTTTTTATTTTTATCGTAATTAATTACTATTTAATTAGTTTTTTTTGAGTTTTGTAGGTTTTGTCTTAAACAATAAAACCTTACTGGCATCACCAAAATATTAATATTTATCTAATTTATATTAGCATTTATTAATTATATCCGTTTGGCAATACCATGGAAGTCTTTTTCCTCATCAAGGATGAAACGCCACGGATTAATTATCGGCCCTTTGCTCTTTTTATTAGCGACCTAAGGGACAACGAAACAGATAAACCCTTTCCGAGAGTTGGGTCCCCCTTGCAGCGTGGTAACAGAGATTTTGCACACGCTTAACGTGTTGGACTTAGAACATCCACGTAGTCGAATCACGGGGGGGACCCGGCGCGACACACTGCATTTTGATTTTTTATTTAGCCGGCCCTGACACCAATTTTTAGAGTTTTGCTTGGGATTCCCTTCCCATTTTTTTGATACTTGAATTGAGTTATTTTATTGTCGTGTCCCATGATTTTCATCATATCGGGCATTCCTAAGTAAATTCAAGGGGTTGAAATTTATTGGGTAAGTTTTATCGGGTAAAGTTTTAGCACTGCAGTATACCGGGTGTTGCATCGTCGTGCGGGACATAGGAAATCCCATGTAAATTTTAAAAGGGTCTATTATTGGCTTCCCTAATTATTTTAGAGAAAAAATCTATTTAGATTTTTTTGAAGAACATTAAAAACCACAACTAAGTGGACAACTTCAGACATTTTTAATTAACCCGTTTACGAGTAACTTTTTAAGTATTTTGTCCTTTTTATCGCCCTGTATTTACGGACACCAGTAAGACTTGGCCATCAAACAGTAAAAATTCATGAATGACAGCTTTATTTGACAGCCAACTCTTACCTTGACTGGTGTCGGTGAATACGGGGTAATAAAAAAGACAAAATATTAAAAATGTTACTGGTAAATAATTCGTAAACGGGTTGATCAAAAATGCTTGAAGTTATCCTATTGGTTGCGAAATTTAACGCTCTTTAACAAAACTAAATAACATTTTATTCGCCATTTTTTCACCAAAATAATTAGGAAAGCCAATAATTGACCCTATCAAAATTTACATGATATTTCCTATTTTCCGCCCGACGATGCAACACCCGATATGTGTATCAACCTAATCTGCAATTAAAGTTCCATACCGCGCTCGGCAGATATGGTCGACTATAAGTATTTTTCTAATAAAAAACAATGCGGCCCAGAATCACTTGTAATTTTTAATGCATGCGCCATCAGTCATTTGATTTTGATTATTGAATATTAGAGAATTTTTTGATTTAAATTTTTGTTTTTTTTTTGGGAAAAAATTAAAAAACAATTTTTTTTTGGTACTTAAAGCACCTGGTACCTGCACTTCTATATGATGCATTTAGATAAAAATTAGTGCAAATTAATTTTGAGAAGCGTAGAGTACATCCAAACAAACAAAACGTGAACAAATATAAAAAACGACTATGAAGAAAATCCTTAGCATTGTAGTAACCGTCACGTCGGAGGTCAAAAACTTCTACAATTTGAGTAGAACAGCCTTGAAAAAACTTAAATCAGACATCGGAACGTCGACATTTTCTATTTCTGAGTAGTAGTAAAAGGTTGTATACTTCTATACGATATTTTTGTATTACACCAATGCTTAAAATTTCGCTACTTTTTCAAAAAAAAAAGAGAATGTGGTTTTTCAGAATTTGGCAAGAGTAAGTACTATATGGGACGTAGGGTGAGTGTTGTAGAGGCAGTACTTTTCACCAAGTACGGTCGTCACTAACGTCTATGACGGAAGTTAGTAGGCGGTGACTGGTCCTCACAAGACTACGAATTCTCAGTTATGGCTTCCCGCGCCACACCCCGGGCAACTGCATTGACGTGCAGGCGAAAGCAAGTGAGGATAGTCAGATATGACGAACCTAGTAGCGTCTGACTCAGAATGGGCGGCTACTAACAGCGTCTGTTCCCACATTGGGCGGCTGAAATTAAATCAAGGAATTCAACGGGAAACCACCGTGATCATCTTTTCCCAGCAAATCACTATGGCGAGAAACATAAACAAGAGGGCCTCTAGACCCGGGCAGCCCTTAAATGGGCAAGGGTGCTAAGAATGCCCCGGCTCAAAATAGTGAAATTAAAGTTGCGCATCTTTACATGGAACGTGAGAACCCTGTTTCAGGCTGGGAAGCTCAATAATTTCGTTCAGGAGATGAAGAGAATGAGCATACACATAATGGGTATAAGTGAACACCGTTGGCCAGGCTGTGTTATATATTATGTCAACACACACGACACCCTATACTACTCAGGTAGTGACGACAACGACCAAAATCATTGAGGCTGCGTTGGCATCTATATTTCATCAGAATATACCAAATATGTTAAGAATGTTGTGGCAATAACCAACCGGATATGCTTACTAGAAATGGTCTGCAATCCATTCAATATCAATGTTATTTTAAACAACTGATGTTGAGAAGGGGTATGATGTGGAAGTGGAAAATTTTTATGAGATTCCACAATGAAGACGTTTAATGCCAAAATTGGTCAAGGACAACGCACCGATATAGTCGGTAGTTTCGGGCTTGATGGCTCCATAACAAGAGAGGTGACAGACTCTACGAGTTTTGTCAGGACTCAGGGATGATAATTGCTAACACGTTTTTAGACCTACCCAAACGAAGACTTTATACATGGCAAGCCCCACGCAGTGATCTAAATAACTTAATATCAATTAGAAATCAGATCGACTACCTTCTGATTAATAGGCGTTTTAAAAATATATTAAAATTACCCTGGGGCTGACATTGGCTCGGACTTTAATCCCCTTGTGGCTGAACTCTCGTTAAACTTTTAAAGTTAAAAAGCAAACACCCAGCTAAAGCAGTTTACGAGACTAAATAACAGAACTAAAGACATATTGTTCCTGAAGAAATGAATAACAGGTTAACAAGTCTACAGGAAAACCAGCTCCGAGATATAGAAACTCTTCGGAATAACAACAAGAATATCATTGTGGACACGTGTAAATTACATCTCTGCGAGACCTTTAAATCCAAAAACAAGTGGATGACAGATCACATTCTAACCTTCATGGAGCAACGAAGACTGGCAAAGAACAAACCTGAAAAGCCAAGCAGGGATGGATGAAAAGGGAATGTGCAGAAATGGAAGACCTCTTCTCCAAACATGATACTTTTAATATGCACAGAAAAGTAAAGAAAGTAGCTGGACTCCACAGGAAGAGAACGACTATGTCACTCACAAATGATCGTATCCAACTAATTTTGGAGGAAAAAGAACTAAAAAATACATGCACAAGTTGTATAGAGGACAACTTTAAAGATCATAGAGCTGATGTGGTATACGTAAATGAGGGCATGGGACCAACTATTAAATCCGAGGTGATACATGCATTCTCCATAGCAAAAAATAGGAAAGAGGAGTATATTGGCTTGGTAGTTAAACTGTTTATTAGTATCTATGAGACAGGTGAAATTCCATCTGAGTGGTTATCATCAACCTTCTTTGCTCTGCCTAAAAGAAACAGCCAAAAAAATATGGTGATTATAGTTTAATCAGCCCTATGTCCCACATGCTCAAACATTCCTACGGATCATTCCCGCTCGCATCAGACGTAGATGTGAGGAAGATCTTGGTGTTTCTCAATTCGGCTTCAGAAACGCTTTCGGAACGCGTGAAGTACTTTTCGGAATGAACCTTCTCCTCCAAAAATGCCGTGATCAGCGAAACGATGTTTTGAAGACCGCATACAGTACGATAAACTTTTTGTTATGCTACAGGGGGTTGGAATAGATCCCACATAACATTAAAAAAATTATTCACGTTCCTATCACAGTTAGCAATTATATACTCAAGTAACCCAAAAGGAACATTCTTTGAATAATTTGAAGGTAACATGAATATAATGTTCTCTGGAAGAATGTCCAAAAAGTACGTTCTTGTCATGACCCCACATATATCACGTACTTTTCGGTATGAGAATATGACATGACAACGAGGTTACTGAAAAGAAGTTAAAATGAATAATATGATAGGAACGTTCTTTAAAGGAACTTAGTCAATTAAGTAAAATATATATAAATATAAGTATCCCATTTATTAAATTACCAATAAATAAAAAAATAATAGTTATAATAGGAAGGCAATTTTAAGTATGAAATAAATTTTAAAAGTTGCCATTTTCTGGTTTATTACGTAAAATGCCAATGGCATATCTAGGTGGGATTTTATAAAAATTAATCCACTCCAAAGCTGTATTATTGGATAAGGATAATTTCCTAATCCTGCAAATCTAAATTAGTAAACTTTTTCGGCAAAAATGTTATTTTATACCACCTAAGTGTAGGATTAGGTGTTCCAGAACAGCTCTGACTGGTCTGACTAAACACTATTCGAACGCAGTATCAATAAACGAACGTCGTATTGTGTCCTTACTCACTAGTGTCTCGCCTGTTTTTAAAGTAAACTTTTTGGTGTGTTGGAATAGGACTATTAATGTCGTACATTTAAGGAGTTCTATAGTCTATGTCTTTAGGTTGTTGAAAAACGACATGTCAATTACGTAAAAGGTCAATAGGGGCTGGCTGGTAGCGGGAGAAAAAGCTTATTCCGCACACATTTTATTGTGACAGTAGAGCACTTTACGGAATATAACTAGAACGTCCTGAGTACTTGTACAGAGGGTCACCGGACACGTTCTTTTCATATAATATTCAAGTTTCGAATGATAATATTTCACATGAATATCACGTGTTCTTCTCCTGAAAGGCTTATTCTTGTCAGGTGCTAGGAATGTCCCAAAGGAAAATAATTGGCATGTTCTGAGAACCTGAAAAGGAGGTCGCTGCACACGTTCTTCTCATGTGATATTCAAGTTCCAAATGATAATTTTTCACCTAAATATCACATTCCATCTCCTCGAAGGCATAATCTTGTCAGATGATAAGAATGTAAAATTGCTAAGTGGGGATGATAGAGATATCCGGTTGGAAGGTATATCACACCTCGGCATCAAAATAAATGGAGAGCCAATAACAACAATCACATATGCTGATGATACAGTGATTCTGGCAAACACAATCGAGGGACTACAGCTGCTTATAAATACGATCGGTGACGTGGGAGAGAAACAAGGTCTAAAAATCAATAAAAGAAAGACCAAATTTATGATATTCAACAGGCAACTCCACAATGGTACTACCCTAGAACTAAATGGAAGCCTAATTGGACGTGTCTCTAATTTCAAATACCTTGGTAGTATTATTACAGAGGATCTAAACCCGGACTGCGAGAAAAGTGCCCAATAGAGATTGCTCGGGCAACTTTTGATAATATCAGATCAATATTCTTTGCAATGACAACCTGTCCTTGAAGTTAAGACACGCATGGTTGAATGCTATGTGAGGTCGGTATTGCTGTATGGAGTGGAGACGTGGACTCTGAAGGTCAAGACGATGAACCAACTGAATGCTGAACAAAGAATGCTTCGTATTCCGTGGACACAATATGTTACAAACGAGAATGTACTACGAAGAGCAAACACCGAAAGGCAACTCTTGACGACCGTAAAATGCCGAAAGATATACCTTGGGCATATTTCGAGAGGTGATAAATATCGTCTATTACAGCTCATACTAAAAGGCAAGATTCTAGAGCGCCGTGGAGTTGGAAAAAAAGCAACAGTCGTAGCTCAGAAATATTCGGGATAGGACCGGCATAAGAACTTTTTCGCTTGACGGAGGACCGTACAGCTTTTGCCATGGTGATCGCCAACTTTAAGAAGACCGGACAAGGCACATGAAAGAAGAAGTACTATATCCGCAAAGTACTAAAACGACTATAAACAAACTAGAAAAATAAAAACATTATTACCTGATATCTAAAAAGTTATAAAAACATTATCAAACATCGATGCGTATGTGAGGTACATACACTCACGTACCTACATACTATCACTTTCATTTTATATGCAGAATTAAATTTGAATGAAAATAAAAAAAAAATTCGAAGAAATTATTAAAGTGCTAGTATAGTCTAATTAAAAACCTTTCCTTCTCTGGTACAACCTTCACTCGTCACTCTTCACCAGACACCTTAGGTAAGTGATAGCTTTTTTCTCATAATCTTAAGCCTGAACCCCCTGCCCCTAGTCTAATCCACATTAGATGGCTGTGTTCTAGTCTAGACAAAATGTTAGAGGGAATTGGCCCGGTCAATTACCAGTTTGGTATTGGTGCTATTGGTACATTATGGGTGTCTCCGATTACATGTTCGTGTGTTTGCTAGGCGCATTACCAGGTAGGTCGCCAATTTTTTCTTACCTTTTCTTACTTTCGCTTTGGTCGCCTGGTTGCATTGATTTACGATGCGTTTTTGTTTGGCACACATTTTTGAGGTGGGTTTATGTTATCTGAGTTCGTTTTAGTGAAATTTGTGTTACGAAAATTATGTAAGTACCTCCTTATGCAGCCACCATTTTTAAATTTAAAAGCCGTTGGTTTGGTATACCAATACGTGGGTATACCTAATCAATAATTATTATTATATTAAGGGGGTCAATGTAATTACGTTGAAACTGTAAGTGATTGACACCTTTGAAAGTGTATTTAAGTATCTCATTAAAATTATTTGGTAGGTCTAGTAATGACTTATCTTAGTTTTAGCAAACGTAGCTTTTAAATACTTTAAACTGCTACATCTTTTGAATAGAAACTATAAATTTATGATTTTTTTATTAAGTACCAAGATCACCCTAGGGCATAACACAGTACATTCCTCGAAAGGCGCCAATAACAATGACTTAAACTTGACTTTAAGTACGATTAATAGTAATTTGTTACTGAGCCAAAGTGGTAGATAATCATAGATATTGGATTAGTTAAATAAGATCAGTTAATTGTCACCCCCTGCGTGATCTAGTTTAGTTAAAAAATAAAAAAATCGAGATTCAAATCGTAATTTACATATATGCAGATTTCAGCTTCAAAAGCCTCAATAAACTTTATATTCAAACGTATAGGTAAATCTCTTAACAATTAATTGCAGTGAGATTTCATGCACAGTGCGTAATAAAATTTCTACAATATTTATATTAGCTAACAATAAGGTAGTAATTATTAAGTTTTCTAATACCTAATAAGGCGGATAATAACCCGTTGGCAATTTGATGCTCATATTGCTTACTCTTATTGGTATAGGTAGGTACCACACTCTAGTGGTTATTGTGTTTCAATTTCCCATTACATCCTCGACGATGCATGGGAACCTTTGAAATCGGATTGTGTTATTCAATCGCTCTTCCTTGAATATATTATTATTTAGTTTTGAAATTATAATATGTACTTACGTTTTGTACCAATTCTTATACTATTTGATTCTTAGGAAACGTTCCCATAGATAAAGAGTATTACGTAAAAATAATGTTATTAATTGAACTGTAAGTGGTTTTTATGGTTTATTAAACAACCTCTTGACATAGTACCTTTCAAAACGTAACTTGAAGAGTCATTTTTAAGTGGCTGTTTATCAAATAATCTATTCATTTATTCAAAACTGTATGTAATCTACATTATGTAATAGCTAATAGGAAAAGTAGGTATAGTCTTTGGATAACAAACGCACCTTTTTGTTCTTTCAGGTCCACCCAGTGTTGTCCTGGATGGAGCCAACTTACAACTGTATCCAATTAACAAAAACAAGTGCCATCATATCGACCCAGTACGTGATATATCCTTTCAGCTTTTTACCAGGTTAGTATTACTAGATAAATTAATAAAGTTTTAAACATTAAACTTTAGATGTTGCTTTATGCTAATTTTAGCATAAAATTTCAGTGTAATAGTGTGCTTATTAATTATAATTACCGGCTTATTATATTGTGTTCTATTAATATAACTAGACGCTTTTTTATACTCTGATTAAAGGTTTAATATTGTTAACGTACGTAACTGGAAAATTAGATCATACAAATTCTGCTAAATAACGCCTTAAACTTTTATTCGATAATGAAGAGTATGTACTTTTGTAGTATACAAAGTAACCGCATTCATAATTTAAAGATGTACCTAATTAAAAATAATTGATACCCTTTCACAGCTACTTTTTGCTTTTTTTCAACATTTTATTTTGAAATTTAAAGTACGACGTTTTGGTTTCGTGCAACCATCATCAACTTATTTTTTTTTAAATACGATCGTGGATGTTTTATATCGGTTTCTGAATCACCTTGCAATTCTGCAATCAGTGATATGTGACAATTAATAATTCTATTAACTTTGGGGGGACTAGCAACCTCGCTCGTGCGGGGTTCCTAGTCCCCCATCGAGCTTCTCCTCAGGTGGCGGATAGGGGAATGCCTCCCAGATATAGGTGATACCGAGGAAATTAATTACTCGGAGCGGACCAAAACTAGCACTGAGCAGTGGCCTCAAAACTGTCCACAGGCATGATAAGAAACATTATTGGCTGCGTTTCGGACAACAAAAACATCCACTGAAACGGCGTTTTTACAGCGGTGTAGAAGGCAACGGAAAACCACTACACTAACTTTTCCCAGGAAAATCTTCATGGGTAGAAAAACCACAAAACTGGCCCTCAGTCCCGGGCAGACCTTCAGTGGTCAGAGGGTGCGAAGAATCTCCCGGCCAGCACTGAAAATTTGCAAGTATGTTTGAAGCAGGAAAAATTCATCACCCAGTAAAGGAAATGAACAGAATGAGTATCGACGTGATGGCTATCAGCGATATGAGATGGCGAGGAAATGGAGAATGCCAGATAGGAGATTATATAGTGTATTATGCTGGAAACGAAGATAAAAACCACCTATGGGAAGTTGTATTTATCATGAGGAAGGAGTTGATACCTTCCAATATTAGCTGCCTGCCATACTCTGATAGGGTTATTTTGCTAAAGCTCAGAGGAAAACCTTTTAACATAAATCTTATCTAAATATCCATAGCGGACAAAAATGAAGAGAAAGTAGAATGCTTCTATGCTCAAATAAAAAAAGTACTTAAAAACGTTAAAGCAAGAGAGGTAAACATAGTGATGGGATATTTCAATGCTAGGGTGGGAGGAGGGAGGGAGGAATGAAAGAGGAGATAGACTGGTACAATTCTGCAGAGAAGAACGCATGCTATTAACAAATGCATTATTCGAACTACCACCAAGATGCTTGTACACTTGGAAAGCATCAGCGGACAAACCAGATAATACCGTAAGAAATCAAATAGATTTTATCCTAATTAATCAGAGGTTTCGAAACAGCACAAGCTCGGTCAAATTTTACCCAGGAGCAGATTTTTCATCTGATTACACTCCCATGGTCTGCGTACCTGAGAGCTATACCACGAAATACTCAGATTACCCTAGTCATACAGAATAAGAAAAAAAAATGATGTCGACAAGCTGCAGGATAAGGAAGGAAGTACAGCTTTCAAAGAATCGGTGACCCATTCTTGTGAGCAATTCCTGACCCCTACTAAAAACCAACAAAAGATGAAGCAGTTGCTGACCGACGAATTCATAGTGCCATTAAACAAAATATCTGAGAACCTAAAGAAAGATGGATGATCGAGAAATATCAAGAGATTGAAGAACTTGATTGTAAGCATGATGCGTTTATTTTGTACAAAATGGTCAAAGAAGTCACAGGCCGACACAAAAAAGCAACAACAGAAAACATTATGGATGTACAAGGCAAGCATTGTCTATGAAGTATACGAAAAACTGAAAACATGGCAGAAATACATACCTGAACTCTTCTAAGATGACCGGTATCCAGAAAAACCTGATGAACAAACAATACGGAAGGTCCATCAGTGATATCAGTTGACGAAGTTAAACGTGCCATTACATGCGCTAAAACCAGGAAATCTACTGGTCCCGACCATATACCAGCGGAAGTACTTAAGTCATGAACATGTATTGTATTACTATTTTGACGTCACTATTAATATTAATAATATTTATGATAGTGGCACGATTCCAGCTGACAGGCTTGTTTCATCATTTATCACCATACCGAAGAAGTCCAACCGCACGTATTAAAAATCTTTGTCAGGGTAATTCATGCCCGCATGTATAACAAATGCGAAGAATATATAGGAGAGTCGCAGTTTGGGTTTCGCAACGGCATCGGCACTCGAGAGGCATAATTTGCCATACAAGTTCTTAAACAACGCTGTAGGGATATGAATCGCGACGTTCACATGTGCTTTATGGACTATGCTAAAGCTTTCGACCGCTGTCAACACGAAACAATGGTAAAAGTTTTTCGTGAAATGCGCTTGGATGGAAAGGACATAATGATCATTGCCAATCTATACTGGAATCAGAAAGCAAGTATAAATGTTAAAAATAACGAGTGAGACACCTTATCGAACGAAATCAAACGTGGGAGTCCGACAGGGCTGCATCTTATCACCTTACTGTTCAATCTCTACACGGAGAAAATATTTAGGAAAGCTCTAGAAGACACCACAGAGGGCGTTAAGGTGAATGGCGAGCTAATCAACAATATCAGATATGCCGACGACACGGTTTTACTGGCCGATAACTTGGCGGGGCTACAAGAACTTACCAACAGAGTTACTATAGTACACAATCGAACAATACGGATTGGAACTGAATATCAAGAAGATCAAATACATGGTTATAAGTAAGTCCCCTAATCAACGCGGTGAGCTTATTGTAAAAACGAAGCTATCGAGAGAGAGTGCGTAGTTTTCTTATCTTGGGTGTAACCTCAATGATTTGTGGGACCACTTCAAAGAAATAAATTGCAGATTATAAAAAGCTAGAACAATGTTCACACAAATGAAATACTTCCTCTGCTGTCGAGATCTCAGCATGACGCTCAAGAAGAGAATGACAAAATGCTATATTTTCTTAGCATTGTTTAATGGTGTCGAGGCTTGGACATTGTCCGAAGAAACAGAAAAAAGGATCAAGAACTATGGCTCTATCGAAGACTCCTAAGAATTTCCTGGGTTGATCGAGTCACCAACGAAGAGGTCCTTCGAAGTATAAACTGCCAATTAACCCTCATGAATACCATAAAACAACGCAAACTTGAGTATTAGGGCCATGTCATGAGAAACCCTGGCAAGTATCGTCTACTACAGCTGTTCCTGCAAGGTAAAGTGGAGGGAAGAAGAGGACCAGGTAGAAGGAGAATTTCCTGGCCCGCGAACTTACGGAAGTGGTTTGGCGTGACTTCCATTGAGCTGTTCCGCGCTGCAGCCAACAAAGTGCTCATTTCCATGATGATAGCCAATATCCTGAACGAATAAGACCGACGAATATAAAGATTAACTTTTAGGTTAAATTTTGCTGTCTTTGTTGATTTTGTGATGTGATAAAACCCCAATATCTCGAAAATAGTTGAAGCTAGGAATCGAAAAATTAAGGTTAGATTTCTGATGGAATGGACTAGAAAAAGCGGCGTGAACTTTCCCGAGGGTATTAAAATGAACGAAAATTTTTTGATTTTTTCAAAAACTTTTCATTTTTTTTGTGATAACTCCGAGGCCATATAAGCTTTTGGTCACCGTCTCCAGCAACCCCATAAATTTCAGTTTGCTAGATATTTAGCCATTAGGTTGGATTGTCTGCAAAATGGCGTTTATTCTTCCCTTTAGCCACCATTTCGTAGGGAAAAAGTTAGTGAAGACTCCAATATCTTTATTTGTAATAAATATTTTCCTTACTTTGTTTGGATTTGATCCAATAATGATTGAATTGGAAAAGCGGACTGATTCTATTTTTATCAAAATCTGTAACATTAGATTTTGGCTGAAAATTTCCTTGGCCTGTTTGAAACTTTTGAAGTTTTCAGTTGTTTGTCTTCGGCTCAAAAATGGTAAAATTTAAAATAGATGATACTAAGGGACCATTGATGACTATAAGGTGAAACAGTAAAATGATAAAATTGAAGCAATGTTTTATCGTTTTCGAGAAAAATAAAAAAAAATGCAAAATTTTTATTACATTTTTGAGCCACCCGTGCTCACTTATTACGGTAGATAAAGGTTCAGTAAGTAGCTTAAAAAGTAGCTTCGTTCTTCTGGCAACCTGGCAAAAGCAGAGATGCGCGGTTCTGATTTGCAAACTTATGTCGGCGGAGCGGTTTCCGAGCTCTATCTAACTTTTAAAAATCTGTAGGGGTGTTCCAAAAAGGTAAAAAAAAACTTGAATTTTTTAATGTAGGGTTCTTTTCATCAGATTGGTAAACAATTTACAATAAACCAAAACTCTGATCCCTGCCTCTTAAAAAATCAGCAAAATCTCACCTAAAGTTAATAGAATTATTATTTGTCTCATGTCACCGAATGTAGATATGCAGGGAGATTCATAACCCATAATATAAAAATTCAAGGACTGTATTTACAAAAATGAAGTTGACGATGGTTGAACATGAAAACAAAACATTTTAGACTACTACGTTGAAGAGAGTAAAAAATGGCTCGGAAGAAGACTCAATTATTTTTAATTATCTTTTTTTAAATATAAACTAAAACTAGAAAAACTAGAATAATTATATTGCAGCAGTGTTACGAAATATATCCTAAAAAAATAATATAACTTGTAAAAATGAAATTAAAAAAATTGGTAGTTACCTGTAGAGCAATATACAGGGTGGCCCAACGAAAACTTTCCACCGATGTTTTCTGCTTTATGAAGTTGAAACCACGAAAACGCCCGGACCCGTCACTTTAATTTCGAAGGGAACATGTTTCTCTGATATTTATAGCTTTTCCAGATGAACCCCAAAGGGTGACCCCCGGGGTGACTTTTAACCTAAAAATCTTAAATGAAAAGGGGTGTCAAGTTATACATCATTTTAAAGGGCAAATTGCTTTTTCAATGCCACCTAACTTTTAGATATGATGGTCTGTTCTCGAGAAAAAAGGGTTTTTATGTTATCTTAGGAATTTAACAACACTGATACGGAATGTAAATTTAGAAAATGTTATTCCATTATTCCCCACTGCATTTTGATGCTTTGTAGTTTAGTAGTTGTCTTTTACTTTTGTACACACTATCATTTAAAAAGACTTTACAGTATTCAAAATATAGTTGACATTATTTCGCTCTATTTCCGAAATAACTATTGTGCTAGACGGGCCGCAAATTTGTTTAATGAACAATATCCTCATAGGAACGTAGCCCAATCTTACGTGAGAAACCTGGTTGCCAAATTTCAAGAGACTGCAAGTGTAGGAAATAAAAAGATGATTATTCATCATCCAGCAATAAGAACAAAAGCAGTTGAAATAGCTGTTTTGGGACACGTCGCGATGGAACCTGCTACCAGCACTAGAAAATTATCAAATCCATCAGGTGTTCGATGTACAAGCATCTAGAGGATATTAAAAGCACATAAATTCCATTCTTTTAAAATTTAGCAGCAATTTAGCAGGAATTAAACGAAGATGATTTCGATAGACGCTTAGAATTTCGTGAGATCGTTTAGTAAACCAATGGTTATCAATCCGGAATACCTTATAACATTTGCCTCTCTGATGAGTGTTCCTTCTTCTTCAATAGAAAGGTCAATCGCCATAATTGCCGTGACTGGTCGTCAACCAATCCTATGCTTTTTCATGAAGTTCACACGCAACATTCACAAAAGCTAGGCTAGGAATTTTCGGAGATCATATTGTCGATCCATTCTTTTTACCTGGAAACTTGAACGGACAGGTCTATTTGAATTTGTTGGAAGACGCCATTGATCCAGCTTTAACAGAAATAATCGAACACGATGACCGTCACTCTAAAGAAAACATCATTTTTCAACAAGATGAGGCTCCTCCGCACTACGCCGCCCTTGTTAGGCAGTTTTTAAATGAAACTTTTCCTCAGAGGTGGATTGGGGTAATTGACCGCCTTTCAAAATGATGTATAACATGACACCCCTTTCGATTTAAAATTTTTAGGGTGAAAGTCACCCCGACTTCGTGGTTTCCTCTAAAACCATAATTACACCAAAAAATTTTGTCCTCCTTAGAATGAAAATTGACGAGTTCGAGCGTTTTCGTGTCTTCTGCTTCCTAGGCCAGAAAAATCTAGTGAAAAGTTTTCGTTGGGCCACCCTGTATGAGTAAAACTATATCTACTTACGAGTATGTCATTAAAATCCAATTGTTCTGTCTATGGCAAAACTATAGAATGTAAAGAAATGAGGCTCAAAAAAATGTAAGTACATACCGGTAGCTTGTGTTTGCAAACTTCCATATATCATTTCATAACGAAAACATGTAATATGTTCAGATAAAGGCTAAATAATTAACGTGATTTGTGATTTATGGCTTGTTGTCGTGAATGTCGCAATTTATAATAATTGATAGGCTAATTAATACACCTATAAATTTTTAAATTTTAATGTAATTCTAATAAAATGCCTATTTGTTACTGAGACATCCCAAAATTCCCAAACATCTACAAAATTGGGCAAAGCCACCAAATGCGGGTACAACTCAGCCATTAAGTAAGAGCTTTGTATAAGCTACATTTCTAGGCGGCGCTTGATTGGTGTAGAGGACAGTTCGCGTTTTAAACCTTATAAAAAAAGAAGAAAGCCCGCTCGGATTTTTTGAAATGATAAAAATGTTAGTATTTGACTGGTTTTGAAAGGTAATATTTAAAGCCACTAATAAAGGATAGTAGATGATGAAAGGGATAAAGCCAGTCAGCGTCGAGTTGCGAAGGCTGAATAAACTAATAAATATAAAAGTTTTGAAGAGCAAAGAAAATTATTAGAATTTGTGAAGTGAACCCAAGCCAGTTTTCTGCCGAAGGTGTCACTTTCCACAGACAGATGGCCGAGATTCGTACCTAAATTGTCTGGGGACGACGTTCAGCAGAGTATCAAACTCAGTACGGTACTCAGCTCATCAGTATGGTATACTTACCTCAAACCTGATAGGATTTTTTTTTGGGGAGCGATCACAGGGCAAAAAACGTCTCGAAGACACCGGATTACATCGACGCAATGTTGTCGGTGTTGTCCGGTAGTGTGGGATTTGTACCCACTAAATTATCCCCGTGTTTTTGCTTGGGGATTCCGAGTCGGATGCCTATAAATCCCCGATCTGCTGCCGGTAGTCTTCTCGGGTGCACGCTCTATCCTGTTTTCAATATCTCATAGCCTCGCTAGCTTGTCTGGTTTCCGCCCTTGAGAGGTTGGCCTCCGCCGCATTCCCCCATGGGACCGATCCATATGTTAGGATCGGCCGCAGGATGGCTTTCAGCAGCAGGAGCTTCCCCCTAACGGGCAGATGGCTTCTTCGGTTGAGCAGGGGATATAATGAGGTCATAGCCCCCCTAGTTTTGGCAGCGGCGACACTGACATGGGGGGCCCAAGTTAGCCCTTTATCTAAGGTTACTACAGATAAATGGCCGAATCTTGCCAAGGCACTTTGATGCGATCGATCACAAGTTGATCCGGGATAGCATCGCGACGTCTACCTATCAGGATTGACTGGCACTTGGTTGGATTCATCTTAATCTTCCAACGTACCAGTCATTCCTGTTCTCCTGTCGTTCCTGGCTCTCCAAAGAGCCGTGTCGTCGGCATAGAGTGCGAGCATAGTCCTTGGTGTTTTAGGAATATCTCTCGTGTACAGCGTGTACAGGTACAGCAACAACACCGACCCTTGGGAGACACCTGCCACTAGCGCTCTGGGCTCCGACAGGGAGGGTCCGACCCTTACAAAGACTGTCCGATCTCTGAAGTAACTGTCGATAAGTCGGCAAATGTTTGCCGACAAGCCTAAGTCACTCAGCTTGTAGATCAGGCCTTCATGCCAGACCATATCGAACGCACGTTCTACGCCCAGCAGGATTAATCCAGAGGTCAGCCTGCCTTCTGTAACGTTCTCAACAGTCTTCAGGACCTGCAATTCTGCCGAATGCAGCCCCCGAAAACCGTATTGTTCGACGGGCACGACGTTTAGGCGTGTACACTCGTTTAGGAGTCTCCTCAGGATAATACGTTCCACGACCTTCCCAGCCCCGCACAATAATATGATGAACCGGTAGTTCTGTGGACATTTCCTATCCTTTCCCCGCTTGTTCAGCATTATCACCACTCTCTGTTTCCACCTTGATGGAAAGTGTTATAGCCTCAGCGTTGCGTTAGCAACAGCACAGAGACGGGCTGCACCCTTCTTGTTCAGGTTTTTCAGCATCTTGTTGGAGATGCCGTTCCGTCCCGGAGCCTAACTTTCCACAAGGGTCCTCAGTCTGTCCCTGACTTCCCCAGGGGTGACCGGGTCAATCGGGCCCTGCTAACCCCTGGGGTCCTCGCCCCTCAGGTGCCGGACGGTTCTCTCAACCGCCAGGATGTGACGTTCACCATCGTCAGGGTGATCATTTAGCCTACACTCGCTTTCGAGTGTTTGCTTGTCCTCATCGTTGTACACCATACCGTTTACGCTGTGCAGCGGTAGTGTGGCGTTTTCCCCTGAGGCTTTTCTGCAGCCGCCAGAGGCCAGACGAGCCCGGCTCCAGCTCGCTCAGCTTATCCTCCCAGCATCGACTGCGGTGTTAGCGCGAGGCTCTTTTCAATCGCTGTCTGCTTTCGTAAAGCAGCCTGCGACTGTCCTCTGAGGGGCCACTGCGGTACAATCTACGCAGTCGTCTCTGTTCCTTGACGAGCGCCCGTAGATGTTCGGGTGTTTCTCCATATTGACCGCGTGGTTTTTGCACCTCGTGCTCAATTGTGGATAACCTTAGAGCCTGCAGTACGTCCTCCTCGAACGCCTGCACGGCACCCTCCAGCTGGGCCATTTCAGCAATAATCGGGACGATCGCAAGTGCGTTAACCTGTTAGGAATACGAGTTCGTGTATAACTTGGCCTCCTCTATTTCTCAAGGCATTGTACATACATGCAAGTGGCGCCATCGGACGACGGCAGGTGCTTCCAGTAGGGCATGCGAGATATGCATGAGCGTCTAGGTAGAGAAATGAGTTTGATACTCTGCTGAACCTCGTCCCCAGAGAGTATAGGTACAAATCTCGGCCATCTGTCTGTGGGAAGCGACAACTTCGACAGAAAACTGCCTTGGTTTCACTTCACACATCTCGCATGCTTTAGTGGAAGCACGTGCCGTCGTCCTATGGCGTCACTTGCATTATTAAAATTGTATATTGTGTAATTAGCGTTAAAAATTGCCGGTTTTCACACGAGTGTGACAGTTTGGACACGAGCCGTAGGCAAGTGACACAACATCAAAAGAGTGTGAAGAGTGATTTTCGTACGTGTTGCACTCCATACTTTTTCTACGACTGTCATTGTGCTTTATAAGTGATTATTCGTATTACAAAACTTTTCACACGCTCTTGATTGTTTTGCACACCCCTTGCATACAAAGCCTGTGCAAAACCATCAAAAGGGTGTAAAATGTGGACTTTGCACACGGTTCTGTTATTTCAAAGGTACTTAGTAGGGCGCATTTGTTCATTTTCGAGGCAGCTGGAGAAAAAGGGTTTTTGATCCTGAAATAATGGAAGATCTAGGGTAGTCGATGAAGTATTTGATCAATTGCCCCCGATTTATTTTCTACATATTTTTATTCTTTTATTCGTTATTTAATCCTCAGACACGGTTTTTCTTAAGATTTTTAGATAGCTTGAAACAAGGTCGTTTTGATCTTATTCCCAGATTTTCTTCCAACCCCTTCGGATTATTGTTAATTAACAAAAAAAATTGTTAATTTCTCCACGATTTTTCAGCTATTTTTGTTCATTTGCCAATCCTGAATTTCTTGATTTTTTATTCCATGCCGCTTCTAATGCTTTTGTTCGGTTCTGTTATCATATGTGCTTTGCGTGCTATTTATAACTGAGAAGATATTCGACAGCAGGTATAAGTTAAATAGCGACTTCACTTTCTCGAAATCGGGAATTGCAGAGCACGCTTGGTCCGAACACTATAATATCAATTGGTTGGAAGCTAAAATTGTGCATAGAGAACAACACTGAAAGAAATGAAAGTTTAAGGAAGCAGTCTTCATTGGAAGCAATGAAGGAGTCTTTAGTAAACCAAATTGCGACGTCTCTTCGGTGTGGCATCCATTGATACGGCGGAAGAGTGCTGGTTGCTTGACGCGCGACGGTGACGACGATTCGGCCAATATAAGTAATGGTTAGCTATGTTAGTACATAAGCAAGTAGCCTCGAGCTTAATGCTCAGTTTTACTTGAGATTCCACTATTCGAAACGTCGTGTAAAAAACTCAATAAAGACAATGGAAGTCCAAGATGTTTCGCTTAATACTACATTATTTTCTACCACCTAAACAAACGTCTCGACTTTTATTGCGTTCTTCTACAAGTATTTTCAATCATTGACATACGTCACCAAACGATGAGGCCTGTATACTACTACCAAAACTTCTGTATGCTTTGGTGGGATTCTTCATTGACTGAAAAAGCCCTGAGGAAGAACACAATAAAAGTCGGAACTTTGGCGATTTCATGAAAGTGAAGTGACCCATTTGTCCCACTCCTACTATCAAGCACCTCCCCTTTCATATTCTGCGACTAGTATTTTGAACATCGTTGTTTCTAGTGTTTGAATACCTTTCAAAAGAGTCATATTCAAGTACTTTCACCCTTCAGAGACTGCTAAGTCTTAGACTTCTATACGAGTATTTCTCAATTAATTTTACTGCATTTGCAATAGACAACGAAACTCCAAGCAAACAGCATGTAAAACGGTGCTTTAATTAATTAAAAATGTATAAAAGTTGTGGACTGTAAAATAAAACTTTTCCTTTTTTTTAACAAACTATTATAAGAAAACATGTACTGGCCATCCGGGATTGCCTCTTGACGGTCTAACCCTTTCTGCACGCTCAAGCTCAAAAACACAGATTGTCTCCAACTTGACATCTATTCCACCTAAGGCCAGTCTTTCCAAACCTCTTGCATTAACATATCGCCTCTCTTGAACGTACAAAATAATTCAAACCAAAAACACTACTTTCAGTCACTTAAAATAACAAAAATAGTACAATAAATTGCCTACTTAGTTCAACAGTTAATATACACCAAACTACAATAGATATGAGACTCTTTGAAAGGAAAATCAGTTCGTGTTTATTCGATTGGTAGTGCACAAATTCTATTAACCTCGCGTGTCACACTACCACCATTAACCTTTAGGTCAACAATACGAGTAATTCCATCTTTCCCAGGGTGCAAGGCTATGACTCTGCCTAGCTGCCAACTCATCGTGGGTGCATTGGCATTTTTTATCAGAACCAGCGTGCCAACCTTTAATAACTTATGGGAATTTTGCTTCCATTTGGTCCTGTTCTGCAACTCCGATAAATATTCGTTCTGCCAACTGTGCCAATAATGTTGAATCATGGCTTGGAGATGTTGCCATTTGGTCAAGCGATTCTCTCGTACATCTATCAGGTCGATTTCAGGAAAACTATTAAATGGTCTACCAATGAAGAAATGACCAGGTGTCAATGCAGCAATATCTTCAGGATCTTCAGTAATTGGGCAAAGAGGTCGCGAATTCAATATACCTTCGATTCGTGTCAACACAGTGCTAAATTCTTGGAAAGTTAACGGTTGGAACGTTAAAAGGTTTAAAAAAATTGCAATAAAATTTTGGAAGTGGTGGAGACAAAAAAAACCTTTCTAAAAGTTTACATTTCAGATGCTAAGGAGATTGAGAACCATATAATAATATTTCCTTCTTTTGTGATTTTTTATTTTCTCTCCTTCCTCATTCCTACTGACATCTTCAATTTTTCCTTATTTAAATCTCATACGAACATTCAAATAGAAAAATGTCATGGTCACGCTATAACTTTCCCTAAGTTGCACCCAAGCAAAGTGCTCCGATTGTGACTACTCACTACTGTTTAATCCAAACTACGTCCATGAAATGATATTAAATTAATGTCAATCTATCATATCTCTAGAGGTGAATGGACCACACCCGTACAAAATACCATTTTTCCTTTTGGTATTTGGTTGATATATTGTTTCAGATAAGCAGGTTGGTTCACGACTGAACTAACGCCACTAAACTAAAAAATTTGTAATTTGCTTTAGTGAGTCATTACTGATGCTGAATGTACTAACTCATATGTAATTGATAAATAATAATAAGCTCTAAACTCTCGCAGCAACGTTACAATGAGAAATTCAAGCGACATGCATTAATCTAACATTTAGACCAGTAATTTATTATTATGACACCGAACAAAATTTTATTATGTGTGTGTCAGCTTGTATACTGGTATAATGCTAATTTATTGTTTCCTATTCTTTCACCAAGTGTATTTGCTTAATAGGAAGAAAGGAAAAAGGACATCTCGATGATTAGAGAATGATAGCCTGCAGCGTTTTACATAATACCATTGAATTGCCTAATGAATACCGTTTCAAGCAAGAGTCGACTAGCTCTTAGAAAAATACAGATTTAAGGGGATTTATTATCTGCAAAATAGCTGCTTTGAATACAAGAATTTTGAGGGGTTTTGTAGGCATAAAATTAATATATACAGGGTAGCCCAACGAAAACTTTCCACCGATGTTTTCTGCCTTAGAATGTTGAAAACACGAAAACGCCCGCACCCGTCAATTTTAATTTCGAAGGGGACATGTTTCTCTGATATTTATAGCTTTTTCAGATAAACCCCAAAGCCGGGGCTTGGTTGTTATACCCTAAAAATCTTAAATGGAAAGGGGTGTCAAGTTATACATCATTTTAAAGGGCATTCAATTGCCTTTTCAATGTCGAGTTGTTCCTGATCTTGAGAAAAAAGAATTTTTATGTTATCTTAGGAATTTAACAACACTGATACAGAATGTAAATTTAGAAAATGTTACTGCATTATTCCTACTTGTACTTTGATGTTTTTTTTTAGTTTCGTAGTTGTATTTTACTTTTGTACACACTATCATTTAAAAAATGCTTTACAGTATTCAAGAAAAATTTGACATTATTTCGCTCTATTTTCTAACGTATCCCATTCTTACGTGAGAGACCTGGTTGCCAAATTTCAAGAGACTGGAAATGTAGGAAATAAAAAGAGGATTGTTCATCGTCCATCAATAAGAACAGAAGCAGTTGAAATAGCTGTTTTGGGACACGTCGCGCTGGAACCTGCTAGCAGTACTAGAAAATTATCAAATGCATCAGCTGTTCGGCGTACAAGCATCCAGCGAATATTAAAAGCACATAAATTCCATCCTTATAAAATTAAATTAGTGCAGGAATTAAACGAATATGATTTCGATAGACGTTTAGAATTTTGTGAGATCATTAGTCAACGAATTGTTAACAATCTGGAACACCTTTTAAACATTTGCTTCTCTGGAGTGTTCCTTCTTTTTGAACGGTGAGGCGAACCGCCATAATTGCCGTTATTGGTCGTCAACCAATCCAATGCTTTTTCGTGAAGTTCACACGCAACATTCACAAAAGCTAAACGTTTGGATAGGAATTTTCGGAGATCATATTGTCGGTCCATTCTTTTTACCTGGAAACTTGAACGGACAGGTCCATTGGAATTTCTTGGAAGACGCCATTGATCCAGCTTTAAGATAAATAATCAAACACGATGACCGTCACCGTAAAGAAAACATAGTTTTTCAACAAGATGGGGCTCCTCCGTAATACGCCGCCCCTATAAGGCAGTTTTTAAATGAAACATTCCTTCAAAAGTTGATTGGGAGAAGATGACCTACAGAATAGCCTGCACGTTCCCCGGATTTGTCCCCGCTGGACTTTTTTTAAGGGATCCTTTGAAGTCCAAAGTTTATGCTACACAACCGGATTCACTTGAAGACTTATATCTTATAAATCGACAAATGCTGCAAAATGTTCGAATGCACTTTGAACAATGTCTTTACTACTGTATGGTCATTTTCAACAACTAATAAATTGAAATTTATTTAATGTCAAATCGGTTTTTCGGTCTCCTGCTCCGGTTTTCTCGAGAACAAATCATTCAAATTTAAAAAATGATGCGGCACTCAAAGGGTAATTGAAAACCCTTCAAAATGATGTATAACTTGACATCTCTTTCCATTTAAAATTTTTAGGGTGAAAGTCACCCCGGCTTCATGGTTTCCTCTAAGACATTAATTACGTCAAAAAAATAATGTCCCCCTTAGAATGAAAATTGACGGGTCCGAGCGATTTCGTGTCTTGTGCTTCATAGGCCAGAAAACCCTAGTGGAATGTTTTCGTTAGATCACCCTGTAAATATATCGAATTCATTTATTTTTGCCATCTCGTTACTTTTTAATTCTTATTTTTTTTATACTTATCTCCTTTCAGCAAATGTTGAGAAGATGCGATCAAAATATAAAAGTAAGATTTCCAACGCCTACCTGATATCAATAATAAATCAAAGGTTCTTATATGCTTTTTTTTCTGATGTCCATAACGCTTTATTGTTAAAGTTATCTTATAAGCAAATTGTCCATGTCAAGGCTAAAATTTGATGCAAGAGAAATGAGTAAAAAACTAATAACAACCAGCTATGCGTAGGTTTCTTTTCTGTAGGTCAGAAGGAATTAGGTGAGGGTTTTGATAAGAAAAAACGTGTAACTTTTAATTTAAGTATTAAGAACAGTAAGAGATCTTGATCAATGAACGCCGGACGAAAAAAATATCGTCTGATACACTCAGGTTGTCAAACGCTATTCCATCCTACATAATGTAGATCTCAATGATAAACAAGATCAACCATGACTTGCTCACCATATTTTACGGATCACTTGGAAAGTGGCAGATATGGTGTGGAAGGAAATTTGACCAAAGGCTATGTTTAAAATACCCATAAACTGCGTAGTAATAACACGCAGCTTGTCCTTTAAGCGCAATTAATTATGCTGAAAGGAATTCGATTTTTTTTGTGTTTATACCACTATCGTTTTGAATAGAAACGTTATTAACCCCCCATTGTTATGAAAAATTTTATGATTGAGATTATCAGATCATTGCAGTTATTGTTTTTCTTGGCACAAAGTTAACCTTGCCATGAGCAAAATATCTATATAGTTTTTCCCGACAAGTGTGGAAAGTGATGCTTTTCCACACTGGTCTAGCGTTTGCCACGAAGCGATGCTCCAATCCGAAGTAGGGTAAGAAAATAAGCTTACAGCATCAGTGCGGAAATAGTTTTGAATAAAAATAATCTTTTTAATCTATATAAAAGTGCGAAATAAAATAGTGAAAAATTAAGTACTAAGAAAAATTAGGTCACGTATGTTTTTCACATCTTGTTGTTGACACTTGCAATGGACAATTTTTCTTTTTTAATACTGGTGTGATTTTGTTCATTTTATCGAAGCATTTGTAGGCAAATAACGCTTAAATTTATATTTTTTTCATATAATTATAGTTTGCCTGAACTACTTGGCCCAGTTTACCTGCTTTATCCCTTTTTTCAGTAATATTTTTTAGTGAATATCAATCTCTCCTTTCACTCACTTCAAACTGCTTTTTTTCCTCATGTTTTTAGAGTTTTTGCTACTTCGAGTTGTCTTGCTTTTAATTTTACTGCGTTTTTGTCTTTTTTTTTAGTTTTTTGATCTAATTTTTTTCCGGTTGTCTACTAGATATCACGACTATGGTCTCTTCTTCTTGTTTATTACAGACATTTATTTGCGTTGTTTTTAAATTAGTATTGCAATTTCATTGTATGTTTCTGCTTTCACCTCAAACTCTGACTCGAACCTTTCCTCTTGTCAAGTGATTTTGATGACTTGGTTACTGTTCTTTTTCATTTAGTTTTTTATTTTCTAGATTATTGCCAAACATTTATCTGCAGTTTTTAGACTTTTTATTTTAGTGACTATTAGGAAGATATTTTTCTTAAAATTTTATATTTATATATCTTTTCTTTCTTCCTCTGTGGATTTTACAGCCAAAACTAAGTCACCTGCCTTATATCCTGCAGAATTCGCCTTTAGGTCATGTCTGGCTTTCATCCGATTCCATTCCATTCCGAGACCATTTCCAGTTGAGAATGCTGTTTTTTCTCTCTCCTCGGATGCTAGTCTAACCTGCCAATAACCACTTTTCAAATCCAACATGGAAAACCATTGTGATCCTGATAAAGTTGCCAGTGTATCGTCAATTCGTGGTAACGGGTAATTGTCCTTCTTGGTGACATCGTTAAACTTCCTGTAGTCACACAAAACTTAGTACACACAACACTGTACACTCAAAACCTGGTTGTTCCGTTCTTTTTTTTTACAAGAACAACCGGAGACGACCATGAACTCGACGACTCTTCGATGAGTCCCTCTTCTAGCATGCTCTTCAACAGGTGATCAACTTCTTCTTGCTTTGCGATTGGCACTCTCCTGGGGGGTTGTCGTATTGGTTGTGCAATCTCGGAGTTGATTGTATGATCTACAAGGTCAGTCTTAATTGCATCCTGGTTAGTCTCGAAGACATACCGTTGAGTGGTCACAAAACGTCTATCCGATTTGAGTTGTTCCTTAGTCAAACGTTTTCAGTTATTTTTAAATGAATGGAGATTAGTGGACAATAATTCCTCAGAACTGCCACCAGCAACACCGTTTTCTTCCTCACAACGGTATATCCAAGTGATTGGTTGATAATTTGCCAGGAACTCCTTTTTGTACTCTAATACTGGTCTCCCCAATGTTTGCCACTCTAATCGGAATCTTTCCTTTTGTCTCAGTCAGAGTTCTTGTCACTAATAGCTTTGAATTCTCCAAGTCCGGTTCTACTAATCCAACGCACCACCCAGGGCCATTTTCAGGAGTGACGTACATAAGCCTTTCAGTGCCAGGAAGGATTCTCGTAGTTTCTTCCGCCGTCAAACGGACACAATCTATGGCACTGGGTCCCGTTACAGCAAACTCTTCATTTCAAAATTTCAACACCTGCCGCCGATTGTCATAGGAAACTCCGTATTTCCCAATTATGTCCATACCTAGAATGAACTCGTCCTTAATGTCCGACACCAATACATCGTGATGAATCCTTAACCTTTCCCCAACTTCCAAATTTATCATTGTTTCTTCTTATTAACAGGACAAGGATCTCCGGTCACAGTGTATAGGGCCACTTTTTCAAACAATGTCCCAATTTGCGTACTCACTTTATCCGGTCGAATAATTGACACTTCGCGACCAGCATCGATACATAAGCCTTTCAGTGCCAGGAAGAATTCTCGTAGTTTCTTCCGCCGTCAAACGGACACAATCTATGGCAGTGGGTCCCGTTACAGCAAACTCTTCATTTCAAAATTTCAACACCTGCCGCCGATTGTCATAGGAAACTCCGTATTTCCCAATTATGTCCATACCTAGAATGAACTCGTCCTTAATGTCCGCCACCAATACATCGTGATGAATCCTTAACCTTTCCCCAACTTCCAAATTTATCATTGTTTCTTCTTATTAACAGGACAAAAATCTCCAGTCACAGTGTATAGGGCCACTTTTTCAAACAATGTCCCAATTTGCGTACTCACTTTATCCGGTCGAATAATTGACACTTCGCGACCAGCATCGATGGTTAAAAGAATTTCCGTTTGTTCAATCTTGCCAGGGATGGTGAGGCATCTTCCAAGATATCCAATCCTAATGATCATGGGGGCTTCCGTGGGGCCAGTCAGCGTTCGCCCCCTCACACTGACTGAATGCATTCGCAAATTTTGTACCTTAGGCAGCGGGCGTGTGGTTTGTCGAGCCTAAGGAGATACCAGGGCCACCGAACAATCGAATGGAGTTTGCTACCTTAACTATCTTGAATCGAATTTTAACTGACTACCCTCTCTAAGTGAGAATAGCCCTGATGAAGACTAAATAAATAGTCGAAACGTCGGCCATTTTCGAATAAAGAAGCTAATTACAACAATGAATTTGTTTTCTTGTTCTTCCAGAAAATTCCTTTGTTCTTCTTTGTCGAGCTGCCTTTGCTTTTCTTGTTCCTTTTTCTCAAGTTGCCTTTGTTTTTCTTGTTCTTCCAGAAATTCCTTTTTTTCCTCTTTGTCCTTCAGCATTTCCATATATTTTCATAATTTTTTCTTTTACGTTTCTATATTTTTTGTTCTCATTTCATCGAATTCCACATTATTTAATACCCTTAGCTACATTTTTCCGAAGAGTATGTACTTTCATTTCAAAATAGGGTAAAGTTAAAAAAATTATACTGGGCACAAGAAGAAATTAACAACAGAATTGAAAAAAAAAAAATAAATGCGAAATCAATATACAAAAATGGCAATTTCTTTATTTTTGAACCACCTATCTTCCCTTCTTCCCCCTTCCCTACCTCCCACCTATCACTCCTTGTGATAAATTTTCAGCAAAATTAACCAAAGAATTGGAAGGGGCAAGAATTTAGTTTGCGAATAAACAGGAAATAATTTCTGTGTTAGCTAATGCAGGGGTCGCAAAAAATTGCCATAGGGGTGTTTTCAGGTACCGTAGAAATTTACCATTTTCCGTGTTTCGAGAACAGAGCGGTAGTAATAGTTTGAAATTTACTTCTTTATAATCTTTGGTTATCTGCGGTATTACAAAGATCCAGCTAAAAGCTGAAATATTCAGATTTGGTAAGAAATTTCAAACTCCAAAATCGTAAGAAATCTCTATATGTCTATGTTTATAAACTGCTCATCAAAATATCTAAAATTTGGTTTTTTTTGAGACGGTGTTTCTTCGAATGATCGATTCGATTCATGTGAATGATCCAATTTTAACGAAAATTTTACATTTAAAAGAAGCCTTTTCCTCATTCATAAAGATTATAACAAATTCTTGATAGTTTTCTCTGCTCCTTGCAGAGAAAGCTTGCAGCTCCAGCTTGACTTGGAGTCCGCTAATTTCAAACTTGAATTGTCTCTGCTTCGAGTATATATCCAAAAATATCTTAATTTAATCGAATTTTGTGATCAGTGGAATCAAGATTATTGGAAAAAATGGTTTGGTTTACTTTGTTTTATTATTTTATTTCTGAGGCACCCAGAAGTTTGATTCCAGAAACATGTGGTGTAATTGACCCAGAAGATCGTGTATTTGGAAGACGAGATTCTTGCTTTGCACGTCCATATTAATATTACATTATCCTTATTGAATTTTGATAGATGTATCAACTCGATTGTTTTATCACTTTTAAAGCTGTTATTTAAATTAATGCAAGTCGTTCACCTCAATTAGAATCTAACTTGAATGGCGTTAGTTATAAAACATCGTTAAACCAGGAACACATTTCCTCGAAAAGAACTTGTAATGCTGAGTTTATGATGCATAAAAGTCTATTTAATTGTCACCTTTAACTAATAAATAAAAATCGGCAAATAATATCTCCTAATAATGCTTTCACCTTGTTCACAGAACTTATATGTCTGTATCTTGTCTAAGAAGGATTATCTGAATAAATAAATAGGTTTAAGAGGTATTTTACTTTTTTATAAATTTTTCTTAAGGCTCTTAATGCTAAAATTTTAGCTTCTGTTTCTTTTTTTTCCTTTTTTAGTTCCTGTTTCGCTGTTAAACCGCAGAAGTAGACATTAATTTTTACAAAAAAAAAACACCAATTTCTACAAAATTTGTATTCGAAAATTAGATCTCTGATTTATTCGTTAAAGAAAATTTATGACAAAATGTCTTAAGTTAAAACAAATAATTGAAATTTGTTTAGTCGTGTGGCAACAAAAAGAATTGAGATTTTCAGAACTGTCTATCACCATTCGATGCCCTGCTCCGGAGGTTCATCTAAAATCTGTGATTAATTAAACAAAACGACACCTGAAACAATAGCGGGTTTCAGGAAATAATAATTAATAACGAATGCAAAGCTGTGTCCAGACCAAACTTTATAAATGTATTTCACGAGCTTGAGTTGTTTCAGTCATCCAGTTTTCTTAAAAAAAAAGAAAACTACTTAATGAAAATTTACTGCATTGAAAAGCATTTATCAAATGTCTGAAAACGAGATATCCTCAAGTATAACTCATTCACTTACTGTTGACATCTTGTAACCTTTGAAATCTTTATTTCTTATACCTCTCTCTTTTCAGGACGTATCGAGAAGATACGATAAAAATGTCAATACTTTCTCTCATAAAGAAATTAGTTTTTTAAGAATTAGTTTCTTTGTATGAAACATTGGTACAACATTGGAGGCCGTGAGTTCGTGGCTTAAAGCCAAAAATCTACGGAAGAGCGGTGAGATGTTGTTCAGGGCAGGAGCAGACGACATCTTTCAGCGTGTTAGATCTAATACTGCATGGCAGATGGCTCTCAATTCGAGAAGCAGCCCATATTGTTCTGTACCTCGCAGGTTATCGGAATCAGAACCAAGTGTAAAGAGTAGGTGGTCACCTATTTGTCGATTAACACATCTGCATACTAGTTTCGGGGTCTATCCCTCATCAGTACAGCTTTGGCTGGTTGACAAATTGGAGACCGTGATTTCGTGGCTTAAAGCCAAAAATCTTCGGAAGAGCGGTGAGATCTTGTAAGGTGCAGAAGCAGGAGACATCCACCAGCGTATTAGATCTAATACGAAGCAGCCCGTAATGCTCTGTACCTCACAGGTTATCGGAACCAGAACGAAGTGTAAAGAGCACATGGTCACCAATTTGTCGATCAACCCATCTGCATACTAGTTTCGGGGTCTACCCCTCATCAGTACAGCTTTGGCGGGTCGACAAAATATTTATTTTGCGTAACTAGAGGATCCCTTTTAGTATAATATTTTTTGAGCCATTGTAAATTTTTGAATTCGCACCAAGTGTATTTTCACGTTCGCACAAAATCTCTTTCTTGGATTGGAAATGATTTTCTTTTTTTATTCTTTGGGAGGCGTATTAGAGCGGGAAATTTATTTTTAAAACAAATATGCATTTCAAACTTCATCAAAAATATTTGAATTCAATTATTTTCAGGCATAACCCCTTATCACCAACCCCACTGAGAATAGGAGATGACGAAGCCCTGGCAAATTCTCACTTCAACTTTTCGGAGCCCACAATATTTTTCTTTCACGCCTTCTTTGAATCCTTCCAACTCATACCAGCCACATACATAAGAACTGGTAAGTAAATAATATAATAAACGTTTTTTTATTAGCTGTGACATATTTTACTAAACGATAGTAAATTGTTTTGACAAATTCCTTAACCTTAGAAATTTTCCTTGATCGGTAAACAACCTTGCGATTCATTAATATTAGGCAATTAAAAATGTAACAAGATACCAGGAAGAAATTGCTTGGTCCATTAAGGGTTTATGCCAAATCCTGCGCGACTTTCCTTTGCCAAATATTTTTTGTGCAAGGACAAGGTGATATTTCTTGATTACTTTCCATTTTCGCTAATTAACAGTAAATAACATTTTTTAAGGATAAAAGGTTTGAACTAGATTAAGTTTAATTTGGAACTTTCCATGCTTCCATGTAATGGCTTAGTTCTGCTGTAATAAATTCGTATGTATTTATTTACATATACCATTATCTCGCTGCGCTGTTGCAATAAAGCAAATTAAAAAAAAATCGATCCTACAACCTACTTTCAAATTTTGTAAGTCTACCAAATCTAATAGTTCATTCGGACAGTAACTTCTATCTACATTACTGCCTCTGGCTTGTTGAAATTACTATAGAATCGACTTTCAACATGTTTCATCACAAAAAAACGGAGCTTAATTACTCAGTGCCATAAACATCACTAGATCAAAGAAAAAAATTAAGTGACACTTTTTTCCAGAAACTAATAACCTCAGTGATCAGCCATTGTAAAGGTGTGACCGCCAGCGTGAAGAAGGCAGGCCTCACTGACCTCTCCAACAAAAGTTATTTCTCCTAAATACCGTTTAAAAACCACGTATTAGGAACCTAGAGAACCATGCAGCATTGGTATACGCTAGTGAAAGTCTCGCGACATTGACCGTTCTTGACATAGAAATGCGTTTCTGGTGTAATATATTACGTATTTCTTATAATGTTTAATAAGCGTGTAATTAATTCAACGGAGGAAAATTGCACGATATATGGGTCGTTAGTTTGAAAGGAATTCCCATGGCGGAATTTTGCACATATGTCTCATTATATTCTAATAATAGTTGTTACACATACTTTTAGCTTACACGCAACGTGGAGACCACAACATCATACTATTAAATGCTCCACGGCTAGAAGCAGGACCATGGTACCTCACTGCTGCTCAGAACACCCGTATTGTGGGCGAATATTCTGCGCAGTTCATAGACTATCTTGTTTCGAGGGGATTGTACCTCCCCAGCTTACACCTGGCAGGGTTAAGTTTGGGAGCCCAGATGGCTGGAGTATGCGGAGCAAACGTTAAAAGCGGAAGGATACGGCGGATAACTGGTTAGTATTGTGTGTATATACAGATACATATTTGCTTCCATATAGGGTGATTTCAAGATCAAGGAAGCCGACTAATTAAGACTACAAATCGTTTAATTTGTTTTACTTAAATGGTGATAATTGGATTAGCATATTAAGTAAAAAATTAAATATCCCGCGAGCTTATTCGAAATGTTGTTTCGAATGAACCTGTAGTATCTTCATCCTAAACAACTAACCATAGCTAACCTGCATCCTGCATATACCCTAACTGTACAAAATTAGTTTCTTGCTCTCTTTAATCGATGGAACGTGAGATTTATTTCGATCGGAGCATCGAATTATCCTCAAATCTTACTGACCTAATCATATCATATTTAGTTATCCTTCTGCAGTTAGTAGTTTTATATTGCGATCCATTAATAGGGTTTATTAGCAAAACTAAGTCAATGTTCCTCCACCAAATTTTCATGTTTTTAATATGTCTTGATGGGTTTAATGAACTACGCTGAATAGAACGATTCTTTATTTTAAACAAAACTACAAAATGTCTGACAATCTCTGACATCCCCTTCAACTTCTTAACAAAAACCCTACCTAACTATTTTAAAAAGGTCTTATTCGTCGAGCACATATGTAACTCAATACCAAAACCCAACATTCCTCCTGCAGTTAAGTTAGCGAAGACGACCGGCGATTATAAAGTCGTGTTCCTGATAAGGCTCGATATTTCCAGTCTCTGCGGTTTAAACGACGTGGCCGGTAATAAATCTTATTTACTGGTGTTACCCTGCAGACTCCGGAAGGCTGGGATTAGAGAGGGTGCTGTTCCAGATCAATAGATTGCAGAGGGTCGGGTGAAGAACGGAACTGCTCAAGATCAATATCTTCCAGGGAAGGTTGCCTATCGCGATTGATTACTGATGGATACTCCGAATCACTCGATCTGTATTCAGTGGTAAGCGGAAAAGGACGTTGAGGTAGCTCAGACCCAACCAGCGGTTCATCTGAATAATTTTCACCCCGAGGCATCTCTAGCAATGCAGTTAATCCTCGTGAAAGTGATGATGGCAGGTCCAAATTTGGTTGGTCCAAAATGGCGTATCACGGTATTATCTCCTATGTCCACCTCGGCAATAGTGTTTCCAACGAGTTTCGTGATAACTCCATCAATCTCTGTTTTCCGTTCCATAGTTCAACCATTACAGTTTCTCCCTCGTCAAATGACGAGTCAGGTGACGTCAGTTGACGTTCGCACTGTAGCTTCATCTGCGCCTGATTTTCTGTGAGGTCTGCATTTGATAGGTCAGTTCTAGGACAACAAATATCTAATGGAGAACGAGGTACACGCCCAAAGAAAACTTCTGCCGGAGATCTATTGTCCAGTTTGCGACTCGGTATATAATTGTACGTTGCAACAATCATATCCTAATTAGATTTGTTACGTTCAAGAGTCTGGGCCATCCGTTCGTCTAGTCTATTACACTGTAGCATCCGAAGAGGTAAACGCAAGTAAACAATGTCAAACTGGGCAGAAAGAGAGGCACACTCGCCTGACGTGAACTGAGTTCCATTATCCGACACCACTGTTTCTGGAGCACCAAAGTGTCGAAAAACGGTACGCAAGTACTTTACGGTAGCGGTTGTGGTAGCCGGTGTACACTGTGTAACTATCTACAATAACTAAAAACGAGTGTCCCTTAACTGGTTCAGCGAAGTCTATCACCAAACTCGGGTCCAAGAACGCTTGGGCTGTGACCATGGATTCAAGGGTTCCTTGCACGGCAAGACCGCTGTTCTTGCACAATTGGAGCACTGTTTAACCATTCTCTCGATACCGGCGTCGATTCCGGGCCAAAAGTAGTAGTTGCGCATTCGGAGAATTTCGGGGTGACCACGATGTAATAAATAAAGAGCAAAGTCCCGAAGTTGCGGAGGGATGACAACTCGTTCGTCCATCTTAATGATATCATTTACGATGGCTAAACAATCGGTGTGTGGTATGTAGGGCTTGAGATTTGGGTCATCAGAGTCGTTGTCATTCCAGCCGTTTCTGATTTGATTTGCAATCTTTCTGAAAGTGACATCTGCCAGGGTTATGCGTTGTAGGTTCTTCCGTGCTTCCACCGATCCCATAGCTTCCAAGCTAATTTTGTATAGATCGTGGTCTACCAATTGAATCGTAGCAATCACGTCTTCCAAATCAGGATCAGGAATGTCTTTTCGAGCATCGTCGATAAGTCGTTAAAGGGCGTCAGCTTGTCCAAACCCCTCGGTTTTCACGTATTCAATGTCGAAGTCGTAGCTGATAAGTCTACGACTTAAGACGTTGGGCGCTGGCCCAACTTCTTATGTGCGAAACAGTACGCTCCGTGAGTCCCTTCATATTTTTGTTGAACAAGGATATCAGAAGCCGGTGATCTGTCTACAATATAAAATGACGCCCCCATTGAAACTTGTGTCTTTCAACAGCAGTAACCAGAGCCTCCTTTTCGATCTGGCTGTACTGGCGTTGATAGGTCGTAAACGCCTTGATCATGTGAAACATCGCCTTCTCGTATCCCTGAAATAGCACTCCACCGATCCCCCCCAAGTTTACTACTACACCTTCTAGGTCGGATAGACAAGTTTCAATTACACTTTGAAATATGGCCGGGGCGGGTTTGAGGCCAAAGATGAGACGGTTGTGACGATATAGTCCACGATGTGTTGTGCGACGCTCTTTCTCAGGTCCCCTGATATCTACTTAATTCGTTGAGTCTCGGGCGCCACCCTTTGATATTTATAAAGCGACAAAGGGACCGCTATTGCCTACAAGGTAGCTTTCAAACAGGGAGAAATATTCCTGGGATTTTTAGATTAAAACACCAGGAGTAAGGAACAATAATAGGGTCTCTATTAAACTACGATAAAACAACATTCAAACACCTACTAATACTACGAACTGTTAGTGAATCTCTATAACTACATACGAACACATCCTAAAACTATGAAATTAATAACAGCATGAGGGGGGAGCCACAGTTAGATACTTAGTAAAGGAAATTCTGACGAACCAGGGAAAACGGGAGGTTTCGGTAATAAACCAGTACATTCTGTACTGGATCGGTCGGGGTCGGAAACTTCAATATTGCGTACAAGCAGTAACAACATTATGAAACGGTAACGGAGCTTTGGGACCACTGGGTGGGTTTCGGAGGATGCGTACTTTATAATTCGGAATCGGATATAGTCGGTTTCACGGCAGCACAGCACAGAATGTAAAACAGGACGGTGACGGAATCGGTGATAGGTCCAAATCGGATTTGAAGGAAGCGGTACGGTGAGGGTGAGCGGTGTGTTAGCGATTTTCCCGGGTTTCATGTGAACGCACTCTGTGATGCACAAAATGAACGCGGCCAGAATCAACATGGCACATGCGTCACTTGTACGTCACAGGTACTCCGGTGGAGCACGACAACTCCAACTACACCGGAAAATCAAAAATCCACCTCTCTTGTGTCGTAAAACCCTATCATGACGTCAGGAGCCGAAACGTAAAGCAACAACGTCCGCCCCCTTGGTCAGACATCCGGTAGTAACCATAGATTACCCAAATAGATGTAAGTGTCAAAGTCAATCAACTGAAGTGACGATTATGACAGGCCAAATTGTGCTCCCAAACCAAAGCTGCCATAGCTGACAAGTGACACAGAACATTCGCGTTGCATTTCCATTAGCGATCAACTTAATCATTTACCCACCCGAATCGTAACAATTGTCCACACATAAGTTTTTTCATCCACAGGTAATGTCTATATCATATAAATATTCATTTAGTAGACTGTGTGAATATTACATAATTTTCCAGCCAGCTAGATGAATATCAATTTGAAATGGCCTTAATTTCAAAAACCACTTATTTACTTACCTGCTGTATTAAAAGAATAAACTGTTATGTACGACAACCCTTTATTAAAACATTAAAATACACAAACATTGAGGCCTTATTATATACAACTTACGTTTTTATGTGACTTAAAAGGGATAAAAGATCTATTTAAATTGTATTATCAGCAAATAAACACATAAACATCTAAAAATAACACTTTTTAAAATTATTTTCTGTGTCCGACTGAATTATCAGGAACAAAATGTTTTCTTTTTGGGCTTTTCTAAAAAAAGAAACATACACATTAAGAAGAAATAAATATAAAATATGGTGATTTTGTGATACTAATAGTTTAACGCCCCTAACACTTGACTTGGTAGTTACACAATGTGTTTACATATTGCAAAAAATAAAATGAGTGGATGTTGTTTGACTTTTAGTTCAAAATTATCTACTGTAACGGGCAAAGTCAAGAAGTGTTTATCAATTTTCTGTAATGAAAGTTCAGCCATTTATTAGAGAATATTGGGGAGTGCTTTAAAGCGCGTTTCCCCAAGATGCTGCGTACATCGAAAAATGGAATATAATAATGGAACATTGAGTGCGTCAGATTCAAATTTTGAGAAATGATTTTTATTATCAAAGTGCTTAAAGTTCACAGTAAAATGTTCCATTTAGGGTCATTTGCACACCTTCCCCATAATGTTGATCTCAGGTGGAACTTAAAATTTCCCATATAAAATGAATTGATGTCACTCGATCTGTCACTTACCAAATTTTTTAAGAAAAGGTGTGCAAATGGCCCTTAGCTATGTTTATACCAAGCAAATTTAGGTTAACCTAAAGTTAAGGACCCCTAAACCATAGTTATAAGCATGAGTAACCATGGTAGGGTCTTAAGGGAGCCAATAAAGGAAGCCTTAACTAGATGCACTTAACAATTTCTTGGTGCAAATGGCCCATAAAGCATTAATTCTTAAGTAACATAAAGGACACAGACACAGTTAAAAACTTAAGCAATAGGTTTTATGTTTTAAGTGTTTTCCTAAACTGATTGGCCAAAATATTTCTCTTGACCAACTGAACGAGGAAAAATGCATAAAACTTATTACTTAAGTTTTTAATTCTGTCTATGCCCTTAGTGAACAAAAATTTGTGTCAAAAAATCGTGACTTTTTGTTATGATGGATTCATCAAGAAAAGATAAAATGATTTGAAATAATTTGTCTATCAAGATTACAAGCAGTCGGTCCATTTTTTAAAAGTTTAAGTAATAACAAATAAAATTATGTTGGTACTTAAGTTAATGTAGAAGTAGAGTGTTCTACAGCCATTAAGAATCACATTTACATCTCAAGGGTAAACATAAAGTAAAGTAAAGTTAAACGAAAGAAAATTTAAGTATTAGGCAAGTCAACAACACACGCGAATCACTTATAGCATGGTGAGATATGGTTTAACCATATTCTGCACCTCCAGAGCTGTACAGGGTATCCCATTTTCGGCACTTTTGCGGGGTATCTCCCTGATTTTTAAAGATAGAGGGTTGCGGTTTTCTCGACAGTGTGCTACTTTTTTGTGAAACTAAAGATGGCGCCAGCAGAATTTTTATAGCCCTTTTGGTTTTTGAGATACAGGGTGGAATTGAAAAGTATCGCTTTTGAGGCACCCCCCGCATCACAGTTATCTTTAAACTTATCCAAGAAGTTAAAACGCAATCTTAAATAATTTTTTCCGTAGAATCCAATGGCGTAGTCAGTTCTTTCCTAGCAACTTCAGTTTTTGAGTTACGAAGCAAATATATGTTTTTTTAAATGGAACACTCTGTATATTATTTTTCTAGTTTATTAGTCATAATGTGGGCTTTCCAAAAATATATAATTGTATGCAAATATTTTCAAAACAAAGCTCAGAATTTAAGATTTTCTTAAATTTTTATTTTTGTCCAATTCGTAAGTAGTAGGCTATGGCTAAAATATTATTAGGAACAAAATCGATGTAAGTAATAATTATTCTAATTTATAACATCTTCAAATTTAATACAAAAAATCTTTTTTAAATCTCAGTATCTCAGTTATTAGTTATTTATTACAGCATTCAACATAATTAAGTAAACAGTTTTTAAAGGTGGTTTTCAAAATGACGGCCATTTTCCTGTATGCAAAATTGGCACATTTTCGTTATTCTTCTAATCGCGTTAAAAAGAATCATAGGCCTTCTTTGCAAATTTTGGAAAGTTAAATTGATTGCCGCAAGAAGCTCCGCTCGAGACTGATACTGTGTTTTATAGACTTCATTTTGCATAAAACCCCATAAAAAAAAATCCAAAATTGAAAGATCGGGAGATCGAGGGGGCCACCTTACAGGTCCGTAGGTACCAATCCACCTTTGAGGAAAGTTATCGTCTAAAAATTCCCTTAAAAGGGCAGAGTTGTGGCTTGGGGCACCATCTTGTTGAAAAAAAACGGCATTATAAAGGGCCAAGGGAACATTTTCCATCAGTTCTGGAATAACTTCCTCAAGAATTTCTCGGTAACGATGCGCTGTCAGACCTCCTTCAATAATTCTGTAGACTATGCGTCTTCCAAAAATGAAACACGAGACTCCAACCCCAAAACGTCCTTGTTGTGCCCTCTCAAAAGTTAAATGGTGATTTTCTGTGGACCAATGTCTAGTATTATGGCGATTAAAAATTGCCGCACTTGAAAAATAACATTCATCGGACCAAATAACGAGTCTGCCAAAAGATTCATCAGTATGGATTTGTTGTAAATACCATTGGCAAAACAACATTCTGCGCTCGGCATCGCCAGGGTGTAAACGTTGAACTATGTGGAATTTATAGGGGTGATACCTCTATTTTTTCAAAATTCTCTGAGCATCAGACTTGGATACACCAGTTGCTTCCTCTATATGCTTGCAAGAAGATGAAGGCTTTGCTTCTACATAACCCAATACGTTTATCTCTTTTCTCTCTCTATCTTGTTTGGAGTATGAATTAGGCCTGGGCTGGACAAATGATCCGTGCTCTACTAGATTTGATTTAATTCGGGCAAATATGTCTGGGAAAGGTTGCCTTCTCTCTGGATATCTAATAATAGCAAAAACGACCCCTAAGATGGTATCCTAACCATAGCGTGCAAAATACTTTACCTTTGGAAATATACTTCCAAAGCTTCTTGGGGATTTTCATTAGATTGTATAAAACAAACCAACATATCATACTTCTCATAATTTTCGTAAACCGCCATTATTGTAACAAAATTAATTTAATTAGCAGCTAAATAGTAAAATAGAAACACCAAAACAACAAGCATATTACTAATAAAAACAAAGAGTGACAAAACCACAAAGTTTTTGACATATTGCCTTTTGTTTCAAATAAGCTAGCCATCTAGCCATAGCCTACTACCAACGAATTGGACAAAAATGAAAATTTAAGAAAATCTTAAATTCTGAGCTTCGTTTTGAAAACAATTGCATACAATTATATAGTTTTGGAAATCCCACATTATGACTAATAAAATAAAAAGATAATATACGGGGTGTTTCATTTAAAAAAACATATATTTGCTTCGTAACTCAAAAACTGAAGTTGCTAGGAAAGAACTAACAACGCCACTGGATTCCACGGAAAAAATTGTTTAAGAATGCGTTTTAACTTCTTCGATAAGTTTAAACATAACTGTAATACGGGGGGTGCCTCAAAAGCGATACTTTTCAATTCCACCCTGTATCTCAAAAACCAAAAGGGCTATAAAAATTCTGCTGGCGCCATCTTTAGTTTCACAAAAAAGTAGCACACTGTCGTGAAAACCGCAACCCTGTATCTTTAAAAATAAGGGAGATACCCCTCAAAAGTGCCGAAAATGGGATACCCTGTACAAGGGTACAGACTCGAACAGCGAGACAGTAGCGAGACCCAAAACTTTTTAGGGGGATTTCATTAGTGAGGAGCTCCACTTTGAAAACTCTGCACATTCAGTGGCAAACTGCTGGGGATAAACAAAATTATATCAAGTCCTTCCTTGCAGAAAGTCCCATGGACATATTGTGCATAATGGAACATTGGATGAATGAACATACAAAATGGGCATTGTGTAGCTGTTAGGCCATATGATGACTGCTCACTACTGCTGTAGTAACGTAGGTAATAAAGTAATAAATTAAATTGAGGAAGAAACGATGTAATATTTTCGAACTTGACATATTGAAGTGTGGCCTTTTAAAAAATTAACAAAGAAGAAACAGAAATTAGACATCTAACAGAAGTCCATTTACTTTGGGCATGTTTGTACTGTTTCCAAACCTGGTTAACCATCTGGTAAATAACTGATTTGACATTTGATATACGAAGGTTCCTGAAAACCTGGTTATTTTCGGAACAAAATTAATTATCACCACTACCATCAGTGACCAGCTGTCATACAATCTTAAAGAAAGAGAAGGAAAACGGGATACGGGGTTCTCTTTTCAGCAACAAATGGTTTACTCTTGGGTTTATTATTTTTATGTTTGAGACCTGATACCTAATAAACCCTGAAAAATAATCCAAATTTCATAAACAGTTAAAAAAAACACACAATGTTGACAGATTAACTGAGAAAATTGAAGACTGATGTTTGGTAGCTCCAGAGACACTCTTGACGTACCATTTTCAGAAGCACCATTCCATATATAACTGGTTTTTCAGGATTCACAGGATCACCATAAATAACAGAACAGCTAATCATAACCAAGGTTGCAAATGGTACGCCTGTTTTGATTAGGTACGTCATTTTTTGTAAAAATTTCAAAGCTTGCTAGATGAAGTTTTATATTGAACACCCCATACATGTGGGAACAATTTTAAAGAGTAGGAAATTTTTTTGTTTTTTTATAAAATTTGCCCCTGTACTTGAGATTCGGACACAAAAAAGAGGTTTTCTACTTATGTACCTAAACATATTTGACCTTTGTTATTTTTAATAATATTATTTATTATTATTTATTGTTATTCTTATTGTATTTGAAGTCATGGATAATAGTAATGGACAACGAATTTGATAGTAATGAACAACGGAACTTTCATATTTCATTACCTTTATGCATTTATGACATGATTTTTAATAGCAATTTTGATTAGAAAAATGAGTGTTGCACTGAGACAACAACAGTGCACTTCCAGTCTCTTCAAATAATAGCCCCAATACATTCTCATTAAAACATGAGCTTGCACTAGGATCAAAGAGTTCGTGGTGAAAATATTGCACTGTGCAAAACTCACTGCATCATTTTCCCAATAAAACATACCAAACTGCACAAATGGTACCAATCATCAGACATAAAAATTGCTCTAGTTTTGCAATAGGGTCTCTAAGAATTGAAAAAGCTTAAAAGCTATAATAGCTGTGGCTGTTATAGTTATGTACTGTATATAGGAATTCATCTTTATGTTCTATAATTATAATTATTTAGAAGTGACTCTGCTCCAAGTCTTAAAAAAGTATAGGGAGAAAATACAGCTGCCTCCTAGTTAACGCTTGGGGCAGAGGCAACTCACATTTATTAAACAGGACATTGGAGTAATATACTTTGCCTTATACATGTAAAGCCTAATGAAGAAGACACAACTTATTATAGGGACAGAGTCAGGGACAAAGTTATAGCAAATTTAAATCTCCACATTTGCATTCAAACTGTGGACCTTTTTTCATGCATCTTTTTAATAACTTTATAGACTATACCACAAAAAAGCATTCCATGTTTTTTTTTTATTAGTTCTTTATGCATGTATAATGTGTACTACTAGGAAAGTAACCAAATTCTCCGACAAATTGCATGGAAAGTAAGTAGAAATTTCTATTATTATGTGATAAAGTTGCAGTTACTAAAACAAAAAAAAATCATCTATTGTACTTACTTTAATCTTGCCTCTGGATTTTTGTGAACAGTAGGCAGAGGCAATCAAATTTTAAAGTGGACTATTTTGTTTGCTATTGACTTATCAATCCATGTTAATTATAGCTTTTCAGTCCCTTCTTGCTTGCATAGAAGTAGCTCTTTGAATCACAATGACCAAAACCAACAAAAAACAAAAATTTTTCATTCAAAAAATTCACACAACAATTTTTCACTCATGCATAATATTAGGCATAATTGTAATTTTTAAATGCTCCAATGTAATTTACTGCTTCAAACCTACTTACATTGCTATACTTGGACATTTCTTTGACGTTTTTTTAATTCTTAAGGAGGATCTGGGTTACTGTGGCGGGATCCCCCGCCAAATTTGATTTTTGTGCCTTGTTAAAATCAATGTTTCAATCAACCAAGTAACGGTTTCGCTTAGGGCCCCTTATAGGCTGTATAGCTGTATAGCTGGCCCCCCGCCGTCGCGGGGCTTGACGGTATGGTTGATAAGCCACTGCCTCTGCCCCTCTTATTTTCTAGGTAGGAACATCACCATTACCCACATATCACAGCAAACCACTTAATAGCGTGATACACCCGAAAATGTTATATTAAATTTATATTTAAAACCAGAAATAAATTGAAAGATTATTCATAAATACAAAAACGACGCTATTTTTGCGATACAAACAAATCCAATCCAGTTGGGCATTTCGGCTGATTCTGCGTAGAAATCGGCCAACACCGGCACTTTTTAGAAATGTCAAATTTTCTCCTTCAGAGCCCCCTATGTCAATCTTTAATCTATTTGGGTAATCTATGGATAGTAACTCACCTAGTCTTCCCACTCGACACCAAAATGTTCGAATCATTTTGCGAGTCTTAACAACTTCTGTCGGGTTGTTAAGCGCGACAAACAGGTGGCGCCATCAATGGGCGCACCCGCGGACTTACGGCCGTTTTGGCCATTGCCTTTGTTTTATATGGGGAATTTCCGTTTTTTTTATTTAAATAAAAGGTGTTGTAATGAGTTGGGTGATGAAATATAAAGAAAATGTTAATTGTGACGTCATTACCTGTGAGTTAGAGAAAAACTTGGTTACAGTTGCTATCGTTGTGAGCAAAGGACTCTCATCATCTAAGAGGAGCTGATGATAAGTGCCTGCGAAGTCGAGTTGGGTAAAAATTTTGATGCCACTGAACTTAGGTATTAGTCCTGCTAAATTAGGTATGGGATGAACGTCATCTTCTAAAGCCTCATATAGACCAGCAGAGAAGTCTGCGCACAGCCGAATTTTTCCATTAGAACGTCTAACAACGACGATGGGCGCCACCCAGTCAGAATGCTCCACCATGGTCAACGTTCCATTCTTAAGCAAGCGATCCAACTCAATATCTAATACATCTTGGATTGCCAAAGCAATTGGGCGAGGACGGCAATGACGTGGGGTCGCGTTAACTTCAGTCGCAAGTGAACTTTAGTTTTTGTGCACGTTCCGATTGTTGAGCTGAAGAGATTTGAGAATTTGAGAACGTATCCCTCAGAACCTGGCTTGTTTGCACTACTTTAACATGTGGGGCCCGCACCAGTGGCGGTAGTGGTTTAGGCGTCCACGAAATTAAGCTAAGGTCAGCCAAAATATGTCCGCTGGCAAGGTTCAAGTCGCAGTTAACTACAACAGCAGGTGCAATGGTCGTGTAACACTGAACTTCGAAGGTAATGTGACCCATACCAAAGTTTTGCATGTTGTGGCCGCTGGCTACACGCACTTGAACAGGTTCGACCATTTTTGTTGCTCCAATTTTTTGCCATGTCTCCACGCTGATTGTTGAAATGTCTACCCCGGTGTCAGCTTGCATAAACACTATCGTTCCGTATAACGCGATATCAAACAACCGTCTGGCTTAATGATTTTTTATGTGTATGTCGTTGATTTGAACAAGATTCGTATTAGACTTCTTCGATCTGCATACAGGAGCGATGTGACCAGTTTTCCACAGGCAAAACATTCGATATCATTGAACGGGCAATTGGTTCTATTGTGCTCCTTCGATCCACAGCCTTTGCACTCCCTAGTTCTTGATTGTTTCTTCCTTCCATAACGCTGAAGTTGTTGATGATGGACAGAGTTGACTTCAAGCTGTGGCTCTGTTATAGGCACTTCCACCTGAGTGTTAGAAAACCGTTCAGCGTGAGTACAACAAAGGTCTCGGACCTTCATAATGTTGGTATCTGTGTATTCACTTTCCTTTAAAATGATTTCACGGAAAGGATGAAGCGCAGGCAAGCTTGTATTGAGTGCAGCAGGTAGTAGTTTGAACTTATCTGCATTGAGCTGGTCTAATTCGAAAAGATCGCCATTGATGTTGGCTAGGTCAATGATGTTAGCAATGTTCGTATCACTTGGTCGCGTCTGCAGTATATCATAACGTTTTTGAAATAGCGACCTGGTATCACCAAAAATATTAGTAAGCGTAAGAACGAGTTCTTCGTAAGTGCACTCATACGAAAGTCTTGGAGACATACCTGCTCGTACTCGACGAAATTAATTCCCTTCCATTGCTTGTAAAAGCAGCTCGACGCATTCATTGTCAGTGAGCATCGTTTTAGCACTATCTAACGTTGTCTTCTGTCTAACAAACCATTCTTGATATGTAGATCCGCTGCTGGGGTCGTACACGAATATATCTAAGCGCTTCTTGAATGAATTAACATCCGAAAACGTGGGTCTGCTGGTCGATGAATATGAGTGTATACGTTGCAATAGATCATCCACCAAGCTCTGATGTCTCATAGATTGTTCTTCCATCATCCTTTGTTGTCAGAGTCGTCAGTAGCGTTGAAAATCGATCCTTCCTTGCGGAATCCATCGTAAGTACTCATTTAAAAGGCTGCGCCAATGATGGGTTTAATGAACTACGCTGAAGAGAAGAATTCTTTATTTTAAACTAAACTACAAAACGTCTGACAGTTTCTGATATCCCCTTCAACTTCCTAACAAAAACCCTACCTAACTATTTTAAAAAGGTCTTATTCGCCGAGCACAGGTGTAACTCAAGACCCAAATAATTTGAAGTTCTATAAAAATTACGTAAGTCCTGAAAAAGAAGCCAAAAACAGGTGACGATCGACATGCCCATCATAGATAAGAGAATTATATTATTACTATAGATAGGCAACTCGAATGACACCACTCGGGATCCTGGCGCACTAGCGCCGCCCAGCAAGTGGGGCTATGAAATAATAATTGGCGGGATTTTTAAATGCCCCTTACTCCTATATTAAATGTGAATTTTTAATATTCCGAGAAGTGAGAATTACTAAAAATTATCATGAAAGAGTGCCACATGATAATTTATAGTATTTGACACATTAAATTAATAAAAACTATTACAATATATATGAAATCCATCTATGTAAATATATTTTCGACTTTTGTAAAATACATGATTATTATCAATTGATAAAAATAACATTAGAAACAAACTTACACAACGAACAAAGCTTACAAAGAAGATAATTGATAAGATTGGCCTCGGCATATTTAATTTAAGCAATAGTAGTAGCATTGTATATTACTCCTTATGTAATAAATGTATGTAATTAAACAAATTTTTACTTAGATTAAAATAGTATAGGACATATTAACGACCTGAGACATTTTATTTATATAAATATTTTTAATATATTAAAAAATACGATTGATTTGCCTTAAGGATTGAGGCCTAAAGATGATTATGGAGGTCTATTTTAGTTGCATTACGACAGCGAAATTTTGCAAAATAAAATTTGAAATTACAAAAGAATACTATATCCAGATCCATATGATATAGGAAAGATGATTGACATCAAATTCGATTTCGAAAAACGTTAGAATCAGCCTTACAAACTACTATAGGTGGTTCACTAGAAAAAGTCATCTAGAAGGCTATACATTTTTAGCCGAAAAAGATGACATAATCAAAGTAAATGAACTTTGGTTCTTTCATCCATTTCTTTTAACGTTTCACAGTCAACTAGATAACGTTTTTAAATAAACACGCCCAATGAGCATCGCAAAATTGTAAAAAGTGGTAAGCATAAATAAAATGAATTAAAAAATGTTTTTTTTTACATAATTACAAACATAAACAGTTTTTGCTACATTTAGTATTTTTCTTTGAAAAACCAATTACCTAGTTGAAATTTGGTGTTGAATGATATCACAAAGATTTTGCCACTTTATGATATTAGTTAACACCAAATTTCAACTAAATGGTTTTTCAAAGCCTACTACTAATTTAGCTGAAACTGTGTAATTTTGTGATTATGCACAGAAAACAAAAAAAAATAGGAATTGAGTTTTCTCGCTTACGGTACATTTTAGCAACTTAGGAGAAGAGCTTAGAGCAAAAGAAACTCGTGGATGGAATGAGGGCCCAAATGGTGTAGGGATTGCCTGGTCTACTACTAGTCTACTACTACTAGGACACGAGCACTTTTTTAACTTAAGATACACTGTAGTTTTCAATTTTTGGTCCTTCCAGATATATAGCAATCTGACAAATTATAAAGAAACCATAATTGAAAGGCCATGTTCAAAAGGCCCTCTATCTTTCTTAGGATTAATTTTTTGATAAGACAGTTCATCTCAAACCGGCATGTATATATAACGACCTTCTATCTAAAATAAAAAATAAGAAAGTTACCTAAAATGGGTGGCATTTATAATAGGACACCCTATACTTACTTAGTTTATTGAAAACAGATGTTAACAGTAAACTGGGAACAACATCATTTTTAATTAAAGAGTTATTTCTGCTGCCAAGGTACTGTCCTCCCATAGATGATGGTTTGTCCTCCCATAGGGTACAAATCCTATGTGAATTCTGAAGGCGTTCAATTGGCATATTTTCCAAGCCCGGTCTTCCGATTTTAGCTATCCAAACCTTGCGCAGCTAAAATAGTATTTTACATGATTTATATAGTTGAACGATTATATTGATACAACGAAATTAGAATACAACTGTATAGTCAAAACGTAAGTACTTAGGTCCCCTTCTAAATTTTCTAGTGAAAGCAAAATCAAGATCCTGTACTTGAAAAAAGAAGTGTTTCAATTCATATGGTTGGCTCGTTGTTGGGCCAAAGATATGAATTGAAACACTTCTCTGGCAAAATTGAGAATAGAGTTTAGCTTTATGACACTATCTTTAGAGATTTCATAAACCAATCTTTCAGGTCACGCACTGCAATAACTATTAAAAGTTATATGTAGCTTATAGTTCTTTATCTAATATATCCATTTAATGAGGTTTCAGAAGGTCCATCTTGGCAAAAATTAAAAAAGAAGTAAGAAATTCAGGTCAGACCATCAAAAAAGTTTGTATGGTAGGTTAGGTAGGTATAAAATAATCTCAGACAGTAATGCAAAGTGCATTACTTATGTATTGCCGAATATTTTAGGAAAAATCTCAAGAATACAAAACTAAATATTCATTCTGATTGACTAAGACCGCAATTCACTTAGATTTTCTAATGGTTAAAAATGCATGAAATGACACTTAATTTAACAGAGGTCCCTAGCCCAAATATTTTGAGTTTACTTACCCCTTTTTCTTCTTTATCGGCTTTATCCGTTCCGGATGTTGGCTGTCATCATGGCAATACGCATTTTCAGGAAATTCTCCTTCTACCTGGCCCTCTTCTTCCCTCCACTTTTTTCATTCGTTTCAACGCAGTTTTCTCAATGTTTAATGCATTTGAGCTCTTTGTAACAAGTTCCTATAATCGATTGGACACCATTCCTTAATTGAATCTTTGGGTGTGGTGAACATTTTCACCTCTCAATTTTAAAGTTTTTTTTTTCTTATTTTTAAACAGTTTCGAAATTTGATACAGGAAAAATTTTCTTTTGTAGCAAACAAGAGTGAGACCTAAAGAAAAAGATCAAACACATCTAAAATGAATATAAATGGCACCATTAAGTTTTAAATTAACAAAGTCAAACAAACTTAGCTTTAATATTCATCCTAATCAACGAGCTAGTAAATTACATATGGAGAGACCATCGTGTGTTACAGTTTTTATACTCTATCTTTTTTTGTAGTGAAAGACACGGCGAAAGCGACAGGAATTGACGTCACTTGTCGTCTTAATGTCAGGTGATTTGAAATCGTCATTCGTCAATTAATATGCTCTGATCAATTTTACGAAAATGTTGGCAATCGTTTGCTACCTCAAGTCGTATCTCCATGGCTACATGGGACAATTGTCACAGACATGTTAAATTAATGGAACTGCCACATCAATCATCAGCTTAAATTACTATATAATCGCCCCGTAGCAATCATATAAGGACAAATAGAAGGGTTAGGATGCTCAAACTTCAACTCACGGAGTCTATATTCTGAGCCTATATACACGAGCCCTCAATCTGTCTATCTCATGCTCTCTTGGAAGATATACGAAGGCTACGATTTTCTGTCTCAAACTGCATGTCCAAAGTATATAACAATTACAAACAAGGATTGCTGTATATACTCGCACTTTATTACACTTTGAGACATTTGTGTACATACCTATCACAATTTAAGTCCATGCAACCCTAAACATAGCTATGGCTACAGCATCAAACCGAAAGACAAATTTAATTTAAAAATATAACATTTAGTATACTATCTTCCTTAGTAAAAGTCACAAAATATAAAATAATTGGCAACACTTTACTCTACTTCTTTCATGTTGGTGGTAAAGCTACATAAAGCATTTTCTTTTCTAACAAAGGAAAGTCAAAAATCTGTTCTCAAATCCTTATAAATCCTCACATGTTAGACACTCAATCCAGGACGGATTGTCGGCCATCAAGGCTTTTACGTACAAAGGGCCTGGAAAATGTCCCTTTGGAAAAACTTTACTTTTCCACAAAGTAATCTATTCCATTACGGACGACCCCCTTTAAAATTTTAAGCAGATCAATTTTTCCGTGACCGATAGACGTTAACCTTTTGAACGCTCGAGAGCCTCCTGCATTTTTAAACAGGGGATGAAGGTGTTCGAGGAAACCTATTTTTCAACTTTTGCTTTTAAGCTTAACAGAACTGGGCTGCGAAATACTGAAATTGAAAAAAAGGTTTTACTGTCACTAGGTTTGGATCCTGCCGGTCCACTTTTCACGAAATGGCCGAAAAGTCTGAAGCTCGACGCCGGCGATGCCGAATTCGTTGACGTCATTCACACTGACGCGGGAATTTTTGGATATCCACGTCAAATTGGGCATGTGGACTTTTGGCCGAACAAGGGAATAGCACCGCAGCCGGGATGCAATTTGAAGGAGATCAAAAAGAGGAATCCTGACGCCCTTTTGGAATACGGTAAGTGGTAAACATAAGTTCTTTCCCACCTAAATTGTTTTCTTTTTTTTCCACGTCTGGATGACTCCTAAGAAAAGGCCTCAATAAGAAACAGAAATTGATTAAGTCGGAACAAATTGGTTTTTCTGTTGTGCAATGTGAGCAGCTGCATTTGTGGTGTTACCACTACTATTAGGAGCTAATAGTATTTTTCACTCCACAAGTTGGAGTGCACCATGCAACGTGAAATCTATTTAAAATTTCTTTATAGATATATTTTCTTTAGGAAAAGCATTAGAAAAGTTTTTGATCAAGTCTAGAGCAAGTTTTCTCTATAATAGTGTTTGAGTTTGAAAATACGAACCATTGTTTCTTCTTCTTTTATATATCCGGCCTGAACACACTCTCGTACTTTCGAGAACGGAGGCGACTGTTCCCGGTTGTTGTTTAGTCTAGATGGGTTCCCGGGGTCGCGGTAGGCGCTCGGCGTTGCCACTTCGGCCCGAACCTCTGTCGACCGACGGTCGGGCGTAACATTGGCCTCCTTTTAGTTCTCATCGTCGCGTCCCCCGTCCTGATCAGAGAAATCTCTATGACTATAAGTCTTTAACCGTTCAAGATAAACCGCTCGCATCTTTGCTCTAGGGCTACGTTAGATCCTGTATACCACGTCTTTGATCCGTTTCATGACTGTATATGGACCCTCGCAGCTTGGAGACAACTTGGGAGACTTTCCTTTGTTCCTCTGTGGATTATACAGCCACACCAAGTCACCTGACTTAAATCCTGCAGAATGCGCCCTTAGGTTCTATCTGTCTTTCATCCGATCGCTGTCAATCATTATCTTTCTCCTCACGTTTCTATGGATTTCTTTTAATCTTTCTCGAAGCTCATCAGCATAGTTCTGGACATCTTACACCGGTTCTTCTGGCGATCCGTACACCAAATCTACCGGAAGACGAAGTTCTTTACCACATATGACCTTGGCAGGATTATGTCATGTCGTGTTATGTACTGCACATGTCTGCAAGCCATCATTAGAAGAGGAAGAGAAATTTGTCCCAATCTTTCTGGTGGTCCGCTACCATTTTGCAGAGGTATCGTTCCATGGTTCGATTGAAACGCTCGACCATGCCATCTGATTGTGGATGGAGAGGGGAGTTTTCCTTGTTTTGCGGATTCCCAGAAGTTTCATGATCTTCTCGAAAAGTTGCGATTCAAAACTCCGTCCCTGGTCCGAATGAAGCTCTAATGGTACGCCGAATCCACTGAAGAATTCATCAAGCAAGAAGGTTGCCACGGTGTTAGCTTCCTGATTTGGTAGTGCCTAAGCTTCAGGCAATTTACCGAAATAATCCATGGCAACTAAGATGTATTTGTGGCCATCGTCCGTTTCTGGAAAAGGACCTGCCACGTCGATCGCATTTCTTTCAAATAGGGCGCCAATATTGTATTGCTTCATTAGTCCCCTAGTCTTTCTTTGGGGTCCTTTTACGGAGCAGCAGGTATCACAATTTCTGCACCAGTCTTTGACGTCATCTCGGCAATTCATCCAGTAGTACCTTTTCCGAATTCTATCTAGGGCTTTATTGACTCCAAAATGGCCTCCAGACACTCCATTGTGTATTTCTCGCAAGACATCTTTCCGTCAGTCCAAGTCCTCTTCAGTAAACCATTCTGATTCGCCAAGGAATCCTATTGAGCTCACATAGCTTTTACTTCTGGGCTCTTATCTGCTATGTCTTTCCAATCAGGTCTTTAATTTTCCAACTTCCATTGACGTATTAACCCCACAGCATTATCGATGGTTTGTTCGACCTTCATTTGTTCAGTGGCCCAATGTTCGTCGGCTCTTCTTGTATGTCAACTATTCTAACCTTGTGGCACGTGTTTATTCTCGACGCCTCATACTCCAATTCCCGAATTAATGCCTCGTTTGCACTTGAAGGAAGAGTCAACCCTAAATGGCATTTAATTTCACTGTCGCGAACTCCTTCGATAAACTGTTGGACTGATAGCTGGTCAAGGAAATTACAGGGAGCCGCAGGATACGCTAATCTTGCCAAACTCTCATGTCCGTTCCAAATTCCTGTAGGTTTTCTCCTGGCTTCTGCTGCCTCATCCGCAGTTTTGTCTGGTAGATTATGTCGCGATGAGCATTACCAAACCTGTACTCTAACGCCGCGTCAATTGCGTGGTAATTACACTTTTCAGTGGTCGACAATGTAGGCATGATGTCTGCAGCTTTTCTCTCAAAGCTACTAAAAGTTCGGTAGCCTTGTCCGAATCTGTCCACGTCCGGCCTGAACACACTATCGTACTTTCGAGAACGGAGGCGACTGTTTCCGGTTCTCGTTTCCGGCGCTCGGCGTTGCCGCTTCGGCTCGAATCTCTGTGGATCGACGGTCGGGCGTAACAATAATTTCTAGAAATTTTCTTCCCCTCTCTTGGTTCTTTTAAGGTATAATTTTACATTATTTTTAAACTTATTTTGTATAAGAACGCACTTTTATAGTATCGTGAGGAAAGTTTTCAGAGAATAGTAATTCCAAAACATATTCTAAAACAATCTAGAGGTGAAAGTTTTTTTCCAGATATTTCGAAATATTGTCCAAGTAAAGATAAAGACTGTTGTCTACTTTAGTTAGAGTTTACGTAAACACTGGTTTGAGTTATTTCTATTAAAAAATCTGAAAAATGATTTTCCACCGCCCTCCCCCCTTGCCACTACTTACTTTTTGGTCCTTAATTAGTTATTGTAAGATCCATTTTAATTGAAGTATAAGTAGATTTTAAAAAAATTATACTGCTTTCTGCACAGGATGATTATGTATATTTTCAGCCTTCTGTAGCCATTGGAGATCATATCAGTACTTTGCGGAATCAGTGGTGAATCCTAACGCATTTTTGGGAGCCCTAAACTGCGAAAGTTGGGGAGACTATGAGAAAGGCGTATGCAATGAAGGAAATGCTTTCAGCTCTCCTATGGGACTCTACGTAGACCCCAGGTCAGTTATGCTAAAAAACGTTATTTTATATATAATAACTGTCTTTGTTTATTGTATTGCAGAGCCAGTGGGAACTTCTACATTAGAACGAACCCCGCATCTCCATACTCGAAGACGTAGCAGCAGTATTTTATTAGGAATTTGAAAATAATTTATACCTCATAGCCAATCACTTTCAATCAGAAATTACGTGTCTTTCCTCAATAGGTGTTATTGAAGCTTATTTTCATAAGGTTCTTACTGTGTTCCTATTACTTCCATCTTATTTATATTCATTTCAAGCTCATTCCTGTGAACAAAAACTTTGTTAATTAGTTGCAACTTTCCTTATTAGAAATTGTTGTAAAAATGTATTTTGTAAAGTAATTTTGTACAAATTTGTAAACCTAATATATTTATTTTTAATAAAATATAAAACATAACATTTTTCTAGAAGTCATCGATGAACAATTTTACAGAAGTCAATATGAAGTACCTCTTAAAAATTATTGTTCCTGTACCTACAAGAACAAATAAAAAATAAAAAAAAACATACAGGGTGCCCATGCAAAAATGAAACAGATCCGTTTTTAGGATCACTGTATATTTTGAAAACACAAACATTTTTTGAACACCTACTTACAATAGCCGAATGGGGAGAATTTAACCTTCAAAATCGTAAAAAAAAGGAAGGGTCGACTTACTTTAGGGGCTTACGAACAGATTATGTATGACACGGAGTCATTTATAACCCCTAAAGTTTGGCAACATCCTTCTGAAACACCCTTGTCAGTTTCAATTTTTGGCCCGATGATGCTCGATAACATTCCGTCTCATAAACTAAAAAATATTGAATATTTTTATTATTGTCGAAGTTTCCTAACCTTAATTCCATTAAGTACGGGATGTTCATTAGAAAACGTCATCTACAAGGCTATGAATGTTTGACAGAAAGGATGACATAAACATAGTAACTTGACTTCAGTTCCTTCATCTTTTACTTTTGACATTTCCCAGCCAACTAGATGATGTTTTAAAATGAACATCCTTTCTTTAAAAAAAACTGGATAAAAGGAAACTACAACCCGAAACCTAGCGACATTTTTCATACTTATGGAACAATTTACTTTAGGAAAAACTAAAAACTAAAAAAGGGTTCTCATTAATATTATGGGTAGTCATGCAATGGGTAGTCATGCAATGCATGAAAAAATAAATAACTGCGACAAAGTTTAAGGGCCAAAGAAATGGCAACAATCAGATGTTGTGTCTGATATAAAAACAAAATTAAAATAGACTACCTAATTCATGCCAAGAATACCTGAATGCACAACCCAGAATCAAAATATCGTAAAAATTACGGCAGCGTTATGAGCGAGATTACCTAAAATACAGTAAGACGTCAACTTCTTCTTCTTATGGCGCCCTCTCCTTTCGAAGTTTGGCGATCCACATAGCTAACAACTGTTCTGGATACAGCAGCTCGAAAGATTTCAATGGAAGTGCACACAAACCATCTTCTGAGATCTTTCAGCCAGGAGTTCTGACGTCTACCAATAGATCTTCTCCCTTGAATCTTTCCTTAAATTATTAGTCTCATCATTTCATACTTGTTGCCTCTCATAATATGGCCTATGTATATAGTTTTTCTTTCGTAGGAAAATGACTATCCACGCTGAGGAATAAAAAAAAAAGTTGGTCCTCACCGGTATTCGAACCCACGACCTTAATTTCACAAAACAGGTGTGTCCACCACTACACCATGCATTTCTCAAATTGATATGTGTTAAACCAAAAAAAAGTTCCGATTAATTACAATTTGCAAATGTCAGTTTTGGTGTTTTAAAAAATAAATTTACAGACAAAATAGAAAGTAGACACAAAAACCCTCAAAACTCAAAACATATAATCAGAATGGTCTTATCAGACGAAAATTTAGATGCAGCAAATAGGTACGTTCCTCCAGTGACTTATTGTACAAGCACTTATACTTATAAATAATTTCATGACGTTGACAGGCGTGCGTATAATAGTATATTATAAACCAAGGTTGTGAAGTACATTATTATGATCCGAACGTCAAGTTTAAATAAACTAAGACGTGATACGGGTCATAAGTAGTTCACAACCGCGGTGTATATACGATTTTTTCCACTACTAGACTCGATAAATCTACAACAGAAAATTGCCTAAATTAGTAAGCTAGCGCTTCGCATATTTTATTACTAAGAACAGGTGCGTCTTCAATCCATATGGAGTGTTCGTTACCGTGGCAACCGATAAAAAAAATCGCCGTATGCTTTATTTACCGGTAAATAATCGACCATAATGTTGTCATTATAGACCGCTTATGTTCAATTGTTTTATAAGCAAAACAAGAACACCTACTTTACAGTCATTTTGCTGGCCTTTAACGGTCCGTATTAAAGCTAGTAGTGGAAAAAAGTTTTTACTGCACGTGTGCTGTAATAGTATATTGTTCAACGAGTGACGAAAATAACATTTTCTCTCGCAAGAGAACAGTTTAACAAACGAGGCGAAGCCGAGTTTGGTAATGTTCTCGAGCGATAGAAAATGCTTTTTGACGAGTAAAACACTATACTTTTTCTTCGACCATGCTAACATTAGTTCCTCATTTACTTTGAAAATAATCTTTATAGAGTATTTCTTTCGAAAACTAAGGAGCGTCATTTTTAAAATACTGATTAATCGAACGCGCGCCTACTCGATGTCCGATGCTCCGCCACAATGCAATGTATTGCCAACTATTCTCGCAATTATTATTGAATTATTGGTTTATTAGTTATATTGCGCAATATAATTGTAAATATACGAAATTTGATATCAAATTACACTTTTAAATTGAATCTTTGAATTTCAGTATTTGAAAATTGATGTTACATCGAACCCCGCGCCATGCTCCTCCGCAAAACGGAACAAATAATAATCATCGCCACCTCGATTGTCACTGAGTTTCGTTTGATCAAATTTTCAACACTTAAATTTGCTTTTCTGAGACCCTGTAAGGCAAAATATACATATTTTTGTGAGATATTACCATTTTCCATGGTGTTTAACAAGATTAGATCAGTTGAACCGCATTTAATTGGCGATATACAGGCAAAATTAGAACAACTTACTTTCGTCACTCGAGACGAAAGTTAACGTTATGGGATTTTCTCTCACTAGAGACGAAAGTTACGTTTTCGGCTAGGGCAAGGTATGACGAAAGTTGTTTATTTTTACATGGTCGTAGAAAAAAGTTTTTACCGCATGCAAATTTAAAGAACTAAACCAGGAAAGACGAAAAAGATTAAGAGAAATTGTCCTTCGTTAATTGCAATCAGCGTGCGGTAAAGCATCACTTCCCGCACTTATAGGTAAATAACTATTACCGGTAAAGTGCTACTTCCCGTACGCAAATGCGTGTGGTAATGCGACTTTATCGCACCCGCGTAGGAAAAACAGATAACTCAGTACATAACCACTTAAAGCAGTCTATACATGGATCTTACCAAAATGGCATCTCGAACGAAAATCGGTTGAGTGGCTTTAGAGGATAGACAGTTTTCAAGTTCATTCAAAATTTGGAGTGTATCGTTTTAATTGATTTTTATCAATTGCAACGTTGTTTATATGTGTGTTTTCATTTAAAAAAGGATCAATATGGCTTCGTATATGTCGAGCCTAACAGCCAATAAAGGCGTTAGTCCAGGATCCGAGGTCGGCCTTAGATGCCATGTGACTCCCATGTGTCAAATTTTTAATAAGCGATTTTAATGATTGCGATTCTCCGTCGATATCATAGAGAGTAGTTTTCAAGAATTTTATTTTATATCCCAGATGTAGCTATTATAAGATTCAAAATGTTCACCCTCTATACTGTGCCTACCTATTAACCCATGACTCCATTCCCCCAAAAAAAACCTCAAACTTAAATAACAAGTTAATACTAGAGATATATCCAAGGTAAATGCAAGTTAACCATAATTAAATGCTGAGACTTCAGTCTCATTATTATAAACAACAAAGTTGCCATTCCCACAGGAACCCTTCGTATAAATGTATTGTTCAAGCTGTAAAATAGTTCAGTTGTATTGTAGCCGCCTTTAGGGCATAATAAATATTTTTTAAAAAGAATAATCTTCGAACCGTTATTCTAACTGGCGCAGTCGGTAGGATATTTCGTCGACGATCCATCGTATTCAACGTAGTATCGGTTCGTGTTAACGATTTACGGCGTTTTCCGAAACGTTTGTGTGCCTAAAGGACTACGTGCAACTCAACCAGGCCAGGGCAGAGGACAACAATCGCCGAAACCCATTGGTGCGAGTCTGCGGGACAAGAATCGCCCAACGAGCCATAAGTAGCCAGGGAGAAGTAATTTTCCTATTGGACCCCCTAGTTTTAATCAGGCCAGGGTAGCGGACAAGCATCGCCGAAACCCATTGGTGCGAGTCAGCGGGACAAGAATCGCCGAAAGACCCATAAGTAGCCAGGGAGAAGTAATTTTCCTATTGGACCTAGCAGTAAGGAAACAAGGAATGATATTCAAAGCGATTATTTTTGGATCACTGTAAGTGGACATATTGATTTATTGATTGCTTATATCTCGTAAAATTTAGAGGAACCCTTTCATCTAAATATTTTATTTTTCTCTCAAGAAAGTAGTTAGGAAAAAGTTTCATTACATATAGAAGGCTTATTTTATTACAAACCTATTTAATTACATCAACGCATCAAGACATTATCGCTTCATAAATTAAAAGCTACGTACAAAGTATAAAAATACGTGCTTATTCTCAGTCAGCTGAGAGCTCATTTGCTTTTTAATTATTCATATTAAGTTACCAACCTTATCAACATAATGGCTAATAATTACCAGCTTATACGTTATCAAGCTGATAATATTCCTAATTTCGATGGTAATCCGCGACAAATAAATAGATTTATTACAGCATGTAATAATTCCTTAGACGCTCATAGAGACCCTGCTAATGTAGCAGCTCCTATTAATATTGCACTGCCGATACCATTTTAAGTAAGCTAACAGCAAGTGCAGCAGATTTAATTGCTTCACGAATAGAACTTATTACATGGGAATTAGTTAGGGAAGCTATAAGAAGTACTTTTTCCGATCAGAGTTCGATCGACTGTATCGTACAAGATATAGTTACTATGAAACTTGAAAAATCTGAAACCTCTTTATAATTTGAAGTTCGCCTCCAAGATGCCAGAAGTTTATTGTTCAGTAAAGTTAGTTCTTCAGCTGAACCCAGACCAAATAAACTCTTAAAAATTACGGAATATGAAAGATCCGGATTCTCTTGAAGAAGCCATTGCTTTTGCGCAAGAATAAGAAAATTTTGTCAATTACAAAAATAGACAAAATGTCACAAATAAAATTTCTTTACCTTCTAATCAATCACGTTCCGGTAAACCACATTTTAATGCAACACCCTTTTACCAACCCCAAAATTTTCCAAATAATTAAAATTTCAGACCAAGTCACTTTCCGATTCATCAACCTGTTTATAATGTCCTTCCGCAACCCAATCGAAACCCCCAATTTTTAGGATTCGGTCAGTTTAGACCAAACTACCAACAAAGACCTCCAATCCCTCAAGCAAATGCTAACTTTGCAAATGCAAATCGCCCTACTTCTCCACAAAGAGCACCCTCAGCTCAAATTCATCCAAAACCAAATTATTTAAATAGACAACGACAACGTCCGGTGCCGATAGACATCTCTTCTGGAAATACTTTTAGAAGTAGAAGTGCTTTACATCAATCCCAACCACAAGGACGAAACTTTGTTTCTGAAGAATTGTTTAATCAAGCAGTTCAACCCCTTACCAACAATAACAGCTCTAATAATCAATCAAATACTAATAATAGCACCAATACTAACGCGTATCCCAACTATGACAATAATAATTTTGAATACGCCTCAGATCAATTCAGTTTTGTGCCTCAACAATCATTATTGTGTAACGATCCCTATGCATACGTTCAACCTTCTGAGCTAGACTCTAATTACCTTTCAGAATATGATTACTTAAATCAAGAATACCAACATTTTTCTGAGAATAATTTTGACACCCCAACTTCTTCATATGACCCTCAAAATTTTCATATGGACCCCCAGAACAACCAGATAACATAAGAAGTCTAAACAATTATTCAAATTCCAACTTACCTGTTGTTCATATTCCATAACTAAAATGTAAATTTTTAATTGATACAGGTAGTAGTCGAAGCTTTATTAAACCTAGCTTAGCATTAAAAGTTTACCCTGATTATATCACTAACGAACTATTTTCTTTGAGAACAGGACATGCAGTTGAAATCCCTGTTTTTCCAACCTTTAATTGTGATGACGAGCATAAATTTTATTTGTTCGACTTTTCACCAAAATTTGACGGCTTGTTAGGAATTGACTTTCTATCTAAAGTAAGTTCCAAAATTAATCTCGAAAAATATGTTCTAGAAACACCCAATACTACTTTACTATTATACTTCCAAATTGAAGTTCAAAACTCACAAAATAATTTGGAGCTAATAATGGATTAGGTATTTTGAGTTATACTAATTTCGGTAAAGCAGAAATGCCTGCGCCCTAGTAAAAGTAATAGACTCATACGACCTTACAACTATTTTAAATCCATGTGAAAACCCTATAAAGATCACGATATACGAACCTTTCGAAATCGAAACACTAGAAGAATCTGAGACATTCTTTATAGAAAAAATGGAAATTAATACGGAAATCCAAGAATATTTTGATAAGCTTCAAAAACAAAATTTAAAAAAATTAAGGCTTTCACACTGTAACCAAGAAGAGTACAAAGCCATAAGAGAATTGTGTTTTCAATGCCGTGATATTTTCTACTGTGAAATACACCATTGACCTTTACCAATTGCATAAAACACAAAATGGATTTAAAAGACGAGACCCCTATATTTACAAAGACATATCGATACCCGGAAGTACATAAAAAAGAAGTAGCGACCCAAATTAGAAAAATGTTAGATAATGGAATAATCCAACACTCCAATTTACCATGGAGCAGTCCCATTTGGATTGTACCTAAGTTTAGTTTAGTGCTAGTTAGTTAGAGGCTTCAGGTGTAAGCAAATGGAGAATTGTCATTGATTACAGAAAGCTCAATGAAAAAACTATTGATGACAAATTTCCCTTACCTAATATCACTGAAATCCTAGACAAATTAGGCAAAGCGCATTATTTCAAGACATTAGATTTAGCGAACGGATTTCATCAAATTGAATTAGAAGCTACGGACATACCCAAAACAGCCTTTTCAACAGACACAGGACATTATAAATTCAGAAGGATGCCATTTGGACTTAAAAATGCACCCTCTACGTTCCAAAGAGTAATGAATAACGTTTTGAGAGGATTACAGAATGACACCTGCCTAGTCTATCTAGATGATATAATAATTTTTAGTACATCCCTCCAAGAACATATCGAAAAACTCAAGTGTTTGAAAGACTAAGACAATCGAACTTCAAAGTTCAACTAGATAAATCAGAATTTGTTAGAAAAGAAGTCGATTATCTAGGTCACATGATCACCGAACAAGGAGTAAAACCAAACCCAGATAAAGTAGACGCAGTCATAAACTTTCTTATACCTATAGTTTGGGCATGTAAATATTTTCGCCCCTATCTATATGGACGCAAATTTAAAATATACACTGATGACCGACCCCTTGGATGGCTCTTTAATTTGAAGGAACCAAACTCTAAATTAGTTAGATGGAGACTATGTTTAGAAGAATTCGATTATGAAATCTTGTATAAGAAAGGAAGTCTTAACAGTAATGCCGATGCATTATCCCGAGTTTCCCTGAACGCAGTTGAAACAGCATCTTTGATAAATTACCCCGGAAATGTGAACGAAGACATTGATCAATTTTTGTAAATCTTGTATAAGAAAGGAAGTCTTAACAGTAATGCCGATGCATTATCCCGAGTTTCCCTGAACGCAGTTGAAACAGCATCTTTGATAAATTACCCCGGAAATGTAAACGAAGACATTGACCAATTTTTGTAAATCTTGTATAAGATAGGAAGTCTTAACAGTAATGCCGATGCATTATCCCGAATTTCCCTGAACGCAGTTGAAACAGCATCTTTGATAAATTACCCCAGAAATATAAACGAAGACATTGACCAATTTTTAAGTAGTGATTACGATCCAAATACAGTAAGTGACATTGTTAATGAACTACTTGAAAGAAATCAAACTCCAGATGGAAATTACCCACCAATAAATATAATTTCAGATATACAAGTTACGCCCCCTAATAAACCACAAAATAATCACCAAATAATAAACTCTGACTCCGACAATAAATCCACTTCATTTCAGACTGTCCATAGTACAGACGCTGTTGACAATTTTAACAACATGACTATGTTAGACGAAATTGTAAATAATAAACGATTTCAGTTTCTAATTAAAAAGTCATCCCACGATAAATATCAAAAAGTAAATCGAGAAAACTTTGATGGAAACATTCATGCAACATTACCAACTAACTGTGACGTCATAACTAAATTTCTGAAAGAATATTTAACTGAGCAAACTACTTATATTTACTTTTACTCCAAAGAACTAAGAGTATATTTTCAGAATGTTATGATAATCATTTCAGAAATCTTAAACTAATAGAATGCTCGAAACTTGTAAATAATGTAGAAACTGACGAACGAGAGCTAATGATTAAATACAGACACGAAGGCAAAACAGATCATCGAGGAATCTAAGAAACTTATAAGTTCTTAAAAGCCAATTATTAATGGAAATCATTAAAAAATGATGTTACCCAATTACATTAATAATTGCCCAATTTGCCAACGAACCAAATACGACAGAAAACCCCTTAATCAACCCCTAATTCTCACTGAAACACCTAAGAAACCATTCGAAATGGTTCACGTTGATACCTTTATTGTAGGAAAACAAAAATTCATAACCTTTTTGGACAAATTCTAAAAAGTTGCCCAGACATTACCCTATTCTGGTAGCGCAGTTTCATGTGCAGATCAAATGATCCATTTCTTTCAATTTTTTGGTGTTCCCCAACAAATTGTCTCTCACAACGGAGCCGAATTTAAAAATGAAGTTGTTAAAGGACTTTTAAATGCCCACAACATTAAAATTCATTTTACTACCCCTTCTCATCATGATTCGAACTCTCCTGTCGAACGACTACATTCAACATTAATTGAACACATTCGAATTTTAAAAGAATCAGACCCACACTCTGACGTAACTAAGCTTATTTATGCCTTATTCTATCATAGCCTATAGCAGTACTATCCATTCAGCCACTAATTTCACCCCTTTCGAATTAGTGTTAGGTCATACAGATTCAAGAGACCCCATGAACCTTGTCTCATCTCACGTCTATACAGAGTATGTAAATTCTCACAAGACTAATACTCAAGCTCTCTAAAGCCAAATATCTCATGACACCGCAGAAGCAATAGAAAAAGTTATAAATAAAATTAATAAAACAAAAACGCCCTCAAACCTAACCATAGGTTGTCAAGTTAATAAAAAACGGGATAATAGAGCAAGCAAAGTTAAAAACAAATACCTTGGACACTTTATCTTGTTAGAAATTTTAGAAAATAATAAGATTCAAATTCAAAACCCAAAATCAAAAACTAAAGAAATAATTCACATAAAAGAGACTAAAGTAAAGCCCATTGTTACAGATGGTGCTGGACCTTAGGGACAGACATAAAGTTCCATGACCTTAACAGTTACCCTGGAACCCTTCCATTTAAAATGGGAATTTAAAAAATAGCATCCAGTCACTGGTCCCTTATCCAACCCTTTAATCTATCCCAAGTATTAAGCCAGTACTATTCACTAAAAATCAAGACCAATGCACTTTCACTAACAATTAATGATAGCTCATTATACATAGAGCACACAAACTCGCTTGTTACTTTGCATACACTGGAGAAACGCATAGAAAGTTTATTAACGCAAATAGTGCCTTCTTATTCTTTAAACTCATATAGAAAGAAGAGAGGACTTTTCAATCCACTTGGCTCATTTATGAAAAGTATAACCGGAAACTTAGACCAAAATGACGCTGAAGAAATTTTCTCAAAAATGAAAATTTTACAGGACAACCAAAACAAACTAAAAATTAGTCAAATTTATCAAATTTCTATAATGGGATCAACAATTGACCGATTTCAGAAAATGGTATATAATATCACACATAATGAATTAATTTTGAAATCACGAATAATACAAATAGACCAAACTCTCAAGCATGGACGTGATTTAAAGAGCGTATGTTTTGACTTTTACCATTATAAACCAAATCACTTTAATGTATCAGTCAATATATAGCATCTTGAATAAAATTGAAGTTGCCGTAACTTTTGCTAAACTAGATACACTGCACAATTCAATAATTGACCCTAAAGAACTTCTCCATGAAATGAAAGGTCTAGAAAATAAACTCGAAACCTATAAGTTACCATTATCAGTGGAAAACGAAAACATTTTGGCATTTGAAAAAATTATTAAACGTAAATGTTTTCAAAAAGATCTTAATATAATATTCATACTAGAACTTCCTCTTGTTGAACGAGAAGTGTATCAGTATTTTAATGTGTATCCACTTCCGATCCCAAATGAAAAATCGTTCTATATCAATATTCCACATAAACCTTATCTAGCTATAAGCGAAGCCAGATATGCCTTCATGGAAACTCAATGCCAAGAAATGCTACTGAACGAATACCTGTGCCCTAATATTAACATTAGGCCAATGGATGACAACCCACCTTGCGAAGTCCAGCTCTTAACACACAAGTTAAAGGTTACGACTTGCCGCCCTTTCAAAGTACAAATTAAGGAGCCACAAGCAATCCAAATCATAGAAAGAAAATGGATGGTCACTGTACCTCACTTATTTGGAAGTTACCTAGTGGAAGTTCCCAAGTCTTGCAAGTTGCAGCTACAATCCTTAACTTTGGAAACTTTCTAACCAAGCAAGTTACCCTTTGAGGCAGTGCTGTTACCGCAGCTAAACTTTACTCAAGTACAGAGCCAACAGCCTTCAGAGTACAGTCCACCCTCTATGGAGCTAGATACCATTAATCTTGAAGCTACCCTCGACTTGCAGCATAAACTACAGAAACGAAGAGAAGCCATTGAAGATATCTCCAGTAATGTGTATGTAAATCGTGTCAGTGCATGGACAATTACCCTTTATATTTTGGGCATAATTTGTGCTATATATTTTGCCCAAAGAAAGTGTTTAAAATTAAAAATAAACTCAAAGAAGAAAGAAGAAATTCAAGAAGAAGAAATTTTTTGAAAACGTAAATTTCTTAACAGAATTTCTTTGCTTATTTGCTTTTGTTGCTTATATAGTTGTTCGCTTAAATTCGCATTTTTATAAATTGCATTGCTAATTATTGTAATAATTTTAAATATTCGATTTTTATGGAATCACCCTTGTTAAAGTGAGTGATTCCATTTAAGAGGGGAGGACTTATATCCAAGGTAAATGCAAGTTAACCATAATTAAATGCTGAGACTTCATTATTATAAACAACAACGTTGCATTTCCCACAGGAACCCTTCGTATAAATGTATTGTTCAAGCTGTAAAATAGTTCAGTTGTACTGTAGCCGCCTTTAGGGCATAATAAATATTTTTAAAAAAGAATAATCTTCGAATCGTTATTCTAAACTCTAGGTTATTTTTTATTCTCCTAATGGCTAGACGGTAATGACACACTTTTTGTTAACCGCGGAATTAATTGTAATATTTGGTTTTTGTTCCATACCTATCACCATAATTTTTTTTATAACGCCAGCTAAGATGACTGGTTAAATTCCTCTTTCAGTTTACCAAGAACGTGACCATTTCAATAATCGATAAAACCACACATTGAATAAATAAATTTTTTAGAGGTCCATATGATTACCATTAAACGCAAGGTTTAAACAACAATTAGGGTGTGTAAGTTTTATTTATTAAGGGACGCATCACCGAACCTTGTGCTTCTTAAATTATAATTTGCGTGTCGCAGACAATTTTTTATGGTTTTATATTTTTTTTTGTATTTACCAAAAAAAGTTTCGCGCACTTTGATGGAATAGCTTGGTGATTGTTAATAATTGAATATATTGTGCTTTTGCAATACACACCACGGTTTATTGGCCGCTATTTTTTCGTATTCCTAATTAACAATGTTCGTGTAATTTATCGGAATAGTAGTAGATACTATGTCGGCTAGTGTGTCAGTGTTTTGTTTGCTTACTAACTTGCCAGGTAAGTGTATGAAAAAACTATATAGTGTGTGGAAAGTGTTTAATTTTTTTTAAGGACCACCTCTCGTGCATTGGCAAAATTTCTCCCTTCAATTATGGAGTGTTAATAGAAGATTGTGCCCAAAGTTTGACCCCTATAGGGACACAATTTTTCACTTATATACACGGTGAATTTTTACAAATTTTAAATTGAAATAGAAAGTGAGAGTGTGTTTTTTAGCGAAAATCCCGATGAATCTAAAATCATCATTCCTGATGACGACGAGTCATTAGTTGCGTCTGGAATAGACTTCTTTTATAACACGATAATATTTTTCCATGGCTTCTTGGAGTCGCATTTGTCTGATGACGCCCAATCCATTAAAAATGGTACTTTCTGAAACCCTTTTACACGTCCAATTATTAACTAAGAAGCAATCGAAACGATACAGCCCAAATTTTGAATCAACTTTGAAACTGTTTGGTAAGATTTTGGTAAGATTCATGTACAGACTGCAAGTGGTTATGTACTGGGTTATATTGCAGGGTTCCTAATATAGGGTTTAACAAAAACTACTAAGTGAAAAGAACAAAATGAGAATTTATGTCAGTTTCGTGGCTCACCCTGTATATCTAAACAATTAGCCATAGTTCTGGTTCGCAGATGACTACGTCCAATTCCAATTTGTTGTAATGCTCTCCTATAAGTTTTAGTTATAATTTCAAGTTAATTGTTTTCTTTATTTTTTACAGATAAAGAATATTTTGTAAAAGATCGGATTTATTGGTTTTCTAGATAACGAGTTATTATCAAGAAGCATAAGATGTTCTATTACTTTTGAATAAAATTAGTTTGTAAAAAATTTAAATTTAATGATTTTGACAACAATAAATAAACGCCGTAGAGTTCGAGCAACAAACGTATGTTGATCATTTTAGTTCCAGTTAATTGATTTCTTTATTTTTACAGATAAAGAGAATTTAGTAAAAGATCGGATTTATTGATTTTGTAGACAACAAGTTTTTACTTACTTATTGACTTTCTAAATGACAAGTTATTGTCAATAAATCAATGTCGCTGTATGTATAAGATTATCCATTGCTTTTTAGTAAAATTATTTTGTTAACAATTTTGATTTTTTGATTTTGAAGTCAACAAGTTATTATCAATAAATCAACGTCACTATATGTATAAGGGTTTCCATTCCTTTGGAATAAAATTAGTTTGCTAAAAAATTGGATTTATTGATTTTGAAGTCAAAAAGTTAATATCAATCAACGCTGTAGAATAGATAGAAGTTCGTATTATTCTTGAATAAAGCTTTAGTTTTTTAGTCAGAATATTTGCCAGCTCACGGAACAAACATATGTTGATCATTTTAGGACAAGTAAATTAATTTCTTTATCTTTTACAGATAAAGAGTATTTAGTAAAAAATCGAATTTACTGATTTTCTAGATAACAAGTTATTATCAATAAATCAACGTCAGTGTATGCATAAGAGTTTCCATTACTTTTGAATAAAATTAGTTTGGTAAAAAATTGGGTTCGTTTATTTTGAAGTCAACCAGTTATTATCAATAAATCATCTCACAGAAGTTCGTATTATTCTTAAATAAAACTTTTCTTTGTTAGTCGGAGTATTCGTCAGTTTGAGCAACAAACTTATGTTGATCAGTTTAGTTCCAGTTACTTGATTTCTTAATTTTTCACAGATAAAGAGTATTTGGTAGAACATCGGATTTATTGATTTTTTAGATAACAATTTGTTATCAATAAATCAACGTCATTATATGTATAAAAGTTTCCATTAATTTTGAATAAAAATAGTTTGTTAGTGCCGTAGAATGAATGCCGTAGAATGGATAGAAGTTCGTACTATTCTTGAATAAAATTTTACTTTGTTAGTCGGAATATTTGTAGTTCGAGGAATAAACATGTTGATCATTTTAGTTCAAGTTAATTAATTTCTTTATTTTTTACAGATAAAGAGTATTTGGTAAAATATGGGACTTATTTATTCTCTAGATAACAAGTTATCATCAATCAATCAACGTCACTATATGTATAAGAGGTTCCGTTACTTCTTAATAAAATGTGTTAGAAATTTAAATTTATTGATTTTGAATTCAACAAGTTATTATCAATAAATCTACGCCCTAAAATGGATAGAAGTTCGTATTATTCTTGAATAAAGCTTTACTTTGTTAGTCAGAATATTTGCCAGTGCGAGGCACAATGATACAAGTTAATTGATTTCTTTACTTTTTACAGATAAAGAGTATTTGGAAAAAAATTGAATTTATTGATTTTCGGGATAACAAATTATTAATAATAAATCAACGTCACTGTATGTACAAGAGTTTCCATAACTTTTTAATAAAATTAGTTTTTTTAAAAATTTGGATTTATTTATTTTGAGATCAACCAGGTATTATCAATAAATCAACGCCGCAGGATGGATAGAAGTTTGTATCATTTTTGAATAAAACTTTACTTTGCTAGACAGAATACTTGCCAGGTCGAGGAACAAAGATATGTTAACCATTTTAGTACAAGTTGATTGAATTTGGTAAAAAATCGGATTTATTGATTTTCTAAATGACAAGTTATTGTCAATAAATCAATGTCGCTGTATGTATAAGATTATCCATTGCTTTTTAGTAAAATTATTTTGTTAACAATTTTGATTTTTTGATTTTGAAGTCAACAAGTTATTATCAATAAATAAACGCCGTAGAATGGACACATGTTCGTAATATTCTTGAATAAAACTTTAATTTGTTAGTCAGAATAATTTCCAGCTCGAGGAACAAACATATGTTGAATATTTTAGTTCAAGTTAATTGATTTCTCTACTTTTTACCAATAAAGAATATTTGGCAAAAAATCGGATTTATTGATTTTTCTAGATAACAAGTTATTATCAATGAATCAACGTCACTGTATATAAAAGAGTTTCCATTACTTTGGAATAAAATTAGTTTGTTAAAAATTTAAATTTATTGATTTTCAAGTCAACAAGTTATTATCAATAAATCAACGCCGTAGAATGGATAGAAGTTCGTACTATTCTTGAATAAAACTCTACTTTGTTAGTTAGAATATTTGTCAATTCGAGGAACAAACATATGTTGACCATTTTAGTACAAGTTAAATGATTTCTTTATTGTATACAGATAAATGGTATTTTGTAAAAAATCGGATATATTGATTTTCTAGATAACAAGTTATTATCAATATATCAACGCCGTAGGATGGATAGAAATTTGTATTATTTTTGAATAAAATTTTACTTTGAGAGTTGGAATATTTGCCAGCCCGAGAAACAAACATATGTTGATAATTTTAGTACAAGTTAATTGATTTCTTTATTTTTTATAGATAAAGAGTATATGGTAAAAAATAGGATTTATTGATTTTCTAGATAACAAGTTATTATCAATAAATCAACGTCACTGCATGTATAAGAATTTCCATTACTTTTTAATAAAATTATTTTGCTAAAAATTTGGATTTATTGATTTTGAAGACAACAAGTTATTATCAATAAATCAACGCCATAGGATGGATAGTAGTTTGCATTATTATTGAATAAAACTTTACTTTGAGAGTCAGAATATTTGCCAGCGCGAGGAATAAACATATGTTGATAATTTATGTCAAGCTAATTGATTTCTTTACTTTTTACAGATTATTATCAATAAATCAACGGCACTGTATACATAAGATTTTCCATTACTTTTGAATAAAATTAGTTTGTTAAAAATTTAAATTTATTGATTTTGCATTCATCAAGTTATTATCAATAAATCAACACAGTAGAATGAATAGAAGTTTGTGTTATTTTTGAATAAAACTTTACTTTGAGAGTCAGAATATTTGCCAGCGCGAGGAACAAACATATGTTGATAATTTTAGTTCAAGCAAATTGACTTCTTTATTTTTGACAGATAAAGATAATTTGTTAAAAGATCGGATTTATTGATTCTCTAGTTAACAATTTATTATCAATAAATCAATGTCATTGTATGCATAAAAGTTTACATTACTTTTTAATTAAATCAATTTGTTAAAAATTTGGATTTATTGATTTTGAAGTCAACAAGTTATTATCAATAAGTCAACGCCGTAGGATGGAAGTTCGTATTATTCTTGAATAAAACTTTATTTTGTAAGTCAGACTATTTGCCAGTTCGAGGAACAAACGTATGATCTTCTATTCAAGGAATAGAATTTTTGTTTGTACTTATGGTTTTGAAATATTATACTTTTAGAAAAACCAACTTTTTTTTAACTGATGAACATATAAAGAAGAAAAGAAAAATATTCCGAGGTATCATTAGTAGCTCTAATAATCTGGCAGCGAAATTATTTTTCATTTTGTTCTACATCACTTAATTTTGCACATTCAATTATCAACTTGGATATTTTAAAAAATTTACTTTCTGTTCGCCACTGTAGATGTGTCTAACTTTATAGCCAATACGCCTATTCGTCTATACGTCTAGCTTGCATAGTCTTTATATTCCATATGAAATTTTTAACAATATTTGAGTTATGGGGCAAATTGAAGCCCCAGTGTTAAAGATACCTCTTTTATATACTAATAAACTAAATATCTAAAAAACACCAAATATGTGCAGAGGTATGACGCGTCTACACATACTTCCGTAGCGAACAATTCTCTGCTCAAAAAGATTTTACAAAAATGCATCAATTTTTGTTAAACCCTGTGTTAGGAAACCTGCAAAACATATAACCCACTACATAACCAATTAAATAAGTCTACACATGGATCTTACCAAAATGGCATCGCCAACGAAAATCGCTTGAGTGACTTTAGAGACAGACAGTTTTAAAGTTCATTCAAAATTTGGAGTGTATCGTTTCAATTGCTTTTTAGTTTAAATTATAACATGAATATGTTTTAGCTTATCTACAGGAAGGGAACTACAACGTCATATTAGTGCAGAACGAGCGTTTAATAGCGGGACCTGATTATTTCACAGCGGCTAAAAATTGCAGACCCATCGGACGATACTCGGCCAATTTTATTGACTTTTTAGTCAATAGCGGCATGAAGCTGCAAAATCTGCATGTAATCGGCTTAAGTTTGGGTGGTCAAATAGCCGGCATGACTGGACAGTATGTTAAAAGTGGAAAGTTGCCCAGAATCACCGGTGAGATTTCAATAATTTTTTTTTCAACTGAAAACGATTTTTTTTTAAATTCAGCCTTAGATCCTGCTGGTCCCTTATTTAACGGCAACCCTCTTGACGAGAGGCTTGACCCCAGTGACGCAGACTTCGTCGACGTTATTTACACAAATTCCGGCGTGTTTGGTATGAAATACGCCGTGGGCCATGCCAACTTCTGGCCCAATGGTGGTACGAAGCAACCTGGATGCTCTATTCCTGAAGTCATATCTAGATACGGGATAGCGCTAAATTGGCTAGGTAACAAGCTCCCCCCATGGTATGGCTTTATCTGATTAATGTTTCCATTGTCTTAGTCTTCTGCAATCACTTTAGATCCTATCAGCTTTACACAGAATCTATTTTGTCCCCCAAAAGCTTACCAGCTAAAAAGTGCGAGAATTATGCGTACTACAAATTGGGCAAGTGCAGGAATAACGATATTGCTTATTTGGGTTATCTGGCTGAACCTAGGTGAGTTTTCTTAGTTTTGATAACTAAACTTTTTTCTAAATTTGGATGAGGAAGTGGAAGACAGAATTTTTGGAGAGGAAATATTCTCAAAGTAGTATAAACTGTATTAAAATTATAAATGCAATGTTGTGGTCAAGTCGGTGTTTTTGGGAATCCCTAAGTAACTGAACAAATGGGGAATCAGCTAAATCCAAATCCAAAAACCCTCAATCTATGGACTGTAAAAAAATAGAAAAGATATAATTTCTAATCTTTGTATAGTCAAACATTAAATAGCAAATAACGTGAAGGTGTGCCTTAAAACTAATTTTAATATTTAATTAGGAAACGAAAGTGAAATTATCTACATACGTATTTTTATATTGATCCTATAAAGTGCTTGGCTCGATATCTGATAATATTATTTGATTGTTACGGTGAAAGGGTGTGTATTCTTGACCTACTTAGTGTATATTAAAAGCTTGGGGACCTAACATCAAGTTCCTGCTTATTAAACGGTCTAATGATTATAATAGATTGGTCGCCAACTTTAGGAAATGTAAAGGAAATATTCAGGAATGAAAAATGTAAAGTGCCCTCTCCTTCGGATCGGGCACTTTTTGTCAAATATCAATCAAAATGCATGCAAGCTGTTTCTGGGCAACAAACTTTTAGGCGAAACTTTCGGCAATTTTATATGCACTCAATATATCGCTGTTGAAAATTAACCTAGGGTGATATTTTTTGAGGAGTGAGACCCCTTTTTACCTTCCCAAATTTGTTTATGATACGCCACTAATTATTTATTTCTAACAATCTGAACTAGAGAAAAACTTTCTTTTACATCTGTCACCTTTTTCGACTTATTTGCTATGCAGCAAATATCTAGCAACGCACGAAATTTTCCCATGAGAGAAGCGTAACAAATTCCCAAGAAAGGTAAATATTAAAAATAAAAAGTTATCTTCTTCTTATAGGTATGCGTTTTTCCTTTCTTGATCATCAACAGTTCACGTTCTTTGTCCATTCTTCACAAGACATTTTCGTTGGTTACTCGGGCCCGCCATGGGATTTTCAACATTCTATGGTATACCCACATCTCGAAGGCCTCCATTATATTCATTGTGGTTTCCTTTAATGTCCTGCCCTCCATGCCATATAGTAACACCGACCGAATGTAACACTTTATGAACCTCACTCTTAGGCTGGTCAAAGTCCGAATTTGTGAAGATGTTTGAGCTTCATGAAAGTGGTGCGGGCGCTCCCTATACGACATCTTATTTCCAGGTCAGATGTCCATTCTTCAGTGAGCCACACTCCAAAGTATTTAAATTTGTTCATCCTTTCAATTGATGAATTGTCTGATGTTAGTCTCGCATTTCTAAACATGTCTGGTTGGCGGGTAACAATCATGCATTTTGTTTTATTGGCGTTTATTTTTAGAGTCATCCGCCTACTGTGCTCTCCACTACGATGACAAGATGTTGGAGGTCGCACATATTGTCCGCAATCAAAACCGTGTCATCCGCATAACGAATGTTATTGATCCACTTTCCATTGACCTTAATACCTTTTTCATTATTCCCAAGTGCTTCCTGGAAGATATTCTCGAAGTACAAATTGAATAACAGTGGCGAAAGGATACATCCCTGTCGGACTCCTCTGCAGATTTCAAACATTATTACTTCGTTCTCCATCGATTTTTATGAGAGTAAATTGTTTCAGATAGAGATTATCTATGCAGCGGATATCTTTGCCGTCCATATCCCTTTCCCTCAGTATTGTTAGTAATTTATGGTTTTGTACCCTGTCAAAGGCCTTTTCGATGTCTATGAAACACATGCACACATCCTTTCGCTGATCATGGCAGTTTTGCACTAGTACTTGTGTTGCCACTAGTGTTTCCCGAGTACCCAAGCCTTGTCTAAATCCAAATTATCTGTCGCTTTCACACTTTCTAAATATTTTTTTATGTATTCTTCTGAGAAATTGTTTTAAGGAGTGACTCACAAAGCTGATAAGCCTATGATCTTCGCACTTCCTTGCGTTATTCTTTTTTGCCAAGGGGATGAAGGTTGATGTCAGCCATATCGAGGTACTGGCCTGTTTCATATATCCTGTTGGAGAGTTTCTGAAGAACTGCTATGCCCCTATCATCCAGTAGCTTTATAAGCTCTGCCGGTATCTCATCAGAACCAGGTGTTTTGTTGTTTTTCAGAGTGTGGATGGCCCATTCTGTCCCTGATTTTGTTATTGAGGGCCCTACTAGATCATCCTCCCTATCTTGGTTGGGAAATCTTTCATCTGAGAGTAGGTTTCTAATATAGTTTTCCCATAGTATTTTCCGCGCATTGATGTCGCATGCGACTTCGTTGTTCTCATTTGTTATTATAGAGAAACTGAAGTTTCTTTTCCAGTATATTCCTGCTGTTTCCTTTATTTTTTATTATGTAGATTGAAATCGTCGTGTAGGGTCTGCAAATTCTCTATTGTTTCACATTCGTGCTCAACCATTAATTTTTCGCTATTCTAATCTTTGCTTCATTTTACTACCTTTTCTATTACTAATACTGCTTGTACTACTTACTACTTGTACTATTACCTTTTCAGCCCTTTGATAGCTATCCCTGTTCGATTGGTTTTTGAGTTTCCTGCGTTCATCCATCAATAAAAGAATTTCGTCAGTCATCCACGATTGTTTGTGTTCTCGTTACTTATATCCTATTATGTCTTTAGCTGTGTTCATTAAGATATTTTGGGTCTCTTCCCACATATAGGTTAGGTCTTCGCCTGCTTCTATTTTTGTTGTAACTGTTTCTATCCCCCGATTTATTTCTTCACTTACTGTCTTTTTAATCTGTTTTTGTTGTAGTCGTTCGTAGGTAATTTTCCTTTGCGGAGCTATTTTTTTTTGTGTTTTTCCATTCTAATTTTAAGGCAAGCCAGAAGCAAAACGTGATCAGAGGGTACATCTGCTCCTAGGTTTGTGCAGGCTCTGGTGATTGAGGTTCCAAAACGTCTGTTAATTAGGATATAGTCTCGTGAGATGTTGTACAAAACGTCTGTCAATAAGGATATAGTCTATCTGGCTACGCACAATGTTGTTTGGTTTGTCTGCTGGAGACTTCCATTTGTACAGACGTTGAGGTGGTAGAGAGAACCAGGTATTAGTTACCTTCATATTCTCCTGTGGGCAGAATTGTAGTAGTCGGTCGCCTCTCTCATTTCGCTCTCCCAATCCGAAAGGTCCAACCAGGTCCCCAGATCTGTTTTCCCCTTCCCTATTTTGGAATTGAAATCACCCATTATAAAGTTTATTTCATGCTTTTTGGTGAGCTTGATTAGTTCTTTTAAACCTTCATAAAAGGTATCAATTTCCTGTTCCATTGACTCTGCGGTAAAGGCATAAGTTTGGATAATATTCAGGTTAACGTGTTTGGCGCGGAGCATCAAGAGAGCCAATCTGTCGCTGTAAGGGAGGAAGTCTATGGTGCTAGCGGACAATTTATCTCTAATAAATATTCTCACTCCATTTCGGTGGTTCCTGTTTTGGTTGCCTGGATAACTGAAGCGGCCTCCGTTGACAGTACACGTACATCCGGATACCAAGTTTCTGAGATTCCCAATATATCTATGTCTAGTCCCTTGATTTCTTGAGTTAGATTTGTTAGCTTTCCTGCTTCAAACAAACTTTGTACGTGTAGGTCCCTATATTGACGCTTTTGCGGGCATTTCGTCTTTGTATCCTGGTTTCACTGGCGTCATTAAAAACTGTTTCCCCCGCAGTTCCGATCGGGGAACTTATTCTACCTCCGGAATATTTCGAATTGAATCATGTGGTTTTCTTGGGAAGTATTGGTGATTTCCCGTTATCTTCCTCCATGGGTATGAAATTACATTCTTAATTTCAGTTCTAACGGTTATACCGCCGTGACTCGGTCGCCAGTGCCTCGTCTGTTATCTAGCAAAGTGTGCCGTATGATCTATACAAGACCACCACTCATGCAGGTGAGGTTGACTTTTGGGTAGGCTTGGGTCCCTTCATGCCTCTCTCCCCTTTCACCCCTAAAAAGTGATAAATTATAAATAATTTGCAATTAAAAATATTAACTTTTTTCGAAACCAGTACAAATAAAATGACAATTTTGCAAATGTTTTGTCATTATTCCTTTTTCATAAAATTTCTTATGCATCCGTTTTGAGAAAATTTCGTGCATTACTAGAATCTTTGCGGATAAGGGCGGCTTTTACAACTCTCTCTAAAACTTCAGTTTGAAGTTAAAACACCAGATATGACGTAGATTCCGTTGTTTATCTGTAGGGTAACAATGCAATCACCGTCATTACTGGTGTTTTAACTTTAAACTGAAGTTTTAGTGATAGTTGTAAAAGCCGCCCTAAATCGAAAACGGTGACAGTTACAAAAAAAGTTTATTAAACCAAAAAGGGTATAAATTAAAGAAAGAAATCACATTTACAAAAAAATCATCAATAGTACGCTAAATGGATTTCCTTGGCCGGGTTTCCTTGGGTGGGTAGCTGGAAGTCCAAACTTTCGTATTATAGCGGATTTGGCCCTGAAAGTTAGGGCCACCCTCACACCTCTTCTTCTTGTGGTTCCTATCCGTTACGGATGTTGGCAATCAGCATGGCGAGCCTAACTTTGTTTACGGCAATGCGGAAGAGTTCGGTTGATGTTTTTCCGGTCCACTTCCTGAGGTTATGCAGCCAAGATATTCTTCTCCTTCCTGGACCTCTTCTTCCATCGATTTTTCCCTGGATGATTGTCTGGAGTAAGGAGTACCTGGAGTCGTTTCTCATGATGTGGCCCAGATATTGCAGTTTTCGGATCTTGATGGTGTTCATAATTTCTTTTTGTTTATTCATCCTTCTTAGTACCTCTTCATTGGTGATATGTTCGGTCCATGATATCCTCATCATTCTTCGATAGAGTCTCATTTCGAAGGCTTCTATTTTCTTGGATGTGTTTTCATTGAGTGTCCAAGATTCCGTCCCGTATAAGAGGATACAAAAGATGTAATATCTGAGAAGTCTCATTTTTGTTTCCAGTGTAAGATCATGGCTTCTGAAGAGTTTGCTCATTTTGTTGTAGGCGGCTGTGGCTTTGGCGATTCGTGATTTGATTTCTTGAGTTGCGTCCCAGTTCTCGTTTATACGTGTTCCCAGGTACGTGATGTATGGTACTCTGTCTATTGGTTGGTTGTTGATGGATAACTGGATGTTGTCGATCTTGTTTTTGCTAATGACCATAATTTTGGTCTTTTGTATGTTTATGTCCAAACCATATTCCTTACTAACTCTTGCTATTTTGTTGATAAGTTGTTGTAGTGCTTGTGGGCTATCTGCGAACACGATGGTGTCGTCCGCGTATCTTATATTACTCAATTTCTTCCTATTTATTGAGATGCCCTCCTCTTCTTCGTCGTCGAGCGCTTCTTTAAAAATCTGCTCGGAGTAGATGTTAAATAGCAGGGGTGAGAGTACACAGCCCTGCCTCACTCCTCGCATTATTTTGACGGCCTCAGTTGTTTCTCCGTCGACTCTTATTGTTGGCCCCAGTACAAGCTACTTATGATATTCAGGTCATTGGTATCGATCCCTGTCTTCTTTAATATTTCCATCATTTTGCCATGTTGAACCCGGTCAAATGCTTTGGCGTAGTCAATTAAACAACAGTAAACGTCAAGGTTAACGTCTCTGCATCTCTGGACAAGGACTTGGACAGCAAAGAGTGCTTCTCTGGTTCCCATCGCATTGACGAACCCGAACTGGTTTCGAGAGATTAGGTTCTCGCATCGATTGTATATTCTTTTATGGATGACTTTGAGAAAGGTTTTCAGCAGGTGGCTCATCAGACTTATCGTTCGATATTCTTCACATCGTTTTGCGCCTTGTTTCTTTGGCAGTGCAATGAACTCTGAGACTAGCCATTCTTGTGGTATTTTACCTGATTTGTAGATGTTGTTGAAAAGTTTGGTGATCTTCTTTAATCCATTTTCGTCTAGAAGTTTCAGGAACTCTGTCTGGATGTTGTCAGGTCCTGCTGCTTTTCCTTCTTTGCTCTGCTCTATAGCTGCCCTCACTTCTGATTCCATTATTTCTGGCCCACTCTGTGCATTACTCCGGGGATCTGGGGGGCTCTCTCTATTATCCTCAAAGAGGTGCTCTACGTACCTAGTCCACATCTTCTTCTTCTCTTCCATGTCTACAATGATGTTTCCATTAGCGTCAACTAGTTTCAATAAGTTTGTATTCCTTCTTTGTCCAGTGACTTCTTTCACCTTCCGGTGGACGTTAAAGTAGTCATATTTCAACTGCAGTGCCTCTATCTCCTCACAGTTCTCTTTCTGTTCCTTTTCTTTAGCCATTCGTATTTCGTTCCTTATGATGTTGTTTATCCTTTTGTATTCTATGGTGTTATTCTTGTTCAATCTTCTCTCTTCCATTAGGTTTAATATGTAATCTGTCATCCAGGTTTTCTTCCTTACTCTTTGTCCGTTTTCCTTTAGAATAGTGTTCTTAATGTGTTCCACTTTACTTTTCAGGTGATTCAAGTGTTCTTCTACTGAGCTATCTTCTGTTGTTTCTGCCATTGCTGCATTCAGCTCTTTCTCTACACATTCTTTGATCTTCCCGTTTTTCAGCTGTCTTAGGTTAACTTTTAATGGAGCAGCTTTCCTTATCTTCTTCATAACCACTTTGAATCTTCCGATAACTGGCACGTGGTCGGTTCGCATATCTGCTCCCGGGAAGGTTCTCACACTTAAGCAGCTGTTTCTGTACCGCTTGTTGACTAGTACGTAGTCTATTTGATTCCTGACTATTCTCCCAGGTTTATCAAGGGGCGATCTCCATGTGTATAAACGCCTCGGTGGTTGTTTGAACTGTGTGTTGAGGACTACAAGGCCGTGTTCGTCTGTAAATTTTTCGAGCATATCTCCTCTCTCATTCCTCTTTCCCAAACCGAAAGACTCGATGAGCTCGGTTTTTTCTCCAGCTCCCAACTTTGCGTTAAAGTCCCCCATGATGATGTTAACTTCTTTTTTGGGTAGCCTCTCGAGTATTTGGGCGACATTCCTGTATAATTCTTCAACTTCCCCTTCATCTTTATCTGCAGTGGGGGCATAAATCTGGATGATGTTTAGATTTACTGGTCGGGCGTTAATCTGTATTAGAAGGACTCTTTCTGAGAATGGGACAAAGTTTATGACACTCTGCGCTATCTCCTTGGTGACAACAATGCCTACCCCATTCAGAAACTTACCATCTTGTGTTCCTGCATAGTACACTCTGTGTTCGTCCACATCCACCGAACCCACTCCCGGCCACCTCATCTCACTAATTCCCATGATGTTTACTTTCATTCTTCTCATTTCTTTTGTTGCGTTGTTGATATTTCCAGCTTGTGCCATCGTTTTAACATTCCAAGTACCAATCCTTATCTCCCTGTTCACTTTCATTACACTGCTCAAAACATTTCCGAGATCCGATCGATGAACTATTCCGGACTTGTTTTGTTGTGAGCCTTGCCATGATGATTTTTACTAGGACTTATCCATTCTGGATCTTTAATGAGGTGGTTTGTCCAAAATTCTTCCTCATCCTTATGTCGTTGATTACTTGATTGTAATTCATCCGCCTTTGGGGCCGATTTCTCAACCCCAGGACAATAGGGTGCCCTTACTCTTGTCGGCTCATCCACCCGAAGCTGTTGGCTGACAAGAGGGGATTACTTATACCGGTAATCACTCGGTCGACAGAGCCTCGTTAGTTGTCTAGCAGGGTGCACCACGTGCAGGTGAGGTTGTCAGTTGGTTAGGCTTTTACATTGTTCTGCCTACCCCTTACACCCCTTACACCCTCACACCTACTTTGGTAAAATTACCCGTAAGTCAAAGTGACTGTTTTATATTCTGATGGTTCAGGACACCTAATTTCATTTGATAATTAATAAAATACTAATCACATGGTATTATCTTAAAGGTCACCCACCATCCGAAAGTAAGCATTATGCGTACAATTGATGAAACTTGGAGAGTTAACAGTGCGCCTGTATTTTAGATACTCCGTACATTATGTACGGTATCTCGGTAACAAAGCATTTTCTGATTCAACTTTATTACAACTTTCTGCTAAAAATCTAATTCTCTATAGGGGGGTGCTTATTTGAAAACACCATCTAGTAGGTTGTGAAATGTCAAAAGAAAAGGATGAACGAATAAAGGTTCATTTACTTTCATTATGTCATCCTTTTCTGTCAAAAAATCATAGCCTTCTAGATGACGTTTTCTAGTGAACACGGGGTACATGGGTTGCGTATGACGGTTTAACACTGACTCGCCTTGGGTGTAATATATAGGGTAATTCACAACTCAATGGACCTCACACAGGTGCATATAAAGAAAATAAAAAAAAGTAGCTTTTTTATACACACTTTTTTTAAATATTATTTTTTCTCTTGAGTTCTATCACAACATCACAATTTTTCCACAAACAAGCAGTTTCTCAAAAAATTGTTAAGAATTAGAAATAGTTTGGAATTAAATATGCTATGAAGACAAGGAAAAAAAGGTCTAAAGTCCTGTAGGTGCAATACTTTTGTTGAATTTTTAGGCTTATTATTTTAAACGGTTTATTTAAAATCGAATTTTTTGCGATTTTTAAAAAAACAGTCGTGGGACTGTTTTTTAGAAAACAGTCCCCCCTTTTTTAGAAATTTACTTCGAATTAAGTTTGTTGCGTTTTAAAGTATTGCATACGTCCCTTTCCGATCAAAAAAAAAAAAAAAAAGTTAAAGTTTTCTTCAATTTGACTAAAGGCAAAATTATTACGTCTTCTTTTCTCAATTTTGAAATTTGACCGCTAATAATTTAGAACTGGTGGACCAATTCGAGGGAATCCAACTGTTTTTTGCTTTTGATGTCCTTTTTATCTCCCGCCAATGGAAGCCCTGTATGTATTCAAAATCGAGTTTTGTGCGATTTAAAAAATTAAATCCTTTTAGGGCTCATCCCGTACAAACTTTGTTTATTACGTTCTTAGAGGAATGCAAACGCCTCATTCCGATGAAAAACAGGAAAACCCTGTTTTTTTTTTCAAATTGGCAATTACGTCTTTTTCCTCAATTTGCAACTTCAATCCCCTGTAACTTTAGTACAAATAGACCGATTGGAGTGAGTCCAACTAATTTTGCTCTTCCTAATGTCCTATTTTACCTCCCACTAATGAAAGTCCTGTAGGTGCAATATTTTCGGAGAAACCTTCGGTTGTCGATTTTTGGGCACTTTAAGAAATTATTTTTTTTGCGATTTAAAAAAAACAACACACTTTTGGGACTCATTTCGTTCGAATTCAGTTTATTAGGTTCTTAGGGGATTGCTGACGTCCCATCCCGTTCAAAAACAGGAAAAAAACTGAGAGATTTTTTTCTCAAATTGAACAAAGTGGTATTACGCCTTTTTTTCAATTTTCGATTTTGACCGCCTGTAACTTTTGAACGAGTAGACCGATTAAATTAAAACTGACCCTCTTTTGCTGCTCTTGATGTCCTCTTTCACCTTCCACCAACGAAAGGTCTATAGGAACAATATTTTCGGAGATGGACCCTTTCGGTTGTCGACTTTTAAGAACTTTTCAAATCGAAGTTTTTGCGATTAAAAAAAAAACACTTTTGAGCCTAATTTCTTTCGAATTAAGTTTATTACGTTCTTAGCGAATTGCAAACGTCCCATTTCGATCAAAACAGGAGAAAAATATTTCTAAAATTTTTTTGTCAAATTTACCAAAGTGGCATTATGTCCATTTTCTCAATTTTCATATTTGACGACCTGTAACTTTAGAACGAGTGGACCGATTGGCGTGGATCCAACTGTATTTTGTTTTTCTTTATGTCTTCTTTCACATCCCATAGAAAGTTATGTAGATGCAAAATTTTCGTAGATAGACCCCATCGGTTGTCGACTTTCAGGCACTCTTGGAACCGAGTATTTAGCGATTAAAAAAAACTTTTGCGGCTCATTTCGATAGAAATAAATTTGCTACGTGCGTAAGAGATGGCAAAGGTCCTATTCCGATCAAAAATAGGAGAACAAAAATCTAAAGTTTTTTTCAAATTGACCAAAGATTAAGTTTTTTTTTCTCAATGATCAGTTTTGACGGTCTGTAATTTTAGAAAGAATGGACCGATTGGAGTTGGTTCAACTATTTTTTGTCCCCTTTGATGTGCAATGCACCTCCCATTTTTTTTCGCAGTTAAACCCTTTCGGTTTTCGACTTTTAGGCACATTTGAAATCGATTTTGTTCGATTAAAACAAAACACACTTTTAAGGCTTTTTTCATTCGAATTAAATTGGTTGCATTCTTAGCGGATTGCTAACGTCCCATTTCGATCAAAAACAAGAAAAAAGATACTAGATTTTTTTTAATTGACCAAAGTGGGGTGTTTTTTTTTGTTTTGATTTTTCTCAATTTTCAAATTTGACTGCCTATAACTTTAGAACCAGTGGTCCGATTGAAGTGAGTCCCACTGTTTTTTTTTTGCTCTTCTTGATATCCTCTTCCACCTATACAAATGGAAGTCCCGAAGGTGCAATATTTTCGGAGAAAAGCCCTCTCGGCGGTCGATTTTTCGTGAGTGAATCCAACTCTTTTTTATTGAAGTAACAAAACTTTGAAGTAACAAATACAGGACAGAAAAGTGTTTAGTTCATTGTACATATTATCTACATTCTCTGTAAATGTGTCAATAAAAACACGTTTTCCCAATGTGGTAAATACCAAGTTTTCCGATTAGATTTTCCATAAAAAGGGTTACATATCCAAGATGAATAGCCTTGAAAGTGAAAAGTATAAATTAGTACTAACGAACAATAAATAAAAATGTTGCTTTATAGCCTATTATGTTTATGGTCTGGGTATGATATGGTTAAAGATTTAGGCACTGAAGAAATTTAAAATTTGTGTTCAACCCCTTTACGTTACGAATAATATCGGTTCATGAACAGCGAACGAGATGTCTATGAACATTTTTCAACAATCGAGGTGTTTATCAAAATTTTTCCTCTAACAACACAAGTGATCTTTTAAGAAATGTTTTGAAGTTCAGTTGCAGACTTGCTCAAACTTTCATTGATTTCTAGCTTACCTTGAACCGTCATTTGAATGTTAGAATTGTCAAAACAATCCAATTCAGGAGGATTATTAGCCTCGAAAGCCATTATAGAAAGAAAGAAAATTTTTCGTATACCTTTCGCATTTACGAATTAACTCAAAAATTATATTCTGTTCTAAATAAATAATGCAATTCTTTGACAACGTAAAGCCATTGGCAACAATACTTTTATGAAATGTTGAGCAAAAATTAACAATAATATTATTTTATTTTAGAAATCAAGGAAACTATTATCTGGACACTGGATATACAGGAATTTACATTGGCTGACCCGAAATAACTGCAAAGCTTAGTGAAATGTTAACAGCTATTTGAAATTTAGTGGACTACGTTGAGCTAACTATCGTTGAATATTAAGTTGGGACAGGACTAGAGGTTTGGAATAATTTAGCGACAGCTCTAGGTAGTCTAATGGCATGTAGATTAATTTATTAATGCAATATGGACATATGATGAAAACCGGATATGTTGTTTTAATACTAAATATTTTATAATTTTTTAGTAGTTGCAGTCATTGGTTTAGTTGATTCCTATAGGTATTAAGTTGTGATATTTTACACACAATCTATTCTAAGAGGTTTGTTACAATAAGACTGTACTTTTTTACTTTAAGGGTAGGTCAATGAATGTTACTAAGTATATAACGTATAAATAGGAACAGCATTCTTTATTTACGTACTCCGGAAAATCTCGAGGACAGCAAATTAAATGATAGCAGTGGCAACGAATATCGAGAGAGCGAACTGAAGGAAGATACAAAATGGAAACTGATGTTGAATGTTCATTTTACGTTCTACATGACAGATTCGCTATTCAAACAGAACTAAATCACGGAAATTGAATTTTCAATCTCTCTCAGTCCTACATACGTAAATATCTGTTAAACTAGTCGCTCGTCAAGCCCATCCCGACGTCATCTCGCCTACTGTTGACACTGTATTGGCCTGTCAGGCCGAGTTCCTATGATTCTCTTGATTGGGTTATAAAATCCATTAAAAACGGACGTGGACAGTGAACGGGAGGACTTTATTGACATTGCGAATTGGACAACTGCTGCCATTGGATACGGGTCAATGTTTTTCTCATACGAACTCGGATTGACGTCCAGATATTTTAGTTCAACCATTGTAAACGCCTAAACGCCAAAGCAGCTATTTATGATATAAGTGTTAAAAGTGTAACTTTAAAGCACGCATGTCGAAGTTTCACATATGTGCTTCATGCACGCAATTCGCGTGAGTTTCTTAAAAGCTCTTTTAACACGTTACCATATGTACGATTTTAAGGACGAACATATAATTTTACTTTTAAATAAAACGCCGATGTTTCCAGTTCGATCGCCTTCATACAATAATCAAGCCCCCCGTCCGCTTATATTTCCGCACCGAGACTGGTTGATCGATCCTTTTATTAGTCGTAGGTAAACAATAACAAACCTTTAGATACTACATCTTTCCCTTGTTTTGACATACTTATCATAAGTATAGACATTTCACATTTAACAATATTTACCATGGTATTCATGTTTCTTAGCCTTCTGAAATTCAATTTTATTGCCACTTCTATTAATAACATAGCTGTTAAACATTAAAAAAATATTTAAAAAATTAAATAAAAAATAAACATTAAAAAAATTATAACATGTATTTAGTAATAGTAACAACTGAACAATAAAAAAAATATATTTACTAACACTCCTAATACCTATACTAAGAAACAGTCTAATCTAACTATACCTAAGAAATATTTGGATTTAACAATTTGTGCTGGAAGCAACAGTAACACACAAAACAGGGTTTAATAGGGAGTAGAAACTTTACAAAATATATGTGTGTAATACTGTATGGTGGTAACAAACACACGGTACAAACTGCATAAACGTAGACTATATACTTGGAGGGGTCCAGGCGATAACCCATGCACACATTATAAGAAACCAGATTGATTATATATTAATTAACATAATATGTGTGCTTTGTGTCCTTTTCAATACGATGGAACTGCAGATAGCGGGTGTAGGACAATTAAACAGCTACTTCACAGTTGCGAATGCGCCAACGTTTCGATCTTTATTTAGATCTTCTTCAGGGCTTAATTCGGTTTGAGAAGCATGTCACCTAAGCTACATGTATGTCTTTTACCGGACATAACATTAAAACAATGATTAATCCACAAACAGGCAACGACCACACGAGTTCAGGACAAAACGAAACATCAACCGCCAGGGACAGAATAAACGATGACTTAGGCATAGGCTTAGGCATAGGCTTAGGTGACATGCATCTCAAACCGAATTAAGCCCTGAAGAAGATCTAAATAAAGATCGAAACGTTGGCGCATTCGCAACTGTGAAGTAGCTGTTTAATTGTCCTACACCCGCTATTTGCAGTTCCATCCATATTAATTAACAAAAGATTTAGGAACTGTGTAAACAGAGTTACAACCTATCCTGGTGCGGACGTGGGATCTAACCATAGCCGACACTAAAGTCAAAGTAAAAAACTAAATAATAGCACCCAACATAATGAATTCAGACTGGCATAAAGCAATAGCGAAATATTCGCCAAAGACCTGAATAATTGCATAAAGGAAATAAGAACCGACGACAGCGTGGATGCAGTTTGGAAGTCATTCAAGGAACTAACAAATAAGCTCATAACTGAACATACGGTAAGAGAGGATAAACCGAAGAAACAGAAATGGATGACATCCGAAATATTGCATTTCATGGAGCAAAGGCGGCAATATAAAAGAAACCCAGAAGAATATAAAAAGAGACAAAAGGAGATAAAACAAAAAATTCGCATCGCCAAGGAAAATAGAGCATACATTAATTTCCGCCAGTGCCCAGCCAATCAGAATTCGCCGGCACTAGCCGTCTAGTTTGGTGTTTGTTTATATACTAATTACTAATTCATCTTTATTAGGAAATAACAGTTAACACGAAAGAGATATTTATTGCTAAATATTAATAAATACTTTCCATAGAAGTGTCTGTGTGCATAAGAGCAATTTTCAGTGCTAATATAAACAAAACTTCGGTTTTGTGTGTAGGAGTAGTCAGTAGTTTAAGACTATCCCAAGTACTCGCAAGGAGGTTTAGGGCAGTGTTTATACCAAAGAGCTAGTTGTTACATTGTCAGTTTTGTAGAATGGATAAATTAGCCTGCCAGTTTTGTAAAACTGCATTTTCAAGTACTGGTATAAAAAATAGGCATATGAGGTTCCACCCACCACCCACCCAGACTCTGCACTTCTGCAGATGAGAAGCCGACAAAGCATATTACATGCCCAATGTGTACAAATGAAGGAAAGTTCTCATTTCACATTGGTTTAATTAGACATTTGAGTTCTATTCATAGTGTAAGTATTAAAGAATTTATTTTAAATTTTAACAGTTTGCTGCATGGAGAGGACAAGAATATAGAGAAGCTGATTATGCATATTGCAGGAAAAAAAACTTCCAAATGGTGATGAGAGACATTATGTAATTGCAAAAGAACAGAGTCCAAAGGTTTGTACCCTTTCTCTGCTTATAAGTTGAACATACTTTCGTGGTTATATTTATTTTTAGGATTTACCGGCTTATGTAAAAGCCACATGTAAAGACCACAGTAGTAGAAAGCAAGTGGTAGTATTCATATTCATGGAACATGTCCTTCTAGAATGCCTGTCATAATTATGGCAATTGGTAATTAATTACCTCTATGGTATAAAATAGTATAAATCACAAGGGTATGAATAATTTGTGTAGGTATTCTTTTGTTACAAGGAGAGGTCAATGTGAAATTCATTGAAACACATGTCGGACATCTTGATGAACTCAGAATGAAGTGTTTGTCTATAAAGGTGAACTATTTTAGGTATTTAAAAGAAGTTGGTGAAAATAATTTTCTGCATTATTTGCAAAGGTAAGAGCAGTGACACATGTAGCTTGCAAACAATGTTTCAAAGCAACTAATTTTGTCAATGTTTCATTCTGCATAATTTCCTTATGTCGTTAATTATATGGTAAGCGCCTTGAATACTTTATTTGTCTTTCACCTAGTCCCTGAATATTCCTATATAGGCAGGATATCCGGCTGCCATTTAAGAACTGTTCACAATTGAGGAGTTGGAATGGTATATGTTATTTTCTGTTATGCTATCTCATCTGGTATGATCTGGCTCTGGTATGGTCTAGTTCTAGTATAATGGTATGGTCTGGTTCTGGTATGGTATGCCTCATATACACATATTAAATATATTACTTTTGTTTAATTCCGTCAGTGTGTATAATCGCTGAGAGTGTTCTTGTTCTTCTTAATAATATTCAGCTGAATAGTATTAGTTTTTCCACACTGCCCAGACCGAATACCCAAGAACACTCTCACCTGTTCACACTAGTCGGTTAAGAATACTGTCAGCAGTGTGTATAATGTTATATTTGATTTTTTAATAAACACTGAGATAAAATTTATTTTATAAATAAATGTAGTTATATATGTAATTTGTAACATACCTTGGTGTATATATTTTCTAAGGCCTGATTTGAAATAAAGTTTATTATTTTATATGTGTTTTTATTTTCCATTTTTAAATTAGGGCATTATTTATTTACAGCAAAAAAGAGCATAGACAAAGAAAACTATAGTTTCGCATGTGGAACTGATAAGTACCTACATATTTGAAATCAAATATATTTCTCAATCTATCAAACTTAAAACTTTAATACATTCTTATAAATGCAATACGTACATTTTCTTAGGGTAAAATAGATATGTTTAGTTTACCAAGAAAGAGATGTAAATCTATTTAACTCTCTGCTACTCATATTCTATCGATCAATATTGTAAGCTAAAAACCTAACCACAATATTTTACTAAAAGTCCTACTTCATAATATCTCATTTTTGGTGTCTCTTTTTGGATCTTTAAAAAGTATTGAAAAGTAATGAAAAAAAAACACCAATTCTCAAAAATAAATAACAAAATGCCACTATTCAGCAATATCAATGTTTTTGTTAAGTGAATTTCACTTAACAGCCACCAAACATTAATTTTAAATTTGGCGCCACGGTACATCACAGCCACTGAGCACCCTGTGTTTTGATTTGCTGGGCAGTGGCGGAAATTAATGTATGCTGGAAAATAGGATGAAGGAAAAATGTAAGGAAATGGAAGACCTGTAGAATAAACATGACACTTTCAACATGTATAAAAACGTCAGAGAAGTAGCAGGTTTATACATTAAAAATACTACTAATATGCTAGTAGACACTGAAGGCAAACATATCTTAAATGATAAAGAAATCCTTGGAACATGGATACACGACTGGAGACATACCGGAAGATTGGCTGAAATCGGTACTAATTCCAATTCCAAAAAACAACGAGCAAAACGATGCAATGAAATGGGTGGATAGAGTAATAAGCCTTATGAACCACACCTTGAAGGTCTTTCGCAGGATTATTCACGGGATGATAAGATCCAAATATGAAGCAGGTTTGGATGAGACCCAGTTTGGATTTAGAAACGCTTTAGGAACTAGAGAGGCACTGTCTGCTCTGAACATACTACTACAAAAATGCCGTAACCAGAGCAAAGGCGTTTTTGTTTGTTTCGTTGATTACGAGAAGGCCTTCGACAGAGTACAACACAGAAAACTTATACACATCTGAAGAAACATGGAGGTGGACAGCAGGGACGTTAGAATTATCGAAAATTTATACTGGAGACAGAAAGCAGCATTACGACTAAACGAAAAGCTTACAGAAGAAAGCCAAATTCTACGAGGCGTCAGATAGAACTGCATACTGCCACCACTGCTTTTTAACATATATTCATATAAAATCTCTAAACGGGCTAATCAAGAATAAGAAATGGGAGTACAAATCAATGGAGAATATATAAATACGATACGATATGCTGACGACACTGTCATCCTGAGTGACAAACTAGAAGACCTGCAACATCTACTAAACTGTGTAAATGCAAGGACAAGAAATGGGGCTCAACATAATTAACAACAAGACAAAATGTATGGTAATCAGTCGACAACCACATCCTGATGCTGCACCACATATTGGTACGAAAAATATAGACAGAGTAACCCACTTTAAATACCTTGGATGTTATATCTTCGAACATCTAAATCCAGATCGAGAAATAAGATGTAGAATAAAGACAGCCCGAACAACATTCCGTAAAATGAAACCACTATTCTGCAATGATAATCTGAACCTAAAATTACGGCAGAGAATGGTAAAATCCTACATATGGTCGGTGTTGCTGTACGGGGCAGAGATCTGGACCATTAAGGCCGCTACAGTTAATCGGTTAGAAGCGGTTGAGATATGGTTACACCGGCGAATGCTGAGAATACCCTGAAGAGCTATGCAGACCAACGAAATGGTATTAAAGAGGGCCGACGCAACACGTTTGCTACTAAATACAGTTAACTGCAGGAAAATCTCATATCTTGCACATGTCTTCAGAGGAGAGCGATACAGAACCCTACAAGTGGTCATGATGGGAAAAGTGGAAGGACGTAGAGGAGTGGGAAGAAAACAGGCTTCCTGGCTGAGGAACATCCGTGAATGGACGGGGAAAGGCAGCGCAGAGGAACTATTTCGATTGGCGCAGAATCGAGAAAAACTTTCCCAAGTAATTACCAGCGTCAGGGAGACCTAATATGGCACTTGAAGAAGAAGCAGTAATGCTGTAATATTGTTACCTCATACATACACGCGCACCACCCTTTCATTATGGCGCCTGCTCTTGCTTATCAGGTAGTATCTTCCATTTAAAATGTACAACGTCTCACCTAACCTCTTGTCCCGTGTGGTCCTTTTCAACTGGGTATCTGCTCTGGCTTTACTCAATACCGTATGGAGAGGAAAAATCAGGAGATATCTTCTTCCCTCTGTGTAGGTCCTTTAGATAAACTTTGTCGCCTTCCTGGATTGTATCCTCCTTTGCATTTCGTTTTCGATCGCTGTATTCTTTTCCTTTTTGTTTCTCCAATGCATCTTTATCCCTAGCTTCTCCATCGGACTTATTTTCTACGTCATTCAAACTTGGGATCTTATCGTGAAACTGCCTTCCGAAATATAGTTGACCTGGTGTTTTCTCTGTTGTCGAATGTGGAGTACTACATTACGAAGTATTTCAGAAGGTCTGCTTTCCAGTCTCGTTTTAAAGAGTGACTTATTTTAATTCGTTTTAGGATATCCCGATTTTGTCTCTCGACTTCGCCGTTTTATTGAGGCCAATAAGGTATGGTATGGAAAGTAGTTATTCCGCTTTCGCAGCAGAATCGAGAAAACTCCTGACTTGCTAATTGACGTCCATTACCTGCGGTGATAAATAAAGGGTATCCATTTCTCGAAAATATTTCTTTGAGTATGTATATAGTTTTTTCCGCTGTTATATCTGTTGTTATTTTGATCTCTTTATATCGGTTATAGCAGTCTATGACCACCAGACGATGTTCGCTGCTAGGCAAAGATCCTAAGTAGTCAATTGAGATATCTGTCCATGGTTTAGTTGGCAATTCTCTGCATTTCATTGAGTTAGGTGTTGTTGGTACTAAAACTAAAATGCATCCCTGGAACGTTTTTACCAGTTTTTCTGCGTCGTTGTCAATTTTTGGCCACCACACTTCTGTACGTAGTCTGATTTTCATGGCTGAGATTCCAGGATGTCCTTCATGAGCTGTTAGATAAACTTGCTCTCTTAATTTGGATTGATTGCCTAATTTTGTCCCTCGCAATAGTATTCCATTATGATAACAGAGCTTAGATTGGAACACTTCATATGTCGTTACAGATTTATCTCGCTGATGGTCAAATAGCCCCTTTCTTACTTTCTCAAGTTCCTCATCTACTTGCGTGTTGGGCTTGACCTGTGACAGTGGAATTGCCACAGGTCGAGTATATTTTATCAGCTGATGTTTCTCACAGTCTGTCAAGCTTTTGTTACTATAAGCTATAACTCGAGGACCCTTATCATTGATTTGAAATAATACACAACCCAAAGCTACTGGACTGGTATCTGCTATTACTTGTGTCCTATCTGTGGGGTTAAAGTATCCTAGAGATTCTATTGTCGAGAGACTAAGTTTTATTTGAGTGTGACCTAAGAATTGGACAGTTTTCAGATTATAGAAACATTTATTCTCGTTTAAGCAGACATTGTTTTCTTTAAAAACTTCTAAAAGTTTGCGTACTTTCTTATTATGATCATTTTCATCCGATCCAAATTCTAACTTCGTCGTTACCTTTCAATACTGAGACCATGGGTGAAACCCATCTGGAGGGACCCTCCAATTCTTCAATTATGTCCGCCTTTAATAATATGTCTAGTTTGGAACTTACTTTAGCCTCTAGAGGCGTAAGAATCCGTCGGTATGAGTGGCAAACAGATGTAATGCTATTGTTGATGGGAATATCAACTAGAACATTTTTAAACGTAGGAAAAACCTCAATATGGTTCAGTATACCTCAATATACAGCATTGAGGCATTGGCCCCAACTTTTAAAATCCCTAATGCTTGTGATATTGCTTTGCCTAACAAGTTGTTTGTGCCCTCTTTTATAACCTAAAATACAAATCTTTGTGATGTATTATTAGCCGCTATTACGCTTTCGAAAGATCCAAGAACCGTTAAAGGCATTTTACTCCCTTAGCCCATAAACACTTTGTTAGGTTGTTTTTCTTGTTTGGTTACCTTAAATTTTTGTAAATTTAAATATTTGCAAGTCTTATCTGTAATAAGATTACTTTTGCTTCCAGAGTCGATCAAAGTTGCTTGCAAGAGGACCATCCAACCTTTAATTCGTCGATAGCTCCACACTGTCATTCATTTAAAACCGAGCTATCGACGCAGTAAAAGTTGCATTCTCATCTGACTTTTCAAAAAACGACTTTTCTAAGTTAAGTTTCTTGAGGACCAAAAGAAGGTTCCAATAATAATTTATTAAAAAATTTCAGGGAAAACCATTAAGGTCAACCAATATTTTGTAAAAGTTATTTGCAAGGGGACCATCCAAACTTTAATACGTCGATAGCTTAATATTCAATGTATTTCTGTCAATCGACTTTTCAAGAAACGTCTTTTCTAAGTAAAGTTTCTCTAAAATCAGTAGGGAAAGTCGCAATAATAATGTATTATGTAAATGCCAGGGAAAAACATTAAGATCAACTAACATGTTATAAAAATCTTTTTACAAGAGAACCATCCAACCTTTAATGCATCAAGAGCTCCATGTGGCACTGTCATTCATTTGAAACCGAACTATCGACGCAATAAAGGTTGGATTTGCATCAGACTTTCCGAAAAATTACTTTTCCAAGTGAAGTTTTACGAGAACCAATAGAAGGTTGCAATAATAAGTTGTTATCCAAATTCCCGAAAAAAAAAAACATTAAGACTAACCAACATTTAAATTTAGTCGTTATACCACCTAATATCCAAGTTATATCCATCCTATATCACTTGATGGATATGGAATACATAACCAACCTCATCTCCCGAACTTGAAATTGAATGGTATGAACCGCTGAGGTTCCATGTTTAATGTTTTTAAAAGATTTATTAGGTATTTTTTCAAACTTCCGTTTAAGCGACTGAGAATTTTATTAACGTGTGTTACAAAATGCGGCAAAATGACTGAGAATATTACATTTATTGCAATTCTTCTGCCGCGTCGGACATTTTACGCTGTTACCTTAATAACTTTTACTTCCGCATCTAGTACATATTTCTTTATTTTTAAAATCAGACTTGATTGCATTTACTTGGGTATTTCCAGTGGACGTTCCTGGCTGCCAATCAAAGAATCCCCTGAGTTCCCTATTTACTGCTTCTAACGATGTTGCTTCCTCGATCACTTTCTCCAGTGTGATGGAATCCCCTGTATCCAGTATTTTCTTCCTCAGCTCAATGGAGTTACAATTCTCCACGATTGGGTCAATTAAATTTTCGTCGGTGTTCGTAAACTTGCATTTCTCGGCTTGATTCCGGAGCCTCAAAAGGAAATTCCCAAAAGCTTCTCCCTCTTCTTTGATTTAACAATCTAAATACAAGCCTTTCCTATACCTTACCATGTTTACGTAAAAAGTATCCATCAGGTTTTGAAACGGCTACCTGGTTCTGGTATACGTCAACGCCGTCCGGATCGGTAATGTGGGCTCTAGGTATGTTGAAAATTATTTCTTGGAGGCCCAACCCTCCCATATGTAGCAGGGATGCCATTTTCTGTGAAGGTTTTATGGTTCCGGCGGCTTCATTAAATAATGAAAAGGCACGTTTCCATTTTTCCTATCGTAGCCTTGCTGAGCGGATATCACCCTCCGCCTCAAAGGAGCTCAAATTAGGCAATGTGTGGCATCATATCTAAAAGTATAATATTTTTAACTAGGTATTTTGAGTACATTTCTTAAGTGGTATTAAGTGTTTAAACCTGTTCTCGAGTAGTGACTTTTCACTACTTTTCAGGCATTTGCCTGTTTGAGCTTAACTCAGGCCTGTGGTCTCCAAACCATTTGGTTTTTGAACTTTATGGTCAGGTCTGTGACCTTAGCAATTTTCAGGCAAATTTCCTGTTTGCTCAGATTGAGGACGTTTGGTATATACCCATTACTTATAGTTTTAACTCATTTAACTAGAGACTTGATCCTCGTCGCCAATGTACGATTTTAAGGGCATATATACAGGGGGCCCAACGAAAACTTTCCACCAGGGTGTTCTGGCTTATGAAGCAGAAGACGCGAAAACACTTGGACCCGTCAATTTTCATTTTAAGGGGGACATATTTTTTTGATGTAATTATTGCCTTAGAGGAAACCATGAAGCCGGTGTGACTTTCACCCTAAAAATTTTAAATGTAAAGGGATGTCAAGTTATACATCATTTTGAAGGGAGTTCAATTACCTTTTCAGTGCCTCATCATTTATAAAATTTGAATGATTTGTTCTGGAGAAAACAAGAGCAGGAGACAGAAAAATCGATTTGGCATTAAATAAGTTTAAATTTATTAGTTGTTGAAAGTGACCACCACCGACCTGCATACAGTAGTAAAGACATTGATCAAAGTCCATTCGAACATTTTGCAACATTTGTGGAGTTATATTACACTCATTTACAATACGTTGCCGCAAGTCTTCGAGTGAATGGTGAATAGGTTGTGTAGCACACAAATTTTGCACTTCAAATGATCCCATAAAAAAAGTCAAGCGGGGACAAATCCGGGGAACGTGCAGGCTATTCTGTAGGTCCTCTTCTCCCAATCCACCTTTGAGGGAATATTTCATTTAAAAACTGCCTAACAGGGGCGGCGTAGTGCGGAGGAGTCCCATCTTGTTGAAAAATGATGTTTTCTTCACGGTGACGGTCATCGTGTTCGATTATTTCTGTTAAAGCTAGATCAATGGCGTCTTCCAACAAATTCAAATAGACCTGTCCGTTCAAGTTTCCAGGTAAAAAGAATGGACCGACAATATGATCTCCGAAAATCCCTATCCAAACGTTTAGCTTTTGTGGATGTTGCGTGTGAACTTCATGAAAAAGCATTGGATAGTTATATCCAAGGTAAATGCAAGTTAACCATAATTAAATGCTGAGACTTCAGTCTCATTATTATAAACAACAACGTTGCATTTCCCACAGGAACTCTTCGTATAAATGTATTGTTCAAGCTGTAAAACAGTTCAGTTGTATTGTAGCCGCTTTTAGGGCATAACAAGTATTTTTAAAAAGAATAATCTTCGAACCGTTATTCTAACTGGCGCAGTCGGTAGGATATTTCGTCGACGATGCTTCGTATTCAACGTAGTATCGGTTCGTGTTAACGATTTACGGCGTTTTCCGAAAAATTTGTGTGCCTAAAAGACTACGTGCAACTCAACAAGGCCAGGGCAGAGGACAAGAATCGCCGAAACCCATTGGAGCGAGTCTGCGGGACTCGCCCGAAGACCCATAAGTAGCCAGGGAGAAGTAATTTTCCTATTGGACCTAGTAGTAAGGAAACAAGGAATGATATTCAAAGCGATTATTTTTGGATCACTGTAAGTGAACATATTGATTTATTGATTGCTTATATCTCGTTAAATTTAGAGGAACCCTTTCATCTAAATATTTTATTTTCCCTCAAGAAAGTAGTTAGGAAAAATTTTCATTACATATAGAAGGCTTATTTTATTATAAACCTATTTAATTACATCAACGCATCAAGACATTATCGCTTTATAAATTAAAAGCTACGTACAAAGTATAAAAATACGTGCATATTCTTAATCTGCTGAGGGCTCATTCGTTTTTAATTATTCATATTAAGTTACCAACCTTATCAACATAATGACTAATAATTATCAGCTTATACGGTATCAAGCTGATAATATTCCTAATTTCGATAGTAATCCGCGACAAATAAATAGATTTATTACAGCATGTAATATTTTTTTAGACGCTCATAGAGACCCTGCTAATGTAGCAGCTCCTATTAATATTGCACTGTTCGATACCATTTTAAGTAAGCTAACAAGAGGTCCAGCAGATTTAATTGCTTCACGAATAAAATTTAGTACATGGGAATTAGTTAGGGAAGCTATAAGAAGTACTTTTTCCGATCAGAGATCGATCGACTGTATCGTAAAAGATATAATTACTATGAAACCTGAAAAATCTGAAACCTCTTTACAATTTGGAGTTCGCGTCCAAGATGCCAGAAGTTTATTGCTCAGTAAAGTTAATTCTTCAGCTGAACTCAGACCAAATAAACTCTTAAAAATTACGGAATATGGCAATTTGGCCATGAAAACCTTTATTAATGGGCTAAACTATCATATGCAATTTAGTGGTAAGATTGAAAAATTCAGATTCTTTTGAAGAAGCCATTGCTTTTGCACAAGAAGAAGAAAATTTTATCAATTACAAAAATAGACAAAATGTCACAAATAAAATTTCTGTACCTTCCAATCAATCACGTTCCGATAAACCACATTTTAATGCAACACCTATTTACCAACCCCAAAATTTCCCAAATAATTATAATTTCAGACCGAGACACTTTCCGATTCATCAACCTGTTTACCCGCAGTAACCGCAGTAACCTTCCGCAACCCAATCGAAACCCCCAATTTTTAGGACTCGGTCAGTTTAGACCAAACTACCAACAAAGACCTTCAATCCCTTAAGCAAATGCTAACTTTGCAAATGCAGATCGCCCTACTTTTCCACAAGGAGCACCCTCAGCTCAAATTCATTCAAAACCAAAGTATTTAAATAGACGACAACGTCCGGAGCCGACGGACACCTCTCCTGGAAATACTTTTAGAAGTAGAAGTGCTTTACATCAATCCTAACCACAAAGACGAAACTTTGTTTCTGAAGTATTGTTTAATCAAGCAGTTCAACCCCTTACCAACAACAACAGCTCTAATAATCAATCAAATACTAATAATAGTACCAATACTAACGCGTATCACAACTATGACAATCATAATTTTGAATACGCCTTAGATCAATTAAGTTTTGTGCCTCAACAATCATCATTGTGTAACGATCCCTATGCATACGCTCAACCTTCTGAGCTAGACTCTAATTACTTTTCAGAATATGATTACTTAAATCAAGAATACCAACATTTTTCTTAGAATAATTTCCATAACTAAATAAATATTCCAGAACTAAAAGGTAAATTTTTAATCGATACAGGTAGTGGTCGAAGCTTTATTAAACCTAGCCTAGCATTAAAAGTTTACCCTGATTATATCACTAACGAACTCTTTTCTGTAAGAACAGCACATGCAGTTTCCTTGCATGACGAAGTTGTTGAAATCCCTGTTTATTCAACCTTTAATTGTGATGACGAGCATACATTTTATTTGTTCGACTTTTCACCAAAATTTGACGGCTTGTTAGGAATTGATTTTCTATCTAAAGTAAGTTCCAAAATTAATCTAGAAAAATATGTTCTAGAAACACCCAATACTACTTTACCATTATACTTCCAAAATGAAGTTCAAAACTCACAAAATAATTTGGAGACTATAGAAATGACTATTCCTCCTCGAACTTGTCAATCAGTCAGAATTCCAGTAAATGCCAATAATGGATCAGGTATTTTGAGTTATACTAATTTCGGTAAAGCAGAAATGCCTGACGCCCTAGTAAAAGTAATAGACTCATACGCCCTTACAACTATTTTAAATCCATGTGAAAACCCTATAAAGATCACGATATACGAAGCTTTCGAAATAGAAACGCTAGAAGAATCTGAGACATTCTTTATAGAAAAAATGGAAACTAATACGGAAATCCAAGAATATTCTGATAAGATCCAAAAACAAAATTTAAAAAATTTTAAGACTTTCACATCGTAACCAAGAAGAGTACAAAACCATAAGAGAATTGTATGTTCAATACTGTGATATTTTCTACTGTGAAAATACACCATTGACCTTTACCAATTGCATAAAACACAAAATAGATTTAAAAGACGAAACCCCTATATTTACAAAGACATATCGATACCCGGAAGTACATAAAAAAGAAGTAGTGACTCAAATGAGAAAAATGTTAGATAATGGAATAATCCAACACTCCAATTCACCATGGAGCAGTCCTCTTTGGATTGTTCCTAAGAAGTTAGATGCTTCAGGTGTAAGGAAATTGAGAATTGTCATTGATTACAGAAAGCTCAATGAAAAAACTATTGACGACAAATTTCCCTTACCTAATATCTCTGAAATCCTAGACAAATTAGGCAAAGCGCATTATTTCACGACATTAGATTTAGCGAACGGATTTCATCAAATTGAATTAGACGCTACGGACATACCCAAAACAGCCTTTTCAACAGACACAGGACATTATGAATTCAGAAGGATGCCATTTGGACCTAAAAATGCACCCTCTACCTTCCAAAGAGTAATGAATAACGTTTTGAGAGGATTACAGAATGACACCTGCCTAGTCCACATAGATGACATAATAATTTTTAGTACATCCCTCCAAGAACATATCGAAAGGCTCAAGCATGTGTTTGAAAGACCAAGACAATCAAACTTCAAAATTCAACTAGATAAATCAGAATTTGTTAGAAAAGAAGTCGATTATCTAAGTCACAAGATCACCGAACAAGTAGTAGTAAAACCAAACCCAGATAAAGTAGATGCAGTCAAAAATGTTCCTATACCTCGTACCCAAAAAGAAATAAAATCTTTTCTAGGTCTAGCGGGATATTACAGTGGATTTATTCAAAATTTTGCAAAATAAGTAAACCCCTTACCCTATGTCTCAAAAAAGGATCTAAAGCTGACCACACAGAAGAATTTATAAAAGCATTTAATCATCTTAAAGAACTTTTAATAAATGCTCCATTTTTAAAATACCCTGATTTTACAAAACCCTTTGTCTTAACAACAGACGCTTGAAACATTGCCCTTGGTGCAGTTTTATCTCAAGGAGAACCCCCTGCAGATCAACCTGTTGCTTACGCCTCGAGAACCCTCAATGAAACCGAGCAGAGATACTCAACCATTGAAAAGGAACTCTTAGGAATAGTTTGAGCATGTAAATATTTTCGCCCCTATCTACATGGACGCAAATTTAAAATATTCACTGATCACCGACCCCTTGTATGGCTGTTTAATTTGAAGGAACCAAACTCTAAATTAGTTAGATGGAGACTACGTTTAGAAGAATTCGATTATGAATACTTGTATAAGAAAGGAAGTCTTAACAGTAATGCCGATGCATTATCCCGAATTTCCCTGAACGCAGTTGAAACAGCATCTTTGATAAATTACCCCGGAAATATAGACGAAGACATTGACCAATTTTTAAGTAGTGTGTTACGATCCAAATGCAGTAAATGACATTGTTAATGAACTACTTGAAAGAAATCAAACTCCAGATAGAAATTACCCACCAATAAATATAATTTCAGATATACAAGTTACGCCGCCTAATAAACCACAAAATAGTCAACAAATAATAAACTCTGTTCAGACTCTCCATAGTACAGGCGCTGTTGACAATTTTAACAAAATGACTATGTTAGACGAAATTGTAAATTATAAACGATTTCAGTTTCTAATTAAAAAGTCACCCCACGATAAATATCAAAAAGTAAATCGAGAAAACTTTGATGGAAACATCATAATTCACGCAACATTACCAACTAACTGTGATGACATAACTAAATTTCTGAATGAATATTTAACTGAAAAACTTACTTACATTTACTTTTACTCCAAAGAACTAAGAGTATATTTTCAGAATGTTATGAATAATCATTTCAGAAATCTTAAACTAATAGAATGCTCTAAACTTGTAAATAATGTAGAACCTGACGAACGAGAGCTAATGATTAAATACAGACACGAAGGCAAAACAGATCATCGAGGAATCGAAGAAACTTATAAGTTCTTAAAAGCCAATTATTATTGGAAATCATTAAAAAATGATGGTACCAATTACATTAATGATTGCCCAATTTGCCAACGAACCAAATATGACAGAAACCCCCCTAATCAACCCCTAATTCTGACTGAAACACCATTCGAAATAGTTCACGTTAATACCTTTATTGTAGGAAAACAAATATTCATAACCTTTTTGGAAAAATTCTCCAAAGTTGCCCAGGTATTACCCTATTCTGATAGCGCAGTTTCATGCGCAAATCAAATGATCCATTTCTTTCAATTTTTTGGTGTTCCCCAACAAATTGTCTCTGACAACGGAGCCGAATTTAAAAATGAAGTTGTTAAAGGACTTTTAAATGCCCACAACATTCAAATTCATTTTACTACCCCTTATCATCATGATTCGAACTCTCCTGTCGAAAGACTACATTCAACATTAATTGAACACATTCGAATTTTAAAAGAATCAGACCCACACTCTGACGTAACTAAGCTTATGCCTTATGCTGTCATAATTAGTGTTAGGTCATTCAGATTTAAGAGACCCCATGAACCTTATCTCATCTTACGTCTATACAGAGTATGTAAATTCTCACAAGACTCAAGCCCTCTGTAGCCAAATATCTCATGACACCGCAGAAGCAAAAGAAAAAGTTATAAATAAATATAATAAAACAAAAACGCCCTCAAACCTAACTATAGGTTGTCAAGTATATAAAAAACTTGATAATAGAGCAAGCAAAGTTAAAAACAAATACCTTGGACCCTCTATCTTGTTAGAAATTTTAGAAAATAATAACATTCGAATTCAAAACCCGAAAACAAAAACTAAAGAAGTAATTCACATAAAGAAAACTAAAGTAAAGCCCATTGTCACAGATGGTACTGGACCTTCTGGACAGACATAAAGTTCTGTGACCTCAACAGTTACCCTGAAACCCTTCCATTTAAAATGAGAATTTCAAAAATGGTATCCAGTCACTGGTCCTTTATCCAACCCTTTAATCTATCCCAAGTAATAAGCCAGTACTATTCACTAGAAATCAAGACCAATGCACTTTCACTAACAATTAATGATATCTAGCTATAAGCGAAGCCAGATATGCCTTCATGGAAACTCAATGCCAAGAAATGCTACTGAACAAATACCTGTGCCCTAATATTAACACTAGGCCAATGGATGACAACCCACCTTGCGAAGTCCAGCTCTTAACACACAAGTTAAACGTTACAACTTGCCGCCCTCTCAAAGTGCAAATTAAGGAGCCGCAAGCAATCCAAATCATAGAAGGAAAATGGATGGTCACTGTACCTTCACGTTTAGTAAGCACCAGCGGTTGTCAGACCCTTAAGGAAACAACACCCTTATTTGGAAGTTACTTAGTGGAAGTTCCCAAGTCTTGCAAGTTGCAGCTAAAATCCTTAACTTTGGAAACTTTCCAATCAAGCAAGTTACCCTTTGAAGCAGTGCCGTTACCGCAGCTAAACTTCACTCAAGTACAGAGCCAACAGCCTTCAGAGTACAGTCCACCCTCTATGGAACTAGATACCATTAATCTGGAAGCTACCCTCGACTTGCAGCATAAACTACAGAAACAAAGTGAAGCCAATGAAGATATCTCCAGTAATGTGTATGTAAATCGTGTCAGTGCATGGACAATTACCCTTTATATTTTGGGCATAATTTGTGCTATATATTTTGCCCAAAGAAAGTGTTTACAACTAAAAAGAAACTCAAAGAAGAAAGAAGAAATTCAAGAAGAAGAAATTTTTTGAAATCGTAAATTTCTTAACAGAGCTTCTTTGCTTATTTGCTTTTGTTGCTTATATAGTTTTTCGCTTAAATTCGCATTTTTATAAATTGCATTGCTAATTATTGTAATAATTTTAAATATTCGATTTTTATGGAATCACCCTTGTTAAACTGAGTGATTCCATCTAAGAGGGGATGAGTTATATCCAAGGTAAATGCAAGTTAACCATAATTAAATGCTGAGACTTCAGTCTCATTATTATAAACAACAACGTTGCATTTCCCACAGGAAGTCTTCGTATAAATGTATTGTTCAAGCTGTAAAACAGTTCAGTTGTATTGTAGCCGCCTTTAGGGCATAATAAATATTTTTAAAAAGAATAATCTTCGAACCGTTATTCAAACTGGATTGGTTGACGACCAATATCGGCAATTATGGCGGTTGACCTCACCGTTCAAGAAGAAGGAACGCTCATCAGAGAAGCAAATATAAAGTTATTCCGGATTGTTAACAATTCGTTTACTAATAAATCTAAACTTCTATCGAAATTATTTAGATATCGACGTCAACTACTAAACTACAAAACACAAAGTGCAGGTAGGAATAATGCAATAACATTTTCAAAAATTACATTCCGTATCAGTGTGGTTAAATTCCTAAGATAACATCAAAATCCTTTTTCCTCGAGACTAGACCATTCAATTCTAATAAGTTAGGTGGCATTGGAAAGGCAATTGAATGCCCTTTACAATGACGTACCTACAACTTGACACCCCTTTCCATTTATGATTTTTAGGGTAAAAGTCACCCCGGCTTTGGTGTTGATCTGGAAGAGCTATAAATATCAGAGAAACATGTCCCGTTCGAAATTAAAATTGACGGGTCCGGGCGTTTTCGTGTTTTCAACTTCATAAGGGAAAAAACATCGGTGGAAAGTTTTCGTTGGGCCACCCTGTACAATAATACTTTTAAATAAAACACCGATGTTTCCAGTTTGATCGCCTGCTTACAATAATCAAGCCTCATCCGTAACAAATCTTTAGATACTACACCATACAATATTTTTTTTACAAACGCATTAAAATCATTCTGTGAAAATTTAGGTAGTATTATTTACTTTTCAAAACCGTATTAAAAATAATTTTCTGTTAAAAAAGTAAGTTACTTTTAACACTAGTGCCTTAAAACGAAATTTTTAACAATTTATTAGCGTGTTAAAAGTTGAAATTTAATGCGTTTTTAGAAAAAAATGCTTTAATTCCGCAACATCAACAAAGCATTTTTCGTGAAAAGTGGCATCCGCGAACAACGCACGTGTTTTGTTTGGTCGATATATACAAATTTTAGGTCCGAATAAAGCTTTTAGCGAACACCGTTGTTCCGCTTAAGAACGATTTATATTTTTAATTCGCACAAAATGGAGGTAATGGAAGATGGAAATTTAATGGATAAAGTAAATATTTTAATTCAGCGAGATATGGAGTATTATAAGGTACGCGCTGCAATTTCCATTTTATTTTGTCAGAAACATTAATATTCCGTTCGCAGGCGAAACAATCAGTTTTACAAGAAACCATTTGCCCTGGAATTATAGGAGGGAGATTGGATTTTCCTAGGTCAGCCTCTTTTGCCGCTATAAAGCTTACCGTTTGGTGGGAAGAAGAATACGTTGCTGCCTACAGAAAGCCTTCTGGTAAATGGTTTTCCTTTCCACACTCGCTTCTAATGTAATTTTTTTCCAGGACTTTTTCAAAAGCACCTCGAGGCGAGGGGCAGTAGCGACGACGCTTCTGGAAGTTGTGGGGGTATCGCACGATCATCAGATCCATCTAAGTTTATATCCAATTTGAGCAAGTCAGCTGATCAACTATTAGGTTAGTCAAATGTCAAAAAAGTACCTTAAGCACAAAAATATATATAGATACATTTTAGAACATTTACATGTGCTAACTCAAGAAGCCCTTGATCATGCAGATTTAACCGTTTTAACAGGTACGTTAGAATAACACATTGAGATCCATCTAAATGTGTTACACAGATCCATTCAAACCAAATAATAATTAAACGTAGACTTGTTTTCTTTTCATAATGTGTAAAACATATTTGTTTTATACACAAAATCCTAGAGAAGCACGCAATTATTACTGCAAAAATATTTTCACTCTTTCACAGAAAATCGCTTGTTAAAATCCAGCTGATGAAATCTTACTTCTTTAAGTTATTATTTTCCTGTCAGCTGAAGCCACTAAACATCTCTTGTTATTTGGCTTATCATCTGCCCTACGTTGTTATCAGCAAATTACTAACAGTTACTTCTAGAATTTTTTGGTTATGCTCCAACCGTCTGGATCTTGGGTTGATAAAAATATAATTTTTCTGGAATTTTTCACAAAGGCAATCTGCGTATTCCTTGATTTGGTCTTACACTAGAGATAGAAGAAAACTACCTATATAAAAAATGTATTACCGACTCATTGCAGTTGCAGCTTTGTGTCACCCTGTACATTGAGCACTAGACATAGAGATAAAAATTTGGATAATAGAGGTCGCGTTATTTTTTCTGAGAGAATCGTGGTTGACGGTTTGGCCTATTTTTTTGTTACACCCAGTAGAATGCTTCATTTTTTTCTTCAAAAATAGTTTCGTGGCCAATAGCCCAAATGACATTAGTCCTGAAGTCAGCTTAATGGAGAAAAACGACCTTCAACCAACTAATTCTTCTTGACAAAAACATAACAAAGTGTAACGAAATTGTAATGTAGCAGTCGCTAGTACGAGTTGATCTTGTATGATGTGAATAACAATTTCAATTCAACAAATGATAAAACGTTGAGAGTATTTCTGCGTTTATGAAAAAAGTGGTAGATGGAACATTGATGGAGGAGTAGCATATATGGCCGCAGTAGTCAAGATGCATGACAACAGACTGAAGAAAATGTATTGAAACCAATCAATGAATATGGTGATGGTAAAATAGCCGCATGATGAACGCAGACTGCTAGAAATCCTTCGCCAACAATTGGAACTTCCCCTGCTTCTTGTAGAGCCGAATCTAGATAAAGTGCTGAAACTGCAGTTTCATCACTTGGTTAAACTATAGTGAAATGTGTTTGTATTTGGAACAGGTGAGAAGTACCAAAAGTACCAAGCAAGATGAGATAGGCAAAATATGTTATGATAATATTGCAACTGAAGGATATATGTTGAAATCAACCAATGAATATGGAGATGGTTGAACAGCCGCATGACAAACACAGACTGCTAGAGAACCTGCACAAAGAATTTGAATTTTTGATGCTTCTTGAAGAGTCCCATCGAGATAAAATGCTGAGATTGCGGTTTCATCACATGGTCAAGATATTGTGGAATGTTTTTCTATTTAGATTGGATGAGAAGTATGAAACAAGAAGAGGAGCTGGGAAGATACTCATGATCATAATCAATGGCAAAAATAAACAATAAAATCGACATCAGCTAATTTTGGGTAAAGTTGGGAGTGTTGTTTGACGTCATGATGCATGAAAACAAATGAAATAAAATGTGCACCCATCCAATATTATCTAATTGAAGCGTGAGTTAGCTCTAAAAATCATATCTAAATAAAATGCTAATGCTGCAGTTTTGTCTCCTGCTTAGTATATGTTAGAAACTATTTGCCTTCGATGTAGATTGAAGGTGTCAAGCAAGAATATAAAGTTGAGAAGAAATTTTAAGAAATGCAGAAGATATCATCGTCGAATGTTCCAAACGTTCGTGATCATGATGTGTGGTAAAATTAATAAATACTGCATCACCCAGTTTTGGGTTAGTTTTGGGTTTATTTGAGCGTGTTGCTGAATGTAAGGAAAAAAAGAAATGCTGGTAGATAGAATGAGAGCAGACAGATAGAATGATATACGGGCTGGTCCTCCATCAATGATGAGGTATGACCGAAAAATAATCGTCAACACGCTAACAACAAATTGGAGCAAGTGTGCTCAAACCAACAAGACTGTGCTAACGATAGACCAAACACATGATAAACACGTACTGTAGAAGGGTCTGAGTCAAGAATTTAAATGTTTTGTTTTCCCGAAAAATCGTATCAAAATGAAATGCAGAGCTGCAGTGTTTTCATCTACTCAGTATGTGTCGGAAAGTGTTTGCTTTCCGAATAGGTGGGAGGTATTAACCTAGAGTCAGCAAACTGGATACCATGTCCGGTGTCAGTTTGCTCGGAGGAAGGGCTCTCAATCTCGACAAGGCGCGTCGCAATGGCTGATAGGGAACATTCCTGCAGATATGTAGAATAGGTGTGGATAAGGCTCTGCTAAATAAACACCCGTGGATCAACTGAGGACATGACATAGAGCAGAAGCCATGTCATTACTAGATCAGAGCGACAGAGAACTGATCTCTGGAGCAGTTTGATACTGGACAGTGACAGGCGACAACCAAAGTATGGTTTAGCCAATTGTGATACTGCGGTGCGGAAAGCAACGGAAAACTACCGCACTAGATAGGTTATACTATTTCCAAGATAATCACATGGCTGAGAATACAATAGTAATGGCCTTCAGTCCGAGGCACCCTTTCGGTGGGGAGACGGTGCGAAAAATCTCCCCGTCAGCCAATCGAGGGAATTATTTCAAAATATGTGGAATCAATGCCAGGCTAGCAACATGGAATGTGCGCAGCTTGTTTCATGCAGGAAAGTTGGAAAATCTTACCCAAAAAATGAAGAGATTAAATATCAACATACTAGGTCTAAGTGAGGTTCGGTGGCCAAACTCTGGAACTTGTACAACTAAGAACGGAACTTTGTACTTCTCAGGGAGCTCGGATGGAAAACACTATAATGGAGTTGGAATTTTTCTAGGTAGGCAAGAAAAGCAGTGATAAACTTCGTACCACAATCCGACATGCTGATCCAACTGCAAACTATGGCAAGATGAACTTAATTCAAATATATGCCCCTACAGGTGAAAAAAGCGACGAAGACGCAGAGTTATTTTATGGAGACCTTCAGAACATCTTTAAGCTTACAAAAAAAACGAGAGGTGGGAGACTCTAATGGGATGCCAAGATTGGAGAGAGCAATTGTGGAGAGTATGTTGGTCAATTTGGATTGGGCGAAAGGACGAGGAGATCGAATGCTGCAGTTCTGTATCGAAGAGGAATTAGTAGTCAGTAACACATTGTTCAATCTCCCGAAAAGAAGGTTATACATGTTATACACCGGGCGACAACAGAGCGAATAATTAGAAATCAGATTGACTAAATCCTTGTTAACAAAAGATTTCGGAATAGCATAAAATCAGTGAAAACATACCCTAGAGCCGACGTCGGAAGTGACCACAACCCCATAGTAATGACTATGTATGTGAGGTTAACGAGGAGACAGTCTCAAGGACAAAACACCAGTTTAAATAACCGAAGTATACAACAACCAGAAGTCCGAACTGCTGTAACTAATAACGTAAATAATAAACTCCCTAAACTTCAGAAAGAAAATGTTGGTAATCTGGGTGAAGAGGCAAAGTGGACCAAACATAAAGAAGCAATAATAACAACACAAGAAAGCATTGGTAAGAACAAGAACAGAATTGGCAAGGATAACACCAAGTACAGGGACACACAGAACATAATTAGAAGTAAGATAAGAATAGCAAAGGAGGTCTGGATGACTGAAAGGTGCATGGAAGTTGAAGAGTTACAACAGAAGTACGACAGTTTTGGCCTACATAAAAAAATAAAAGAAGTCACCGCTGTGGTGAGAGAGAAGAAAACTGGTACACTTAAAGATGAAAAGGGCGCACTGGTTGCTGACTTTGATGGCAGACTGAGACTGTGGCAGCAATATATAACTCAACTGTTTGATGACCAAAGAACGGAGACATATGACATAACTATATCAGAGAGGGCTCCAGAAATAACGAAGGAATAAGTAGAGTATGCCGTTAAAACTTCGAAATCCGTTGAAGCAGTAGGGCCAGATGAGGTGCATTGTGAGATCTTGAAACTGCTAGATGAGCGTTCAATCAGTGTCATAGTGGATCTATTCAACAGCATTTATACATCAGGAGTAATTCCCAGAGAATGGCTGCTTTCCACCTTTGTTCCTATCTCGAAAAAATCTCGAGCGTCAAAGTGTGATGATCTCACACTAATAAGTTTGATGAGTCAGATTCTGAAGATCTCTATAAAAATTATACATACTGGAATATACAAAAAATATGAGGCTGAAACATCAGATACACAATTTCTGCAACGGAATGGACACGAGAGAGGCAAGTTTGCTTTGAATGTCTTATCTCAGAGATCCCTAGATGTAAACCAAGACCTCTACATATGTTTCATAGATTATAGTAAGGCGTTCGACAATGTCAAACATGAAAAGCTTCTGGATATACTCCAAGGACTGGGGACAAACTTCTGGATTGAAATATTACAATGCTTTGACAGGAAAAATCAGTATTCGGAAGAGGTTCAGACAGGGGTGTGTTCTCTCTCCAATGCTATTTAATATTTACTCGGAATTTGTTTTTTCGGGAGGCATTGGAAGAAAAGCTGGCAGGTATTTCAATGGTATAACTGTCAAAAACATCAGGTACGCTGGCGATACCGCTGTAATGGCAAGCTGCCTCAAAGATCTGCAGACTGGTAGACAAAGTACCATTAGTTAGCGAAGATTATGGGCTAAATATTAATATCAGTAAAACAAAAATACCAATAATATCCAAAAGGAACATCAATGGTCAGCTAACTATACGCAATAAGACGTTCGAGCAAGTTCATCACTTCAAATACCTAGGAACTATGATAAATGAAAATGTTGCACACAAACAAGAAATCTTGTCAAGAATTGAGCAAGCGAGGACACATTTATGAAACTGAGAAAACTGCTGACAATCCGAGTTCTATCTTTGGCTTTGAGAGTGAGAATGGCGCGGTGTTACGTCTTTCCAGTATTGCTATATGGTCTTGAAGGATGGATACTGAACAAAGAAACATCGAAGAGTGGAATGGTTTGAGTGGTGGGTGTACCGTCGAATGTTAAAGATTTCCTGGATGGACCGCATTACGAACGAACAAGTTTTGGAAAGAATGGATAAGTAAATGGAAATTTTTTTCACAATTAAGGGAAGAAAACTAAAGTTTCTTGAGTATGTCATGCGTAATTTAAAATATGAAGTTCTGCAGCTCATCGTGCAGGGGAAGAATTGTGGGACGCAGAAGTGTCGGTCGACGTAGAGTTTCCTGGCTACGTAACCTGCGAGACACTTTTGACCTCTCATCTGTCGAGCTATTTCGGACAGCTGCTTCTAAAGTTAGAATAGCCATGATGATCAGCAACCTCCGAAGGACAAGCTGAGATCAAGAGCAAGATCAACCTAGAAGAAAAAGAAAATATTTCAAAATATATGCTGAAAAAATTATCACTCGAACTTTTCATATAATAATAAACACGACAACAACAACAACAATTTGATGTATTTGGGCATGTTCCTGGGTTTGAGAAGAAAAAAAAAATCCGGAAAAATAGAAAATCGACAGACTATTTGCCTTCGGAGTAGGTGGAAATTTTCAAACAGGAAAATGAGGTGGAGAAGTATTAAACACGACATCAAGCCAATTTTGAGAAAAGAAGAAAGAAGACTCGTCGCAAAAATTGACACGTTTACTTGTTCCTGAATAGTAGAATTTCAGGAAGATCCAGAGACTCCACTCTCATCACCTGTTCAGGAGATAATGCATGTGTTTTGCATTTGAAATGGCTAAGAGGTATTAATAAGAAGATGAAAAAGAGAAATAATTTTAAGATATGCAGAACATGTCCCAACGCCATGGTAGTCACGATCATTGATAAAGTGAATATTCAACAGTCAGTTTTGGGTTGACCAAAGAAAACTAAGCTATACTAAACAAAAGAAATGTTAGTTATTCTATAAGAGCGATTGATGGCTCTATTGTCACTTAGTCCAACGCAGAATAGTTTACCACTGGAGACCTAACAAGCGAAAAGAAAAAATATTTGAGATTTTTTTTAGAATTTCGAGTTTGATAATGAACAGGTAAAAATTAAATTATATGGTAATGCTAATGCGGTTTCAAAGAGACTTCGTCTCTGCAATGATTTGCTATGATTTGAAAAAGAATGCTACTTATTTTGTTGAAGATTTCAATTTATTATACATAAGGAAGTGAAAACAAGACGTAAAATGGCAAATTATTTTCTACCAGTAAAAGACTTTTAAACTTACTGGATACCAGTACTTGCTGGAGATTGGTTGCTGGTTTATTTTAACACGTAGGTAGAAGAAATCAACGATTGCAGATGATGCTACCAAGATCAAGATTTCTGGTGCAAAATAACTACAAGAGGGGGGTCGACATTTGTGAGGGCCGATAAAACTTTACTAAGGTCTGTGACCAGTTCCAACGGCTACAGAGTCCGGTTATTATGGAAGATTACCATTCCTAGGAAGGGAACTCCTAGAAGGAAGTGATGATTGATGTGTTTCTTTTCACATGAACGTCAAAATACTCCAACCAAAGCCAACTTCTATTTTAGCAGCGACACTTAAACATCGTGAAACCCCAAACAACTTGTGTGCTCATTCTTGAAAAATAAATTGCAATTTTTAAAGCAGATAAGACTTGCAATACACATTTTTAATGACTGTTTTAGGTACAATTGGAGCTGCAGCTTTGTTAAAAAACTGCCTCTGGTTCTATATCCAAGCCCTGAACGATGTCAAATCGCTCTCCACTGACTCTCTTCAAACTGGTGAGATATTTATCTAAAACACAAACATTTATTTAAATATTCTCCCACAGGCTACAAGAAGTACAACGAAATGTGTGAAGCCTTGGCGGAAAGACTTCTCGACTTGCACTGTAGATTGTTATCACTATACATTTTGCAAGATGCGGACTGTCTTGATTGGGAGAATGAAAGACCATTTTTTGAATCTGAGAGGGGGTCGTACACGATACAAATGTGGTGGTTGTATATGCAGGGTATAACATATTATTTATATAAATGCTTCAATACCCACAATTCTCCACACAGGGACAAAAGAAGATTTGTGGAACACGGTTCCTCCCAAAATGGCCCAACGTGTCTTTTCAGGGATGCTCAATGAATCACTTACCATACTCACAGTTCGCTATACGCAGGTCAGTTTATCTATACCTATGCCAAGATCAATACCAGTATACCCGTATTTTCAAAGAGTGCACCATCGGAGGCAAGATGCACTTTGCTGCTGGTAGACATAAGCAATTTGCTGATGTGCGTGGCACAGCTGCTTCCATCGATTTGCGATTCTGCTGAAGAATATCTAGGAAACTCAGTTCAGACAATTCGAAGCAAAATACTGAGGGACGTTCACGTGAAATGCCAAGAACTATACACCTGCTTGCTCGTGAGGGGTGCTTCTTTGGATTCGCTTCAAAAGGTTAGTGGAAGAGGAGTTTTTTTACTAACATTTCATGTTACGCACAGGTATTTAAAAAAGGAGCAGAAAATGCTGCAATATTTAATCCCAAGACAGAAGGGCCTGCTTGGTGGATTACATTTTCTGTACCACACTTACTGAAAACTGTAAATGCTGATGATAATAAATTAGGAGTAGAACTGACAGTGCTACTGGCGCAACCGCAACCAAATTGGGCTTTGCTTTTAAAGGTATTTTGAACAAGCTTTTACCGTCCCAGTTTCTTTTACAATTCTCATTTAGGTTTTGTGCAGTGTCAGGTTCAAAATTCTCAACCTTCTATTAACAGAATTCATAAGCAAGTTTCAAGCAGAACTTCAAAGAAGCAGTCAAAAGGGTTCAGACTGTGGCGGATTCTTGTGTCCAGGAGACGGCAGCTGCAAAGATGTAGACACCACTTACACAACTCTAAACAACATCCATTATTACGAGCTCATTTTGTCAGCAACTGAAGTATTGTTGCATGTGGGCAATTCCGAGGAAAATAGAAACTTCTTAGTTGAGTTTGTCATTAAACTCCCTGAGTGGTTCAAATGCTTTGAAAGGCGTAATGTAAGCATTTGTTACTTTATTGATGTTTGGGTAGAACAGTTGGTTGTAGGTTTGGAACCAAATCCGCCCACCCTGGTATGAGGCTATACTAAATATTGTAGCCCCAATATTGCCTTTAATAGAAGAGACGGTGATTAATGCTTTACAGACAGGGGCTACAATGTATCAAGCTATGTCTCTGATTATTGCTTGTCTCAGCCAGTACTGGGATATGCTAGGTACTCAGTTCTATTGTAATCTTATGTTTCCTGAATATATGGTTTTGCAGATTCATCCTTGCTGAAGGTAGCTACTCTCTTTCAGGAAGTACTTCCTTCAGATGTGACACCAGTGAACAATTCTGTACTCATGCAAATTTTAATTGCTTCCCTTTACACTCGGTTTATTTGTAATAACTTTAAGAATAATTATTTCTTTGTTATAAATTTTTTATTCTAGTGAGATCCGAAGAAACCTTCACAAAGAAAGAAGTTACTTTTGAAGATGTGGTGGGTGAACGGACCACTTCGAGAAGATCAGAGGACATCCCTTCTAGGAGAACTAGCACAATATCGCTATGCAGCTCTGCTATAGCAGCTGCAGAGGCTCTATGCAGTATCGGTAATACATCATATCTACATTAAATTAGCGTTTTTCTAACCACATGATTGTAATAAAAGATGAAGACAACAAACATACAGATCAAATTGAAGAATTTTTACAACAAGTGAACGAGAGCAAAGTAGAGAATATTTTTGTTAATGCAGGATCCAAGCAGTTGGAACGTAACCAGCAAATCCTGGAAGTTATTGTTAGCGATTTGCTAATGACAACGCAGGGCAAAAAAAGTCTTAAGGTCAGTTGGGTAACAATTGGTTTTTGTGATGTAGGAAACAAAGTGGTTTGTGCTTCCAGACGCTGTTTCACTTCATGAAACACAACAGCGAATGGTTGTACAGCAAATTAGGTATTAGTGAGAAGCCAACCAATGACGAACCTAATAAAGTGCTCAGTGCTCCTGAACCACTTTTGCATAGAATGTTCCTTATTGGATATCGACCTTTTGACCAGGTTAGACGTTACTAAAGTCTTATTTAGAATAAATTTTTGTTATAATTTTGTCTTAAAGTTGCGTTGATCAATATCAGTTTTCAGTTCAGAATTTTTACTATGGTTGTTCTGAATTGGCCTGGATTGATTGCTGTTTGAAGGAAATATATCGCACCATCAATATTGGTAACGTGATGAAAGTTAAACGAAAATCTTACAGTTCTTTGACATACAGTTCTAGTGAGATGTTGTACAGAGCAGCAACAGGCGACATCCATCAGCGTATTTTAGATCTAATACAGCATAACAGATGGCTCTCAGTTCGAGAAGCAGCTCATATTGCTCTGTACCTCGCTGGTTACCGGAACCAGAACGAAGTGAAAAGAGTAGGTGATCACCAATTTGCCGATCAATCCCTCTGCATACTAGTTTCCGGGTCTACCCCTCATCAGTGCAGCTTTGGCTGGTCAACAAATTGGAGACCATGAGTTACCGGCTTAAAGACGGAAATGTAAGGACTACCGGTGAGATGTTGTACAGAGCAGGAACAGGCGACATCTATCAGCGTATTTTAGATCCAATACTGCATGACAGATGGCTCTCAGTTCGAGAAGCAGTTCATGTTGCTCTGTACCTCGCAGGTTATCGGAACCAGAACAAAGTGTAAAGAGTAGGTGGTCACCAATTTGTCGATCAACCCCTCTGCATACTAGTTTCGGGGTCTACCCCTCATCAGTACAGCTTTGGCTGGACGACAGACCGAAACGTGAAAAATGTACCGAAGAGCGGTGAAATGTTGTACAGAGCAGGAGCATGCGACATGGGCATATCTTACAGAGCAATATGCGCTTCTTGTCGAACTGAGAGCCATCTGTTATGCAGTATTTGATGATGATAATGTATTGCGTCCACTCAATTAACAGATGTTATGGTTTTACAGGTTTAGGACAAATAAAACTACCTTGTCGTTTGAATAAAGGCCAACGTTTCGACGTTTAATTTACGTCTCCTTCAGGGCTATACTCGGCGACAAAGGATGATGTCAATAAACAATATCGTTGTTTGGTAGTGCCACCGACCACTCCTTCTGCCGAACGATATTAGTGCTCTGATGATGCTGGCGTGCGTAATGTATGGCGTGCATCATGGATGTAATTTTGTTTATTGACGTCATCCTTTGTCGCCGAGTATAGCCCTGAAGAAGACGTAAATTAAACATCTAAACGTTGGCCTTTATTCAAACGACAAGGGAGTTTTATTTGTTCCTAAACCTGCAAAACCATTACATCCATTCTATGCAAAAAATGGTGTTTTTAAACCACTTTTGCATAAATGTTCCTTATCGGATATCACTCTTTTGACCAGGTTAGACGTTATTTTAGTTTTCCTATAGAAAATAGGACTGATTTGTAATGATTTTTTCTTATAATTGAATGTGGGTTTTCAGTTCAGAATTATTATTGTGGTTGTTTTGAAGTGGCCTGGATGACTTTTTGGCGGGTATTCTATAGCACTATGAACAGTGGTGACGTGATGAAAGTCAAATAAGAACTTTACAGTTCTTGGACATACCAGCACTAGTTTACATTCTATGCAAAAATGGTGTTTCTAAACCACTTTTGCATAGAATGTGGCTTACCGGATATCGCTCTTTTGACCAGGTTAGACGTTATTTTATTTTACTATCTTGATATTGCGTTGATCAATATCGGTTTTCAGTTCAGAATTTTTCTTAAGGTTATTTCGAATTGGTCTGAATGGCTTTTTGACGGTTATTCTTGAAGGTCCTTAAGTAGAAAATAAGACTTATTTTTAGTGCATTTTTTTTAATTTGTCATAAAATTGTGTTGATCAATAAGGATTTTCAATTCAGAATTTTTATTATGGTTATTTCGAATTGGCCTAGATGACTTGTTAACAGGTATTCTATACCATCATCAAGGTTAGTGACGTAACAAAAGTTAAATAAAAATTGTACAGTTCTTCGACATATCAGTATTACTTTTACATTTTATGAAAAAGTAGTGTTCTTGAACTACTTTGCATAGGACGGTCCTTATCTGATATCGAATATACGACAAAAATAGGACTCATTTGTAATGCATTGTTGTTAAATGTTGTTTTGAAATTGGGTTGATCGAAAAGGGTTTTCAGTTCTGAATATTTATTATGGTTGTTTGGCAATGCCTTAGATGACTTTTTGACAAGTAATTTACAGCCCCATCAATATTAGTGAGGTGATGAAAGTTGAATGAAAAATTTACATTTCTTCAACATACCAGTACTAGTTTTTTTAGAATATTTCAGAAGAAATATTTTAGAATACTGCAGAATTTCCAAATGGTCTGCTATAAGTTCCTAGTACTTTTACTAGAGCTCTTATAAGCCTCCTTGGTTCTCCTGATTTTTGCCTTAACACCGCTCTTCTAAATACCTAACATGAAAAGTTAATAGTAGTATAATATTATCTTCTACATCTATTTTTTGTTTCTTTTTTGCAGAAAATGTGTTTTTTCTACAATCAAGCGTAAAATAGCATTTTGCGCTTCCCAATGAAAGCACAAAAAAGTGGCTTTGCCGAGTAATTAGTGAAGTGTTATTTTATTGCGTGGCGAGCAGCAAAGTCGTTTTTGCGCACGCCACCAGCTTTAATGCGAACGTATAAGCCCTTCACTTATTATTGTCGTCAAGTACGCGTTGGAAATTTGACTTTGACATTTATCGTATTTTCTCAACATGTGCTAAAAGGAGGTGGGTATAAAAAAATGAAGATATCAAAGGTAACTAGATAACAAAAATATGCAACACTACGCAACACTAGCGGCCACCAACGAGGCAGTTACAAAAGTTGTTTACAAAAGCTTTAAACCTGTCCAAACAAAAGAATAGAAAGCAGTTTAACAAATCCACCAGCAGGCAGCAGAATAGAGTCTCTGAATCCAGTATAAAACCTGAAGTAAATTAATAGAAATTTGATATGCCACATATCAATATCCTACAGATTACTGCTGACAGCTCCAGAAAGGCACATGACATGGATTTCCCGGAATCAACCATATCAAACTTTGACATAATTATAGCAAGCAAACCAATTAAAAAACTGGTTGAAAACAACATCAGGTGGCTGAGGGACCAGAAGTCAGATGTGGCTATGTACCTAAGATCCAAAGCATTGAAAATATCAAAGATAATCAGAGAGAAAGGCATAGTGGCCGCTATGCTTCTATATCGCTACCTTTCTCAATCACAGCCTGCTACATATCACCGAATTGCGCGTATGTGGCATTTGAGCATATCCTAGCAAATGATAGCAAGATATATGATAATGTTAAGGGCGATACACTACTTTTGGGCGACTTTAACTCCAAGTCGCCGGAATGGGGATCGCCAAACGAAGACGACCGGGGGGTGCAGCACTGTCCAAGATTGTGCGCCGGGTTTAACATGGTAACGCTCAATACAGGCGAACCTACCTTTTTCAGAAGAGATACGCGGTCCTGCATAGACATTATTTTTGCCAATAACTTAACAAAACAGATCAAACGCTGGAAAATATGAGCCATGCTCGTCGCACAGATACATCTGCATCGAAATCGCCGGCACCCAAAAAACGCTCAGGTGGCTAAAAGAAAGACCACTTCCAGATCTGAAATAGTTGTCAGATGTCTTCTGAGAACTCATTGCATGCCACCCAGAAACAAACAGCGCCAAAGAACTAACCAAATATATGAGTAGGGCATTCAAAACCTGCAAAGCCGCGTCTAACCGCCAAGAAAATAGCTCTTAACAGCCGTACTGGTGTAACGAAAGTATCGAAGAAGCTAGAGTGAACTGCATAAGGGCAAGGAGGCAGGCAACCAGGACAAACTGCTGAAATGTGAGATCGATAAACTCGGCGCATATTTGAGACGAATACAAAACAAAAAAGAAATTCTTGGGTAAACTAATTGACAAAGAAAAGACAAAGAAATGGAACCAGCTTTGCAACGAGTTAAACGAGGACATCCGGGGGACCGGATACAAACTAGTAATGAAAGAGATAGTACAAGAATTTCCGCTTGAACTTACCACGAACAAAAAAACGGGAAACGGCCAGGCACCGTGAAAACTACGAATCAATGCCAGATAAAAAATATCCGGCGCGCTTTGATACATTTACAATGTCAGAATTAAATGTAGCAGTTGACAAATTAAAATTAGAAAATCCCCAGGCCCAGACGGTCTCTCTGCGGAGGCAATACGAGCTTTCGTCAAACCGATCGGGATGTAACTCTTAGAACCATGTACCAATGACTGGAAAACCAAGAATTTCCAAATACATGGAAGCTAACTAGGTTCATTGTAATAAATATACCAGAAAAGGATCCTGACTTACCTAGCTCATACAGGCTTCTCTGCATAGCAGACTCCATGGCAAAGTTATACGAGCATTTCATAAAATCGAGGCTGGAAGCAGAGACAGTCGAGAGGGCTCCTCTCTTAGATTCTTGGTTCGGCTTCAGAGCAAAAAGGTCCACAGTAGGCGCTTTAAAACTGGTAATGGATAAAGCAATTCACACTAAACTTAGAGGACAAGGAGAAAGATGGTGCGCTCTGATCAGCTTAGACGTTAGGAATGCTTTCAATAGTGCAGCATGGCCGGATGTTCTGCGAGAATTGGAAAACCGGAGAGTATCTGAATACCTCTACAACGTGATAAACGACTATTTTAATACTGGCGGATTCCGAAATCGAGAAGTGAATCCCCAGGGTTCCGTACTAGGCTTTACTATTGTGGAATATCACGTTCAGAGAGGGTTCTACCAACAGGCTATGCCGACGACATTGCATTGGTAATAAGTGCCAAAAGAGACACTAGACACCAGCTGATGGAGGTGGGAAATACAGCAATCTCTAGATGTGCTAAGCCTTGCACCAGAGAAAACAGCGGCTGTAATTCTAGATGGCAAAAGAGACAAAATATCATCTTTTAGAGACATCTTTTAGAGCGGGAAATATAGAGAAAAAACACCTAAAAAGAATATTAAGTATCTACCCAAACAGTACAACCTAATCCTATGGACGCCTAATGGACTAATATTTTTGTAAATCCGCATGTCCAATGAATATACCGTTAAGAGCCCAGATTAATCCAAAGCCTGTCCAATGGATTATACAGAGGGCACAAATTTCTACATTTGATGGACATGTCCATTTAGTATCAAAAAGACATCCTACTGTTACCATTTTTCTGAGAGTACCTCAGCTGAGAGTACATGTACATTTTTAGATGTTTTTTATGGTCATATTAATCAAAAACGTAGAGAATTTCATAAAAAGAAATGATAAACAAGAGTAGTTTATCCCAACAAAAAATTCCACAGATAACTTCGACAGGTCCTTAGACTGCCTGATTACATGAACTTTATTAGAACATATATTAGCGCTTTTCGGAAACAGCAATTCGGATTGGCTTGACTACTATCAGATCATTTTTAACCAATCCGATCTGATTCCATCCACATCCGATTTTTAACCAATCCAGCCTGAAAAACAGCTATAGAGATCAATCTGATCCAAAATCATCATTTCCAAAAAGTCCTTTTACATGTACCTAGGTGGTAGTAGTTTCTTCTTCTCGTTCTATTCGGTGTTACGCATATTGAAGAGTCAAAAATTGACTGTCAAGTAAGAATCGACATTGATGCTTCATTCCACGCAGTAATTTGCAAGAATTACTATTCCGAGTAATATAGTTATTTTGTAAGTTCGCTATACAGGATGTCCAGTTTAAAATGATGTACATGGGGATATTGAAATTGGGATGCAACAGGCGTTGACCGAGCAACGCCTGTTGCATTTTCAATTTGATGCAAAGAGGTATGAGGTGTTTCGACCACGCTTAACAATACCAAGTTTTCCTTATCTTCGTGTGGAGGTTTGTTCTTTATCTTAGTAAAACTCCCGTAATTAATCAGATTGCCTTGGAGACGTCTAAACATAGCTCTGCCAGGTTGTGGTCTTTCTGGGTATTTATTAAAATACATTTCTTCAGTATTCGCATCGTTTCTGCGACAGAATAAAACACTGCAATATGTCAAATTTCTCATTATTTGAAAAGTTATTCATTTTAAAACTTCAAATTTTTTTAGCTGCTGCACGATGCTATCAATAAAGACTATGTTCTGACAGTTGGATAATAACAAATTTTGATAGGAATATCCAAGTTTGACAACTACGATGAAATCTTAATTTTGTTATTTTTAAGTATTTTTCTTGGTCGAACATAAAGGTGTTATACATGGTTGAAGAGCATTTTAAAGGAGGATTTTAAAAGGGCAATAAATTATAATAAAAAATATGGCGTCCAAAAGAAAAACGAAAGTTGACAACGGCCGCGCACAACATATTAGGCTAAGACGACTTTTGACTAAATTTTTGGGAATCACCTTATTCTCCTACCCCTAATCTGAAACTTTCATGACCTTAGCTCTTGTAATAAGTAAACTATTAGGGTTTTTCGAAAACACACTTTTTTCGTTTTCACCCTGTATCATCGAAAGGATATCAATTTAAAATATCATTTACTCGGATTACTTTTTAGCGGACCAATCCGCAACTTTTCTTCCATTTAAGCGACCTTGTATCTCCAACGGTTTCCAATATCCCCATGTACATCATTTTAAACTGGAAACCCTGTATATTAAAAATTCATTTGTTCAATTGTTAACGTATAACAGAATTCTTAGCTTCACTCAATAATCAGCTCACCTTTCTATTATTTTCAGCTTCTGACAAATGAACTGAAGCCAAACTGGTTGAACTTGCTTCAATGTCCCATGGGCTTAACTCCCGAGAAAGTCTGGATGCAATTGTCTTGTCGTTGGGAATTTCAGAGTTCTGCCACACCCAAACTCTCTACCTACGACAACGATATAGTCAACAGCCTAACGTTGATCCTTAAACAATAAGTTAACAGATTTATATATTTTATAAAAACATAACTCATAGTTCACGTTACGATTTATACAGGCTCGAATTCAATAACATTCAGTAGTGTCCTTATTCGGATTAGCAAACTTGTTGAGTTAATTTGCGACCGGAGCACAATAATGGTCTCTTCCTAGAATATTGGCAGAAGATTAGGTTATATCTAGGGACTTAAGCCAATTCAATTATTAACGTTGACATACATCGGAGCACGGCGTGATCTCTAAATAGGCTTATGGCTTTGTACGAGTTAGCAATAATTAAGCTATTGACAGGGTCAATCCATATTTAGCCAAATAGCCGAAGGGAATGGATATTGTTATCTGTAGTAAAATACCAACTCCGTTAACCTTTAATGCTATAGGTAGTAATTTGAAGATATCGATTCCACAATCATATGCATTATTTTAACATATCAAATATTAAATATTTGATGTTAAAAGATTGGTCGAGTTGCAACGCATCGTCAGGGTTGCCAGCTTAATTTTTACTCTTTTAGTATACAGGAATTTAGAATTCAGTAGAAACCAGCAAGGTTAAGGAGCATGTAGTGTTTAAAGCCCGTTTTACAGTTTGCAATTCTTCATGCAATTTATTGCAGCAATGCATTGCAGCTATATTGCAACCAGATATTTGACAAGTTTGTTTTACAGTTTGCAATTTCTTGCCATTTCTGAAAATATTCAACAGTGCTGCCAATATTGACATTTCTTTAACTTCCCAGAGTGACTAAAACTTTGTGTTCTGGCTTTTCAATTAAACAAGGACTCAAAAACATATAAAAGTAATAAAAACCATACATAAACAAAACAAAATGCATGTGATGCAGACTTAACCTAAAATAATTTGTGACAGTAACTTTTGTTTGCAATGGTGGCAATTCAAAAGTTACTAAATTTTACACCAGAGTTGCAAGTAAACTGCAATAAAAATCGGTCAAGACCGATAATTGGCAAGCCCTTGCAGTAGCAAGAGAATTGAAGAAATCGACCAGCTGGTCCGCTACTGCGCATGCGCATGGCAAGAGAATTGCCAATTGCAAGAAAAATTGCGAACTGTAAAATAGCCTTAAAGAGACCACCCTGTCTATCCAGATTTCTGAATCCGGAACTCCGGATTAATGGATTATTCTCTAGTGTTGAAAAGTATAAAAACGCGATATTTTATGTCTGGTTTTATAAAGCAATAACGGAATATGTTCCATTCATTTTAATAATGTTTTACTATCTATAATTTAATGTGAAGTTTATCAAGTTAGTTCAGGTTAGCACCACATGTTAAATTCTTTTCTATATGTTCGATCTTCCTTGAAATGTATTAGTTTCTAGTTGTTACAAATTGAGATCATTGATGTTGTAATTTGTTGTGTGCGCGCACTTTTACTTGATTCATTTGTGGCCGTTCGCATCAAGCAATTTTTAATTACACTTAGTTAAGGCTTCCATTATTACCATGGTTACTCATGCTAACAACTATAGCTTAAGGGCCCTTAACTTTAAGTTTACTTAAAATTTCCTTGGTGGAAATGGTCATTAGTTCCTCAAATTATTACATCTATAAGCCATTCACTTATTATTGTCGTCAAGTAGGCGTTGGAAATTTGACTTTGACATTTTTATCGCATCTTCTCAAGATGTGCTGAAAGGAGATGGGTATAAAAAAAATGACTGTTTCAAAGGTAACTAGACTGAAACAAACATTGATTGAACAAAAATAAGTGAATGGGTAATAGGTATTTCAGGTGCATTGCCATAGATAAGTTTAGATAACAGGAAAACAGAATTGTCAGATAGATGTCAATAGACTTGTCTCGTCTTTGAAGCCAGAACTTTTATTTCTTATATAATGCTTAGTTTGTACCTCTAAATTAAGAATTAAACTAATTTTTATTTAAACTCAAGTAACGCTTGTCAAAGTTGTTGTACCATTAGGTAGATCTGCTTAGACTTCCATTATTAATTATTACATGAGTTATGAAGCGTCCTATTCCGGATACTGCTCATGCCACCTGCTTACGCTGCTTATTATCTATTACGAGGCAACCGCTTTCCCATGCATTAGTTAGTCAGAGCTTAATTGTCCATTTGTTCAAACATACTTTATTAATTATTGTAACTTAGTTCTTAAGCAATAAAAGTAGTTTTTTTAAAAAAGTCGTTTGCAACTCACAGTTCTTAAGTGGCGCAGTCGGTAGGATTGGCAAAATCAATACATCGCGTAATTGATTCCGGTACGGTTTATTGCCAATTCAACTTAATCGATCCGTAGTATCCGAACGAATATCGGGGAAATCGGACTATCGGTGAAAAAGAACCAACAGTGCAGTTGCGTATCGCAAAACGGAAATTAGTCCCACATTGATTAATTTTGAGGGCAGGCAGGAAGTTGGAAAGAACACACATCGTCACCAACGATCTAAGAAGCCCATAGGATGAAGCTACTACTAGTTTTGTAAGTGAAATTTTTTCTAATGATTAATGAAGAAGAAGATTTATTACATTTATTAGATAATTTATCAATTGATAATCGCGAACCTTCAGTTGGCTCTGGCTGAACTTCTTTACAGACCGAAATGTTAGATAATACATTTAATTTTGATAGTGAAATATTAGCGGAAAATCTAAAAAAATTAGAAAAGTCTGGAAAATTAAAATTAATAGTACCTAAATTAAATATTGATAAAATGGCTGAGTTTCGACCAGAATACATTAAATGTGTACCTCAATTTGACGGTAACCCAAGTGAATTAAACAGATTGCTGGCAACTTGTAAAACTTTAATTGACCAATTTTACGATGCTGCCAACAGAAATAGCTTCCAGAATACTTACTTATTGCATTGCTTAATTGGTAAACTATCAGGTAGTGCAAGACTTGTTGTAAATGTGCAAAACGTCTCGACCTGGGATGATCTAAAAACAACATTATATCGACATTTTTCAGATAGCAGGGACGAAACTTGCTTAAATGGGGATTTAGTTATGCTTAGACAAGGTATTGAATCACCTCGGAATTTCTATGACAAGGTTTTAGAAATATTAAACCTAATAGTTAATTTTGTTGATGCGCACGATACACAAGCATCTGCGACTATAAAGCGAGAGATGTATCAAAAATTAGCATTGACCACATTTTTTATCAGGCTTAAGAGAACCCTTAGGGAACACTATTCGCTGTATGAAACCAACTGATTTGGCACAAGCTATACAGTTTGTTATTCAGGAAAATAATGTTCGATACTTACAAAATAACACCACCCATATGGTGAAGCAACCATCTCAAAATATTAAAAAACCACGTCCTATTCAATCAGTATCATTTTTCCGAATTTTCAACCGCAACAACCCAGATTTTTCCCAATGACAATGCCTAACCCTAACAACTCTTTTAATTCTCAAACAAGACACGACCAATTTCGACAATCTTTTTCATTCCAATCAGCACCTGTAAAGCCAAATTTTAATTACACTACACATAAAAACCCCTCAAACTCTCCGGCTGTTGGAAGAAATAACACTAACGTTTTCAAACCTGACAGTTCGAAACCATTACCTACCCCAATCCTATGTCGTTATGCACCCAGCAAACTTTTACAACGCATAGATCACATAATCAAGGTCCTGGACCACAACGTCCTTCACATTGGAGTTACCCTCCTAAAAAGAACTTGTCCACAATTGGAGAAATGTACAATATGGAATTAGATATCACTCCAAATGACTATACAAATTATTATCCGGATTCTGCAGACAAATTGCTGCCAAGATAATTGGGCAGATCAAGTTGCGTCATACGCAGAAGATCCTTATCAACATGGTGAAACTGATATGTCAATTGTAGCGTAAACATTTTCAAGATTCGCCGAAACGTCTCGCAGCCTTTGTCAGCACATAAGAAAATATGCTACCATCAGCATAAAAAGGCTGGGAGAGGTTCGAAGGATGACGGTGGCGCAACAAGGGGAATTCGGCTAACGATGGTGTTCGAGAGCGGTTATTAATAGTTCCAATTAATTTGTTTCAAAAATAATAAAAAGGTGTTCTTTCTTGAAAATCGGGGCTTGATTAAAACTATTATCTTACAAATTTAGAAGTGGGATTCTACTCCGCGTGTGCCTACAAGTGGTAGTTAAAGACTTTGTTTTTTTTTAAAAAAAAAATGAGTACTCCTCCCGGAACCCCACCTCGTTTTCGGAGGCGACGTTCTCCCTCACCCTCAACGACATCCAGCAGTGAAGATGAGGAACCTAGAGGAGTCAATGGACAAGAAAGACTTATTCGGAAATTGCAAAAACAGGTACACTCACTTAGCCAAAAGGTAAGTGTGCCTATTGTTTCTATGTTGCCGTCGAATTTTGCTGTTAATGAGACTTTAGTACCTATCTTCGATCCGAGTTCAAGCCCATTCGATGCGTTTGATTGGGTACGGAGAGTAGACGAACTGAAAAACTTCCATAAGTGGGACGATATTTTAGTCGTAAAGTTTGCCGCGAATCGATTGCGAGGGAATGCCCGTAAGTGGTACGATTCCTTAAAGACTTTGTGTATGACTTGGAAAGACTTTAAAAAGCAAATATTGTTAAATTTTCCACCTCAAATCCGATTTGGCAAGCTATTGATTGATGCAGCTTTGCATAAACCATTGTCAAATCAAAATTTGGGGGAATATTGTTACGAAAAAGTGGCCAAATTGAACAAATTAGGTTTAAAAATATCGGATGACAAAATTATCGACAGCGTTATCGAAGGAATTCCCGACGATGCAACCGCTCTAACTACTAGGGCCGCCAATTTAAAAACAGTGGGAGAACTTGCTAATTATTTAAGTCATGTCGACATTGGAAAATCTCATTTCGGGGGTCCCTCAACGTCGAAAGGGCATACTACTACAATTCAAAGAAAAGGAAATTTCAATCGGCAGAATGCACAGGAAAAACAGTTGTCAAGTATTCCTGTGAGGAAACGTATTTCGTGTTTCAATTGTGGGGGTAATCACAAAGTGGTCGAGTGTAAAAAACCGAAGACGCAGTGTCAAATCTGTAATCGAATAGGTCATCTTCAAGATCAATGCCGGGATAGAGGAAATATGAAACCTACACGTTTCGGCAATAAAGATACGGTAAGCGAAATTATCACCGCGGCTGCCGAGGTACCGCAAAGAAATATGTTTATGAAAAGAGCTAAAGTTTTCGGGCATAAAGTCGATATTAATTGCCTTATTGATACGGGTAGCACTTGTACAATAATGAAAGAATCTTTAATGCAGCGTCTAAATCTGGAATTTAAATTTTGTGAACCTAGAAATTTGACCAGTTTTATGGGAACAATGGTTTCCACGACACGGATAACTAGCATAACTATGGCAATTGATCAAGTGATTGCACTGGTTGACGTTTTAATATTGGATAATGAGTTTTTGAAACATGATTTGATTGTTGGAAGAGATTTTATAGGACAATCTCATGTAGGCTTTACAAAAACTAGAGATGAAATATATTTCTATGAATTGCCTGATTTGCATTTAGAATCCATAAACATGATTGAGTTTGATGCCAACGATGGTCTAGAGTTTCAAAAGATTAATTTTGGTGAAATTGACACCTCACAAAAAGATAAACTTTTCAAATTACTTTGTGAGTATAGGCAGTGTTTCTGTTTTGTTTTAAAAGACCTTGGTAAAACTAATGCTGTCGAAATGCGCATTAAGCTAACCACCGATATGCCAATAGTGTATCGGCCGTATCGAATGTCGGTATCAGAGAAACAGATTTTACAACCCATGATAAACCAACTTCTGGAGAACCAAATAATAAGACCATCAAATTCGCCTTACGCAAGCCCTGTTTTATTAGTTAAAAAGAAAACCAATGACTATCGCATGTGTATAGATTTCAGGAAGCTAAATTCTATTACCGTAAAAGATAAATACCCATTGCCGTTAATTGAAGATCAGCTTGATCGCTTGGGTAATAATAATTATTTTTGTGGGTTAGATTTAGCGTCTGGGTATTACCAAGTGCCAATGGCAGAAGACTCTATTAATAAGACGGCTTTTGTCACACCAGACGGCCATTTCGAATTTTTGCGAATGCCGTTTGGCCTTACAAACGCTCCGTCCCTTTTTCAACGTTTAATAAACAATGTGTTGGGAAATTTACGATAAGAAATTGCATTTCCTTACATTGATGATATAATAATACCGTCAACAACTTTTGAAGATGGATTATTACGACTGCGACAAGTTTTAGATAAACTAAAAGAAAATAATCTTACTTTGAAGTTAAGTAAGTGTTTCTTCTTTCAAAAGAAGTTGGATTATCTTGGAAGAGAGGTGAGCGCAGAAGGAATAAGGCCGGGTTCGCGCAAACTGGAAGCAATCGCAGCTATGCCTGATCCACAAAATGTAAAACAAGTACGTCAATTTTTGGGGTTATCCGGATATTTTCGAAAATTTGTCAGTGGATATGCAACAGTTGTTGAGCCATTGACTAGGCTATTGAAGAAAAATACAATGTGGCACTGGGGAAATGAGCAATCAAATGCCGTAAAGCAGATTAAAAGTATTTTAATGTCTCAACCATTATTGGCGATATTTGATCCAGAACTACCGACTGAACTACATACGGACGCTAGCTCGGTAGGCGTTGGTGGTGTATTATTGCAGACTAAAGAAGGAAGAAAAAGAGTGATAGGATATTTTAGTAAGCAAACGTCACCCGAGCAAAGAATGTATCACTCTTTTGAACTAGAGACATTAGCAGTGGTTTTGTTTCTTCAATATTTTCGTGTTTATTTGATTGGCATTTCCTTCAAAGTTGTTACTGATTGCAATGCCTTGAGAACCACATTTTCAAAAAAAGATCTACTTCCACGAGTGGCAAGATGGTGGTGCAAGTACAGGATTATACATTTGAGGTTGAATATCGTCCTGGAAAGCAAATGTGTCATGTAGATGCGTTAAGTAGGCTAACAAATATGACGGAAGTGTGTTCAGTGGATCTAACCGAGGCTGATTGGATTATTGCAGTACAGAATCAAGATGATGACGTTAGTCGTATCCGACGTATTCTGGAGGCGAATAAAAATAATAAAGATACAAAAGAATATTTTCAAAATTATGTTCTGAAAACAGGCGTGGTATACAAAAGGTTGGAGAATGGGAAGTTGCTATGGTTAGTTCCCAAGGGTTGCCGTTGGCAAATATGCAGATTATGCCACGATGATTCTGGTCATTTTGGGTTAGAAAAAACACTTAAACGAATCACTCAAAACTATTGGTTTGCAAAAATGCGTAATTTTGTTAAAAAATATGTTGAGGCATGCTTACAGTGCAACTATTACAAGGCACCTGCAGGTAAAAAGGAGGGTAAAATGTACCCGATAGAGAAAACTCCTATTCCATTTCATACGCTACATGTAGATCACGTGGGACCTTTCGAGACTAGTACGAAAGGAAATAAATATTTGTTAGTGATGGTAGATGGATTTACCAAATTTGTAATAATTGAACCGGTGAAAAACACATCGTCTAAAAGAACGATCAAAGCTATAACGAATTTAATGTATTTGTTTGGAGCCCCTCATCGAATAATTAGTGATAGAGGTACGGCATTTACAGCCAGAACTTTTGAATTGTTTTGTAAAACATATGGTATTAAACATGTACTAAATGCAGTAGCGACCCCACGAGCAAACGGTCAGTGCGAAAGGGTCAATCGAACTGTACTTAATGCTTTGGCAGTGTCAGCTGGAGGAAGTCCAGAAAATGCCTGGGACACTTTTGTTAAGCAAATTCAAAGTGCTTTAAACAATACTGGAAATAAAACCACAAAAGTGTCGCCGTTAGAACTGTTGGCTGGCTACAAGGGTCGTAATGTGGCTGAAGCGGCACTATTGAATATGGTGCAAGATGAAGGGCACCTGGAAAGGTTAGATTTGAACAAGGTTCGAATTGATGTTAAGTCTAGGATTGATGCTGATCAAATAACTCAAAAAAAGAGATTTGATCAAGCTCGTAAGAAGGCTAAGAGATATGAAGTTGGGGACATTGTGATGGTTTTCCGTACTGATGCTCCCGCAATAGGAAGTAGTAGAAAGTTGCTGCCAAAGTATAAAGGACCTTTTAAAGTCACAAATGTTTTATACAATGACCGTTACGAAGTCGAAGACCTTCGTGAACAAATGAGACACCGCAAGACAGTTGTGGCGGTTGACAAGATCAAACCATGGATAGTATTTCAAGGTAAGCAGTTCAAACGGATTTCTGAACAAAAAAAAAAAAAACCAAAAACGGTTCGTTGAACTGGTTCAAAAGGAACCCAGTGCAAAAGGCACAACCCCGGTTCAAAAGGAACCCAGTGCAAAAGGCACAACCCAGGTTCAAGAGGAACTCAGTGCAAAAGGCACAACCCAGGTTCAAAAGGAACCCAGTGCAAAAGGCACAACCCAGGTTCAAAAGGAACCCAGTGCAAACGGCACAACCCAGGTTCAAAAGGAACACAGTGCAAAAGGCACAACTCAGGTTCAAAAGGAACTCAGTGCAAAAGGCACAACCCAAGTTCAAAAGGAACTCAGTGCAAAAGGCACAAAACAAAATACAAGTAACAGACGGAATTTTGAATAAAAAAAAAAAGGATTGTTGATCAGGTTCAAAAGGAACTCAGTGCAATAGGTACAACCAAAGTTCAAAAGGAACTCAGTGCAAAAGGTTTATGCCAAGTAAGCTTTAGCGAAATTAGGAACAAAAGATTCTTCAGCAGGTTCAAAAGGAACCCCTAAAGGAATCCAGTGCAAACGGCACACTTAAAAGTTCAAAAGGAACTTAGAGCAAAGGGCCTCACAAAATGGCTATCGAGAAAATTTCAAGACAAAAGGTCCGAAAACCATTGCGTTGAAAAGAATACAAGGGCAAAGGCCCACTACAAAGGTAAAGTAATCATAGATTAACATTAAGGTGTATTTAAATTACAGATGCCGAAAACCAGTAACCCTGAGGACAGGGTGTAACCAGGATGGCCGAATGTAGCGTAAACATTTTCAAGATTCGCCGAAACGTCTCGCAGCCTTTGTCAGCACATAAGAAAATATGCTACCATCAGCATAAAAAGGCTGGGAGAGGTTCGAAAGATGACGGTGGCGCAACAAGGGGAATTCGGCTAACGATGGTGTTCGAGAGCGGTTATTAATAGTTCCAATTAATTTGTTTCAAAAATAATAAAAAGGTGTTCTTTCTTGAAAATCGGGGTTTGATTAAAACTATTATCTTACACAATTAATAATCAATCTGCCGATTATTCAATATCTCAACCCTCTCAATCATCTGACGAAAATGAAAATTTTCGGCAAACTTCCAACAGCAATTCCAACCCCTAACTAATAGCCCACCAATATTCACTTTTAATCTGAATTCTTCAAGCGAACTTTCATATATATTCCCAGAAAACAACTTAAAATTTCTTATTGACTCAGGATCAAGCAGGTCATTTATAAACCCCGAACTTGCTAACGAACTTTGCAAGTCGTGTAATCAAAGATCCCTTTGTTGTTCGTTCTGCATTTCAGCAATCGACTACAGTGCGCTTACTCCAGCTTCAAGAATTTTTAGAACACCATTTGACCAAGATCTTAAATTCTACTTATTTAAGTTTCATAAAGTATTTGATGGACTACTAGGACTAGACAATCTCAAACTCTTACAAGCCACCATAAACTTTGACACTGGATACTTAATGACACCTTATACTAAAATTAAATTGCAATTTATCAAACGAACTCTGATTTACATTGCATGACAATACTCCCACGCACAGAGCAAATCATAAAACTTAAAACCTCAATTCAAAACGGCGAAGTTGTCGTTCCATATACAAAAATAAACCAATGCGAAATTCCAGAATCCTTATGCATAGCAAAAAATGGTTATGCAATAACTACCATATTAAATAATGGAACTTCATCTGAAACGATCGACTTTTCACAACCAATCGAGGTTGAAAATTTCGACATTTCACTTTTACAAAATATTGACTTAAATAACTTTAATAACAATTTAAAACAAAAATCAAAATTCGACATTTCCAAGTTAAGAGTCAATCACCTTAATTCCGAAGAAAGACAAAAAATTTTAAAATTATGTCAAGAGTTTTCTGATATTTTTTATAATGAAAGCACGCCCTTAACATTCACTAACAAAGCAAAGCATACAATCAAAATAACCGACGAAATTCCAGTTTATACAAAAACTTATCGATATCCCTTTATTCATCGCCAAGAAGTAGAAAATCAAATTAAAAAAATGTTAGATCAAAAAATTATTAGGCCCGCTGATTCACCTTGGTCGGCACCCATTTGGGTTGTTCCCATTACAGTAGTTGTTTTCTTTAAAAGACCCTTCTTCAAAATTATTGCGTTGGCGTATTAAATTAGAAGAATTCGATTATAATATTATATATAAAAAAGGCAAACTTAACACAAACGCCGATGCTTTGTCTCGCATTGAAATTCACGTTAAAGAAACCCAAGAAACTCAAGACTTTGATTTAGATAAATACGTTAACGACGTCTATGAGGAACATGTACAACCTTCCACAAGTCGCGACATAGATCAAATTTCAATCATAGCGCAATGCGACGACGACGACCCACCAGATATCCCTGACGATGACAAAAACACGGTACACACGAACGCTGAAAATCCTGTAGCAGGTATTCCAATTTCAGAAACGGCAGTTAATTACGGCGCTAATCAAATAATTATTCAAAAAGTGTTTCACTCACCAGCAAAACACAAAATTCAAAATTTGTTCAATAAAAAGAAAAGAATAACTATCCAACTTTCTGAAAATAATTACGAACAAGAAATAATAAATTTTATGAGGAAAGTTGTAGCTCCAAATAAACTTTATTATTTATATTTCGAAGAACCCGATATGTACGAACCCTTTTCTGAAGTAATTAGGCAAAATTTCAGATGGCCCTCTATTAAATTTTTGCGTTGTCTTAAAAAGTTAGTCGACGTAATAGACAAAAACGATATCAAGGATATAATTAGAAATTATCACGAAGGTAAAACTAACCACCGTGGTATAGAAGAGACTCTTAAGCGCCTAAGAGAAAAATATTATTGGCCAGAACTTAAACAATCTGTCCAATCTTATATAAATGATTCTGAAATATGCTTACAAAGCAAATACGAACGTAACCCAGTTAAAATACCAATGAATGTCACACCTACAGCTTCAAGACCCTTCGAGATTATTCACCTCGATACTTACACTTTCGAGAAAAATAAATTTTTGACAATTGTCGACAGTTTCTCTAAATATGCTCAAGCTTACCACCTAACTTCGCTCACTTCAGTAGAAATTGTCGACAAACTGTTAACATTCTTTTCGCACCACGGAATTTCAAAAAAAATTATAGTGGACAATGGTACTGAGTTTAAAAATACTGTCATAACGGAATTCTTAATTCTACACAAAATTAAAGTCCATTTTTGCTCACCACATCACCCAGAGTCTAATGGTGTCGTAGACCGTTTACACTCCACTCTTGCAGAAAATATCAGATTGCTAAATAATCAAGATTACTCTGAAACACCCACGAAACAAAAAATGATTTACGCAATCCTTGCATATAGTCATTCTATACACTCTGTCACCAACTTAAAACCAATTGATATCATTCAAGGTCATATAACCTCTAATGATATTTTCGATGTAAAGTTAGATCAAATACTAGTTAATAACTATGTCAACTCGCATAGAGAAAAAGCAAAAATATTGTACGCCCAACTGAACAATAAATTAATTGAAAAGAAAGAAAAGTTAGCTGAAAAAATAAACAAAGATAGAGACGATCCAGACATATTCGAACCTGAACAAACTGTCCATCTTAAAAAAACACATTAGGCAAAAACATACAAATAAATTCAATAAGCCTCCAAACTAATCAGTATTAATACTAAAAAGAAGACAGGCCGAACAGATAATACTTTAAAAGTACATCTTTCTAATATCAAACGTCCATTACAGAATAGGTATAGTTTTGAATAACATAATTACTCTCTTTTCAGAATTCTTCAAACAACATTTGCTTTCGACGACAAAATCACATTCAGAGGATTAACAGATAATCCCGGACTAATTCCAGTAAACCTAGGAGAGGCAAAATTAAAAGACTACACATACACGCTACTACATTTTTACGATTTAAATCCAATTAGTAGAAGTAAATAAGTTACAAACTAACTCGTTAAAGCTAACTGGGGAAATTAACTGCAATTTAGAATATAGACTAGAAGTAGGTAATTATCTTAAGATTCTAGCATTAATACAAGATAGGGTAGAAACAAAACTTCAGGAATTATTTTCTCCCCTCAGAGATACAAACGTGGATTGAGAAATGGAGTAGGATCCATATTTAAATCAATAACAGGTAATTTAGATGCCTCAGATGGAGAGCGTTATGATATCTAATAATCTAATCAGAGAATTGCAAAATAATGAATTTAAGCTAAAAGCATCAATTTTGGAAGGTAGTTCTGTGTCATTAGACTTGATAAAACAATTCAACGAGACAGTTAGGAAAGTCACCCACAATGAAAAGTTGCTAGAATCTAAAGTACGTCAAATAGAGTTCATTGTACAAAAGGTAACTTCTAAGGAAAATGCCAACTATATCAAGGACACCCTTAATCAAATAATTAATGTTTATGAAATTATTGATTTAATCCTATTAGATGTAGAAAGTGCAATTACGTTCTCTAAGTTGAAGATTTTACATCCAAGCATAATAAAAACTGATTCTTTATTTCATGAACTAAAGCACATAGAAAAAATATCATCATACACAAAATGTATGCCTATAAAAGTAACCTTAGAAAATACGCTTCTTTAAGAACGAATTATAAATGTAGAAAGTTTTATTTATAAAAACCAGGTAAATGTCCTCTTAAGAATTCCAATTGTCTATTCAGAAGAATTACGTTATTATCGACTCTATTCAACAGCAGTGTATGCACAGAGCCATTTTAAGGTTACCAAACCGCAAAATAAATATCTTTTAAAAAATAAATTGCACTTTGCATACCGCGGTGATGAATGTACGAAGCTGAAGGACCAATACTACTTCTGGGAAGAAATGCGCCTGCACGATGTCAAGTCAGCAAACTATTGTGCGGTACAAATTTTGTCAAACCAAGGAGCTGCTCCTGTCTGCCGCCAAATAAAAATAAGTAATTGGATGACCTCAGCCAATGGATAGTTGTTTTGCCTAAAGAAGAATTAGTAAAGTTAAATTGCAAGAACCAAAATGAGCGCTTAAAACTTTTTGGAACACAAATGTTCCATATTCCAGAACAATGTTAAGTTTATCTGGATGGAATAGTAATAAACAATAGAAATTCAGTGGAAAAAAAGTGAAAATCAGCCGTTGCTGCCTACTTTGAATCTGAGTTCACACTTGGAAGATATTAAATTGGATGACCTACAACATCTGAGAAGCCATATTTTGAAAAATCAACCTGTGTTAACCGTTACTTCAATTTCCAAAACACCAAGCTTCTGGACAATTGCAATTTATTTCTCTTTGAGTATTCTAGCTGTTTACATTATAGTTCAGAAGATCAAACTGAGATTCTGCACCAAGAAATCGCAACCCGAAGAAACCCCCACGGAACTACTACCAGAGGTTCAACTACCACGACAAACCGTATAGTTGAATTTTCGAAGGGAGGAGTTATGAAGCGTCCTATTCCGGATACTGCTGATGCCACCTGCTTACGCTGCTTATTATCTATTACGAGGCAACCGCTTTCCCATGCATTAGTTAGTCAGAGCTTAATTGTCCATTTGTTCAAATATACTTTATTAATTATTGTAACTTAGTTCTTAAGCAATAAAAGTAGTTTTTTTAAAAATGTCGTTTGCAACTCACAGTTCTTAAGTCATGGAACTATAAAGGGGTTGAACTAAAAATTGACATTTAACGTTGACAAGTGTTAATTCAGTGAAAATTAGTTTATCCACGACCACTTAATAATATACTGATATTCAGCTTGTTGACAAAAGTTAAATAGGGCTCATATAGTCTCAGAGGGACATATGAGTTGAAACAGCGGGAATAATATCATTATTCCCGCTCGCCATTTAAGTTATACCGGGTGTCCAGCAGAACCCTGGACATAGGAGATTAACATGGGAAATCGGTTTTTATTTTTTTGCGCCTGTACGGTTGATTTGATTGAAAAACTTTTAAGAGTAAAGTTGTAGAGCTTATGGTCAGCTATCATCCTGTAATTTTTTCAATACCACAGTTTTGGCTATTTTTTGGAAAAACGCCTCGAAAAATGCAAAAAATTGAATTTGGCGCGTCACCCCCACCATGCTTGTGCAGTGTCGCCAATATAATAATTTCTTATGTCAGACTCAGAGCCGAGAGACTCTTGAGGGACTATCATGTAGTAATTAACGTGATTATGCAAAGAAAATTAACTGAAAACCTGACGATAATGTTCTTAAATCATACGGTAAGTAAAATTACGTTTATTATTATCATAAGTAGTAAAAGGAAAAATCATTCCAATTTGTGTATGGCTGGTTGTCTAATTCATTTTAGATTAGCACCAGACAACGGATCGACGATATGTCTCTTGTCTTTGTCATTGGTAAAGCTAGGTTAATGTTAAGAATTATTAAGGACGGAGAGTTGGGTGGGTACATTTGTTGGTCAAACCAAGAACCAAGCTTGAAATGTGATTGTACTCTACAAATGAGTTATCGTGGAATTGGCGAAAAGAAAATACGGATTAGCAGCTCTTAAAAGAACCATTTAATTACATACTACAAAGAAAGTGAATAACCACCTATGTGTTTAACATCAAACCCATAGGTAAACAAGAACAATAAAGAAATAAATAAAATACAGGACTAGTGTGGCACATCAGAGAAATTGTTCAAAATCTTGCATCTTGCATGTAAAAAACCCGTTCTAATGGCTGGATGGCTTCTACAGCAGGCAAAATGTCATTGCGAAGCATATTTGCAATATTTTGTTGGCGTTCAAACTGCAATCAATGAAAAATGGACCTATAACATGGCGCCCCAAAATGCCGATCCACACGTTACAGTTCAGTCAATCCAAATTAGCATTCATCTGTGAAACAAATGTTTCTAACAAATCTTGGGGCTGCAATAATTTTTTCGGTCAGGATTTCACAAAACTCCATTGTGGGGAAAAGGTGGATCGGTAAGAGTTGTTGATGGTTCTCTTGTTTGTAGCTTTCAAAACCTTCTTTTTGCAGATAATTATGGATGGTCAATCCACTAAGTCCAGTTTCTTGGCCAATCTGTCGAATACTCTTGGAAGGATCATCGTTTACTCTAGCAAGAACAAGTTTTGCCACATTTTCATCCTCTGGACCGCACCAGCTTGAAGTCGTCGCTTTCGCTCACAGGAACATATCGGGTTAATACTCCCAGTTTCCTCAAAACGAGCAACCACTGCCTGAAGTAAACTGCATGCTGGTATTGGTTGTTCAGGAAACAATGCAGCAATGTTGTCTCGAATTTGAGCAAAGGAATTACCAGCCCAGAATTGTTTCAAAACAAGTTTTCTCTCCCCAAAATTCATAACTAATGAAACATTTAAATAAGAAATAATAAAAATTAAATTTTACACTGTATTAACAAAATGGTTCCTAATTTCCTTACTTTTAATATCAATAAATACAAGGTTATTTCGGGGAAATTGTGTGTGAAAAAGTGGATGCAACAAGTACCAAAATAAGTATATTTGCATAACCAATCTATACATAAATTTCTTAAGGGAAGAAATTAACAAGTGGACATGAAAAAGAAATGTAACATAAATTTAGGTAATAACACAGATAACAACAATTATTCCTATAAAAACACTATCACCTTTATTAAGATTCAATTCAATTCAATTCAAATTTATTCATGTTTACAATCACCAAAACAGCAATGTACATATGTCAAAAATAGAATAGTCTACAAATTAAATTTAAATAAATTCAGTCCAGATGCCATTATTTACTTAATACTAAAAGCTTACAGTCAACATCCTAAAATAGACTATACAGAGAGAAGAAAAAACAATTAATAATTTTGATTAAAATACTTAAAATACTCTTCATCACAATAAAAAACATTTACCATTAAAATTTGCTTAATTTCCTTTCGGAAACTATCCACTGTCAACGCTTTAACTTTTATGGGCAGTTGAAATATTTTACCGCCCAGTAGCCAGGACCATTCTGGCACCTTCTCAAACGACAATATGAGGTTATTAAAATTTTTTCGGCCTCTAGTAAGGTAAGCATGCATGTCCTCCTGAGCAGAAAACAGATACATGTTATTTTTCACAAACAGCAAATTCTCCAATATAAACATGGAGGGCAGGGTTAGTATGCCTAGCTCTCTGAAGTGCGCTCTGCAGTCATCCCTGTAGCCCAGGCCAGCCAACAATCTGACCGCTCTTCGCTGAAGCCCGAACAAACGCTTAGCCCCCGAGGCGTGGCCCCAAACAACTACAGCATAAGAGAGCCATGCATGAAAAGATGCAAAGTAAGCCGATCTAAGTACCGTACGAGATATCTTATCTGAAAGCTGACGTAGCAGGTACAAACTTGTATTGAGTCTTGAAGCCAAGTTATCAGTGTGTAAATCCCACTTGGCGCTCTCATCCACAAGAACCCCAAGAAATTTAACCTGGGATATGTGGTCATTTACGGTTCCAATCTCCCTCAATGCAAACACCATCCTCTGGGTCTTGCCAATATTCAGCAGCAATCGATTGGAATGGAACCAATTTTTGGCCAGTTTTTCGAGTTGTTTGTGGCCAGTTTGGCAAGATTTGTTGTCACTGAAAAGAGTTCACAGGCACTATAGTCTCCAGATACATAGATAAAACATGAAAGAAACTGGTCTTAGCAGATCAAACATCCATCGCTATCTGCTTACTGGTCTTGCTTATTTGCTATAAACATTTGTTCCGCCAATGAATGTTAACTTGGATTAATGGGTCCCTCAAATCAACAAAATGAATGAGTTTGAACTCTCTAAAATCCACATACAGTGCAGGACAACCGACACCAACGTCGAGAAGTTGCCAATGTGTGGATTGGCATTTTGGGGTGCACTGTATTTGGTTTTCCAATGAAATTTTGTCTGTCATAGAAGAGTCCAGCACTTAGCAAGGGTTTTTACATGCAGGATGGGGCCTCGCGTCACACAGCACTGCAAAATAGACACTTTTGAAGTAAAACATTTGGAGATAGATGAATTCACCTCAATAACAACCACAACAACAACGAACACCCTTAATTGGTGACAAGACTCAAGAGACAAATTGTCATGTCATCGTGGTTGTCGTATTGCTAAACTAAAATGAATTAGACAACCAGCCATACACAAATTGGAATGATTTTCCTTTTACTAATTATGATAATTATAAACGTAACTTGTACTTACCTATAATTTAAGAACATTATCGTCAGGTTTTCAGTTAATTTTCTTTGCATAATCACGTTAATTACTACATGATAGTCCCTCAAAATAAATAAGAAAGGAAAATCGGCTCTGAGTCTGACATAAGAAATTATTATGTTGGCGACACTGCACAAGCATGGTGGGGGTGACGCGCCAAATTCAAACTTTTGCACTTTTCGAGGCTTTTTTCTAAAAAACAGCCAAAACTGTGGTATTAAAAAAATTACAGGATGATAACTGACCATAAACTCTACAACTTTACTCTTAAAAGTTTTTCAATCAAATCAACCGTACAGGCGCAAAAAAATAAAAACCGATTTCCCATGTTAATCTCCTATGTCCAGGGTTCTGCTGGATACCCGGTATGTATTGCATTGGCAACTAGTAGGAGTAGGCAACAACGTAATATCAAATGCCGCAGCGTACAAAATGCACTGGTGGCACCGGCTTTGACGTCAAACGCAAGTGTCACTTTGACATTTCAATTATTTTCTTTAAACTACCTATAGATTTTATAATTTATAATTATTAGACAATGGCCGTGGACAAAGTATAACATTATACTCGCTTTTTATGGCCATTATTCCCATGGGAGACATGCGCCCCTCGCCTGCGGTTCGTGACGCAAACGTCCTCCTAAGGGAATAATGGCTATCATAAAAAGCTCGTTTAATAATATACTATTAATATTTTTTTTGCTTCATAAAGTGAGCTTTGAAACAATAGTAGATTATGTCACTAGGAGTAAAAGTGGGTCTTTTCCTGCTGAGCCTAGAGATTGACGGCCGAAGCGAAGCTGAGGCCTGCAACTGGGCGAAGCACAAAAAGACCTTTTACTCCGAGTAACATATACTATTTTTTTTCAAGCATGCAGGAAATAAGAAATCTATTTCATAGTAAATCAGTTTTGCAATTTTCTCTCATCACCTTTAAGCGGGTCTAGTTACTTACCCAATTAGTGGTGTATATTATTTGTAAAATAAATAGAATGTGTTAGAATGGTGGTTTTCAATTTTCAATGGTTTTAATGGCATTAAATCATAACATTGTACACTAAAAATGTGTAGCTTTATAAATCACGCTATAAAAATCACATTGACATTGACAGATAAATATGATGACGCGCATGACATTTGACAGACGAATTCAGAATTCGAGAAACTATGCGATTTCGATTAATAACAGTTTCAGGTGGTGATCTCGAGCGCTCTGAGAGTATTCCTATCCTTTGTTTTTTACAATAAGAATGTAAAGATCGCAATACACTCAGATCGGTCTATCTGGTGTCATCTAGTGATGAAATAATTTTGGTGAATTAAAATCGTTTATATATGCGCCACCATGACAGTAACGGTGACTTTTGACTTTACTTTTACTGCCTAGGACTTTTTTGCTACTTTTTTGGTCTCAGGATTAGAAAGCCCACTTTAGGTGTGCGTATGAGGAAAACAAATGACGTACTTTTAGTCCGCTTGAAAAAAAAAGTGTTTAACTGGAAACAAAGTCACTTATACAGGGCACCTTTATAAATAATTTTGAATTTTTCCAAAAAACTTGGAGAAACCGAAACTACACTTGGACGCTTCTCTCCTAATTAAAAGAAATTTATTCCTTCTACATGTGTTGTTTCGAAAAAAAAGGAAAAATCTTCTTCTAAAAAAACCTCTTCAGAGGTTAATTTTCATCGAATTAATTTTGTTACGTTCTTAGGGGATTACAAACGTGCCATTCCAATCAAAAACAGCAAAAAAAGTTCTGAAATTTTTTTCAAAATGTTCTAAGGCGGTATTACGACTTTTTTCTCCATTGTCAACTTTCACCGCCTGTAACTTGAGAAAGCCTTGATCGATTGGAGTGAATGCAACTGTCTTTTCCTCTTCTTGATGTTCCTTTCACCTCCCACCTTTGGAAGTTCTGTAGGTGCAATATTTTCGGAGACAGACCCCTTCGGAGCTCGATTTTTAAACACTTTTAGAATCGCGTTTTCGGACTATTTTTAAAAAAACCTCGTTAGAGGTTAATTTCATTTGAATTGAGTTCGTTACGATGTTAGGGGATTATCAACGTGCCATTCAGATCAAAGAGAGCCAAAAAAAAATTTACAAATTTTTTTTCAAAATGTTCAAATGTATTACGACTTTTTTCTCAATTCTCAACTTTGACCGCCTGTAACTTGATAACGCCTCAATCGATTGGAGTGAATCTGACTGTTTTTTTTTCTTCTTCTTGATGTCCCCTTTCACCTCCCATCATCGGAAGTTCCATAGGTGCAATATTTTCGAAGATAGGCCCTTTCGGAGCTCGATTTTTAAGCACTTTTGGAATCGCGTTTTCGGACTATTTTTAAAAAAAACCTCGTTAGAGGTTAATTTCATTTAAATAGGGTTTGTTATGTTGTTAGGGGATTGCAAACGTGCCATTCCGATCAAAAACAACAAAAAAAAATTCGAAATTTTTTTCAAAATGTCCATGGGGGTATTACGACTTTTTTCTCAATTCTCAAATTTGACCGCCTGTAACGTGAGAACGCCTCGACCGATTGGAGTGAATCCAACTGTCTTTTCCTCTTCTTGATGTCCTCTTTCACCTCCCACCACCGCCATTTAAGAGGCAAAATCATTTATATATGCGCCACCATGACAGTAGCGGTGACTTTTGACTTTACTTTTACTGCCTAGGACTTTATTGCTACTTTTTTGGTCTCAGGATTAGAAAGACCACTTTAGGTGTGCGTATGGAGAAAACAAATGACGTACTTTTAGTCCGCTTGAAAAAAAACAGTGTAATTCAATGCCGGTAGGGGTATTAGCCCTCGGAGTAGTTGTTTCTGTTTGTTTGCTTCTTAACAGCTGCAATATTTTTGGAAATATTGAAAGCAGATAAGTTTTCAATTTCCAATTAGTAAATATTGCCTTGTTGCATATTTTGAACTAGTGTTTTCTGCGAAAAAGCTAAAAATTTCATCAATTCATCACTAACATACCTCGGAGAAAATAAATTTCTTTCGACTTTCTGAAATCAGTAGACTTGGCAACCTTGCGCATCTTGCAAAAGAGAGTCGAAGGACCACAATAATGTTTTCCATATGACAACAAAATAGCAAAACTGCTAAAACACTAATAGGAACCTAAGAAAAATACATACAGTGTTTCACCTGATATAGTAATGTTTACAACCCCTAGAGCAAAATTATAAAGCACATGAACACTGGCCTGTGTACTTTCCTATTTTGCAAAAAGGGTTTAATCAATCTTAGTAACTCCCATCGATTCTGAGCCTTTGCTGGCATTAAAATAGCTTCCTTTTGACTACTCGAACGTGTGCTAATCTTTTGACTGTAATCATTATTTCCGGATGTGTGGACGCCTCGGATAAATCCGCCTATGGTTGAATTAACTGTTTGATGTTAATTCGCGTGAACGCGGCCTAATTCTAGAATTTCGACAGTTTAAACTATAAATAATTTAATGCCCGCCCTGGAGCTAATTTGGTATAATTCCAGATGGGATAGGGATTGTCGAGTGGCACGTTGAAGATTTAATCCAGGTGAACAATTGCGTCACCATTCGGAAAGCGAGCACATTGCATATTTGTATTCAAACGTAATAAGAGTCATACTGTATACATAACATGGTTTTGCCTGGAAATTTTACCTTTTACTCTAGGCATGGCTATAGACAATAAAAAAGTAATATACGGGAGGCGTTCTTGGGGTGTGGTCTTTAGTTGATGGGAAATAAAAAAACACAGTGTCTTTTTCTTTTCCTCAAACTTCTAGTTTCTCTAGACGTTTCGATGCCCTATGGCATCTTCATCAGTACACTGCAAAATATTTCAGCTATGAGTGACAAGGTCCGTGAGACCAAGAGATAGATAGAGGTTTACATTTATATTGTACATTGTAAATATTTATACCTAATACTAAAATTACAAATATGTAATCAAAAGGGGAGGAAAAAGGGGACGGCTAAACACTCTCACACGGCAGACGTAGCTGATGGACTGTCTTTCCTTTCTTGTGATGTTATTTTTCTCAATAGTTTGGTGAAAATGGGTTACTCGTGTTGGTCAGTCTTGGCATCAAGTTATGGAAACCAACACCTGTAGTGCTTCAGAAAGACGTTACGAGCCCCCTACTATTAGTCAGCGTACTGTTTTCCAGTTTTTGTGGAACTGTGATGGTGAAGTTTGAGCTACATGCCAGGCTCCCGCCGCAACAAACCGCGGATGACCAGCAGTAATGCCGAGGCCAGTAGCCATACAGACAGATGCGCTTAAGTTTGAAAGAAAAGTGACGAAAGAGAAGCAACATCAGTCATCGCCTGGAGGTTTAGCAGTGGAAAGTGGGGCAAGTTCAATGATGATTATGTGTGTATCAAAATATAAATAATGCAGGTCGCTTGCAGTAGAATTTTGTTTCGAATAATGCAACTTCCGTTTTTAAAAATTATTTATTTTTAAAACAAACAAGTTACATCCGATAAATACCCTAAGAAGCTATCTTATAGACTGCCTGCTGCTACATAATAGATGCATATTTATAGTAAATAAATGTAGATTCAGCAACTGTGATATATATGTTTACAATGCCTCATCATAAGTGACCATATAATTCCTCCCTTCTTAAGATTGAGAAAATGGGGTAAGATTTTCGATAGGTTTCAATTTTATGTTCACTTTTACATTTTTATTTTTCTTATAATAACAAAACACTATGGTTAAAGTAATGATTATAATAATAATAATAATTATAATTAATATAGGTGTACTCGTGTTTGCTACGTCAAATGCTTTTAGAGAATGCGTGGTTAATTTCTTTGCATTTTCTAAATCTTCATGAATATTGTTTAAGTCAATTTCTTTTAGTTGCAGGGGTTCAGTTTTCTCTATCAATTTATTATTGATATTGATTGAGGGTAATTTAAATCTTAAATTGATCGTTTTGGGTCTTTGAGATTCATAAGTTTTATTTTGAATTTGTACAGAACATTCTCTAGGTAAGATTAGTGATGGTTGATTAATGGTTTCAATAGTTTTTTGATTAGGACATTGGAAATAAATGTTTTCTGAGGTGATTGGGATTATTATAAGAGAATTGTCTCTCAATTGTATTGTAGAGGATTTTTCAATACTAATTGGTATTAGAGGGCAATGATTGGTTAATTCGATCGTTTGTATTATACAGGGTTCATTCGTTTTTAACAGGGCTTTAGGACATAGGTATATTCCTTCTATTTTAGGGCAATTTTCCTTAAGATTGAAAGAGTCATTTAATGATTTCAATAAATAGGGATTTTTTATGTCCATTATTTTATTACTCATGGGAATTGGATACACGTGGTATAGTGTGTAAGATTTTCCTAACGTAAGAGGAAGAGCGATATAAAATATAATTAGGTCGTTCTTAATCGTTACGTCTGTATGAGCTGCTTCATAATATTTGATGATGTTGTCGAATGGAATGAGCGTACTTGGATTTAATTCCTGAATGATAACCTGCAATTCTCTATATTTGAGAATGCTGTGATGCAGAATATTAATTTCTGCAAAGTTTATTGCAGTTTGTACATTCATATGAACTTCGTTTATTATGCGAATGTTATCCTCTAGGTTATCTAACAATGCAATTAAATAAACTGTAGTTGATGTGGTTTGAGTCATTTGTGTCAGGTTAAGGATTTGATCTTTTATTTTTTGCTGATTTAATTTAATGTCGGTTAATTGTGAGCCGACGTCTTTTGTTAATTTTTTAACGATTATCTGAGTTGCGGACATGTCTTGATTTAAGATAATTTGGTTTTCTTGAAGGATTTTTATGTAATTATCGTAGCGTTCTCCATCATCGGAGTCAAGAGTACCATAAAGATATTTTTGAGCTTTTCCTAAGAAATTAAATAATCCTCTTTTTTCTCGTTTGGAATTTGAGGTTGCATAATGTTTAACAAAGAGTTTAATAGAGTCGATTTGACTTAGCAAATTATTTATTCTTACGTTTAGTAGATCTTTTAAGGGTAAGTTAGATTTTTCTAATGTTTGATTGATTTGTAAAAGGGTTTTTTCTACTGTCCTGACACATTTTCTAATATTAGTTAGATTGATATGATAATAAACATGGTGATGGTCATTTATGACGTAAGCTGTTCCTTCGTAGACAGGTAGTAAGGGGTTACTGATGTCTTCGATTTGGTATTGGGCGTTAATTAGTAGGGGAAGTAGTACTAAGATGGTCCTCATTGTATGTTCTGAAATTATAAATATCTTTTGATATCTTTGGGATGCCGTTGATTTTGAAATAGAGTTGGTTTGTATTTTGGCTTAAGAGTTTTTGATAATTTTTGGGGTGTCGCTAGAAGTTGGTTTGTACCTTCGGGTATTTCTGGGTCATTTTCTCGACTTTTGTTTAATTTTGACAGAGCATTTGCTTTTTTTGCATTTAATTTTAAATTGATATTTTCGTTTAATTCTTTGAAGGTTTGCGCAAGGTCATAAATGTAATCTGTTTGAATTTGATTTAAATTTTTCTCAAAGTTTAACTGATAGTTCAGGTTCCCTTTTAATATTTGGAATGGGGTATAATCATGCGAAGAATGGATGCTGTTATTATAGTTTAAGATTGCAATATCGACCAGTTCTTGAATAGACTTAGATCGATGGTCATTTCTTAGGACAATAAGACTTTCTTTGAGTGTCGAGTGAAAGCGCTCAATTGGAGAGTTTGAATTAGGGTTATATGGAGTAGTGAAATGTAATTCAATTTGATAGGTTTTACATAGATCTTGTATTAAATTGCTCTTAAATGCTTTCGCGTTATCTGTAGTGATTTTACATGGAGTACCATGGTGTGAAAACAATTTAATTAAATTTTGACATATTTCGACGGAAGTTTCGTTGATAGAGTAGGCTGTAGCAAATTTTGAAAAGTTGTCAATTATAGTCAGAAATTTTTTTCCTGAGATAGAATAGGTGTCTATATATAGATGTTCAAATGGTTTAGTTCCAGTTGGTGTAGGTTTGTATATTATTTTGTAGGGATGTCTGTCATACTTTGTTTTTTGACACGTTTCGCAAGTATTGACATAATTAATTACGTCTCGTTCTAAGCTCGGTCAGTAGTAGTTTTGCTTAATATTTTTTTATGTTTTCGGTCATTCCTCGATGAGATGTTTTTGTAGTGTGGTATCTTTCGATTATTTCTCGTTGTTCGTTTGTGTCAACAATGTCTTGGAGTAAGATGTTTGAAATAAACAATGTATAAGAATTATTTTTAAATGTTTCTTGAAAAATTCTAATAATTATAGGTTCTAATTCTTTGTTTGGAAAATGTAGACAGTACGTATCTGGAGCTAAATAATCCTTAAAGATTTTTTGTATTTCTTCCGTAATTGGGTTTTCGTTTATGAATATAGTTATTCTTCTCTTTGTGTTAAATAGATTTTTTGAAATTGTATAGGGTTGAGGTTTATTGGTCCATTTAAAAATTATTTGATTTTTATATGTATTAATACTTTTGTTCACATAGGGCGCTCCTAATATTGGGTTTTCATTTGACGTGTGGACAGTTACCGTATCTGAATTTTCTTCAGGTTGATTTTCTAGGTTTTCAGGACTTCTGATAGTTTCTGTGCTTGATGAGTTAGGAGATTGTTGATTTCGAGAACAGGTGTTTTGAATGTTAGTTCCTTGTGTGTTAATTTTCGTCGGAGGTCTAATTTGTATATCTGATATGATATTAATTTTTGGTCTTGGTTTTGGTACAGGTTTCTTTTTTGTCATTGAACCAAATAAATTGTCTTGAGAATCAAAGAAATGCTTGATTTTATCATGCCATGAATACTGTTCATCATTATCTTCGTCTTTGTCACATACAGCTGACATATGGGTTGATGGAGGTTTAACTATTTCTATGGGGTTAGTTTCTTTTGGTGGACGTGAAAGGGCGTCTGCGTTTAAATTTTGAGTTCCTTTTTTGTAATGAATAGTATAGTCGTATTCTTGAAGTTTTAGTCGCCATCTGATTAATTTAGAGTTATGTTCCTTAATAGAGAATAACAACTGAAGTGGTTTGTGGTCAGTGACTATTGTGAATTTTCTACCGAATAGATAGGGTCTAAAATATTTAGTAGCCCACACGATGGCTAGAAGCTCTTTTTCTATGGTTGAATAATTACATTCTGAAGGGTTTAAGGTTCTACTGGCGTATGCAATGGGTAAGTCGGTTCCTATTGGACCTTGAGACAGAACAGCTCCAATTGCGTAGTTAGAAGCGTCTGTTGTGAGAATAAACGGTTTCTGAAAATCTGGGTGTTGAAGTATGGGGTCATTTATTAAAATATTTTTACATAAATTGAAAGAGTCTAAAAATACTTTGTCATGAACTATTTTAACATTTTTCTTTAGGCAGTGGGTTAATGGTTTAGTGATTTTTGCGAAGTTTTTAATACATTTTCTGTAGTATCCGACTAAGCCAAGAAAGGATTTGATTTCCTTAGGGGTATTTGGAATTTTGAAATTTTTTATGGCTTCGATTTTTCTAGGATTAGGTTTTATTCCGGAAGGGGTTATGACATGTCCTAAAAATTCAACTGTTTTATGTAAGAATTCAGATTTATCTAATTGGATTTTCATATTATAAGAGAGAAGGCGATCAAATACTAGTTTTAGAGAGTTCAAGTGTTCTTGAAGACTAGTGGAGTAGACAATGATGTCGTCCATGTATACTAGACAAATTTTCCCTTGTAGGCCACGTAATATGTTGTCCATTGTGCGTTGGAAGGTGGATGGCGCATTCTTGAGTCCGAATGGCATTCTTGTATATTCATAATGGCCATGTTCAACGTTAAATGCGGTTTTTGGTGTGCTTTTGGTATCCATTTCTATTTGGTGGAATCCGCTGGCTAAATCAAGGGTGGTGAAGTATTGGCTTTTACCCAGTTTGTCTAATATATCCGCTATATTGGGCAGCGGGTATCTGTCGTCGACTGTTTTCTCGTTCAATTTTCTATAGTCGATTACCAATCTCCATTTCTTTTGATTAGACGCGTCCATTTTCTTCGGGACGATCCAGATTGGTGAACTCCAAGGGGAACTGGATGGTTGAATGATTCCGTCATTTAGCATTTGATTGATTTGTTTGCTCACCTCTTCTTTATGTACATGGGGATACCTATAGCTTTTTGTATGGACAGGGATTTCATCAGTTGTATTGATTACATGCTTGACTTGTTTTGTAAATATTAAAGGGTCTCCAGGTTTGTGTAAGATTTCACCGTAATTCTTCATAAATTTAAAAAGTTGATCTCGTTCTTCTTGGTTAAGGTGTTCATGCCTTATCAGGTTTTTGAAATCGATGAAATTAGATGTTTTATAAGGTGATTTTTTCCTCATTAATGGGTTTTTAATTTCTAAATTAAATGATTCGAAGTTTTCAAGTTCTATTGGTTCTAAGGGAAGGTTCTCATTTCTATGACATTCGATTACTACATTATTATTAGAGTGATTGAAAATATCAAGAGTATAGGTCTGATTATTGATCGTTAGTAGTGTAGGCTGAATTTCGATTTCGTCGTCGCGATAATAAGGCATTATCCATGTCGTATTGTTGGGTAATGTAGTCTTAAACGTTGTTTTTTGTATAGTTTTAGGTGGGATTTCAATAGTATATTGGTTAAATTCTTGCCTGTATAGGAAAGGGATTTCCAAGTATTGATTTTTTAATATTTGTTTTTTCACGTCTATATTTAATTTAAGTTTGCAAAGGTCTTTTATTCCAAGAATTCCATCAAAATATTCGTGGAAGGGGTAAAGTATAAATTCAATAGGTTCTGAGATACCATAACACGAGAGCAGAGGGATTGTTGCTTTGTTATGGGTTTTTTTTGAACCTACACATGTTTGAAGAGTACTTGTATACGGTTTAATTGATTTTGGAAAAAGAGATTCGGCTATTGAGGGTCTAAGGAGAGACGCATGAGAACCTGTATCGATTAGTAAACGTATTCCATAATTGGGGATTTCTATATATGGTAATTGGTTTACTTGGAAGCTATTTAAGCTTAAGCAAGATTGACTTTGTCCGAGGCTTGTAATTGAAAATTTTCCAATTGTTCTGTTAAGGATTCTTCGGAAGGTGATGGCTCTTCATAATTTTCAGATTCTAAGGGATAATTATACTCATTGGGCTCTGGAACGCCATATTGAAGATCTTGTTGGTATTCGCTGTCATAGATTTCTTCATTTTCTAGATGGGTCAGTTCTTGGAAAGAGAAGTTAGGTTTGTTCGCATATGGATTGTATTGTTGAAAAGGTCTTTGCTGGGGTCTCATTTGAGTCAAATTTCTATTAATGGTGCTTACACCAGTCATAGGTTGTAGATATTGTTGTTTAGGGGGTTGTGAATGTTGTGGTCTGAATGAACCTTGTTGATTTTGTGGGGGTCTGAATGTGGGTTTTTGAGTTTGATGGCTTTGATGGTTATTTAGGCGATTAGGAGTTTTTATAGGGTTACTTATGTTTTGATGATTTATGGGTTTTGGAAAGTTTGAAGGGTAGTTGTTTACTAGTGGTTTGGTGAATGGTTTCGAATGATTCTGCATGTAATTATTTTTAAAGTGGTTTTGACTTATTAGAATTTCGTAATTTGTAATAATATCGATAGCTTTGTCCAAAGTTTGTGGGTTTTGTACAATTAACAAAGTTCTTAACTCGCTTGAAATATTTGCTAAAAGGTTTTGAGTAGCAGTGAGTTCATTTTGCGAGATTAAAATAGTACGTGCTTCAACATTAGTAATTTCTGAGCAAATTTTATTATTGATTTGTGTGACTAAAGCTTTGAGTTTTTGAATATAATCTTGAGTAGTTTCATTTCTTTTGGATAAAAATATTAATTGTTGTTGTAAATTTGCCCTAGTGAGAGTGTCGCTGAATTTTTGCTGTAAAGCTATTTTAATATTATTCCAGGAAGTTAGATCTGGTCTTGTTAAAAGGAAGTCTTCGGCTGCGCCAATAATCTTTGCTTTTATAGCTAATAGAACATATTCTTGTTGAGATGGATCGGTGTTAAAATATCGATTGTAAAAGGTATCGATTTGGTTAATAAAAGATTCTAGTCTTGCTGGTATTCCATCAAATGTTTTTAGAAGGGTTACAGTTGATTTCAAAGCTTCGGCCATTTTGTTATCTAATTGATTGTCAGTTTTTGAACTAGAAGCTAAAGGCGATATATTAGAATAAGTTTCAATAATGTTTAGAGTAGAATCGTCTAAGCTAGGGTTACTATTCTTACTATCCTTTCGGTTGGTTTTCTTTTTAGTGTAAGTTATATCCTTAAATATATTGTCGCTATGTTTTTTCATTAAGGGTCATAGAACGTTTAATTAACAGGTTGTACGACTATAGGAAATAAATTGACTTACAGTAAAGTTTATTTCCCAGTTTCTTTCCGGTATCAAGAGGTAGCGTTGCTAAGAGATAAACTGCTTAGGTAGGGTACCTCTTGTAGTGGACACTAGCGTAGACCAATTTGTCCAACTGGTAGACTCGTTGTGGCAGCGCAAAAGACGATTCTAGCCAGGAGTCACAAGATGCTTCCGGGAGGTTCTTTGGATCCCTTCTTGACTGCTAATCCAGAGGGTGTTTGGTCACTAGTAGCACTTCACAGAATCACTATCACAACTCATTCAGATTCACTACTTTTGTAACCGCACTCCGAAAGGATCCTACCGACTGCGCCAATTTTGTTTCGAATAATGCAACATCCGTTTTTAAAAATTATTTATTTTTAAAATAAACAAGTTACATCCGATAAATACTCTAAGAAGCTATCTTATAGACTGCCTGCTGCTACATAATAGATGCATATTTATAGTAAATAAATGTAGATTCAGCAACTGTGATATATATGTTTACAATGCCTCATCATAAGTGACCATATAATTGTAGCCAAGGCTAAGATGTTGTTACTATGCGTAAACATGCTGAATATGGTAACAGGTCTAGGTTTGCTGTTGTTTTTTTATCAATATGCAATGTTTTGGTTACTAAGTAAATGAAGGAAATTGTGAAAATTTATGTTCAAATGAAGAATAAAGGGAAAAAAACTAACATCCAACAGAAAAGGGAGAAAAATAGGCACGGTTGTTATAATATATATGAGTAAATTTTGCTTAGGCCGTCTGTGTCTGTTTTTGCGTTTATGTTGTTTTTTCTTATGCAGGCCATTTTGTGGAAATCTCGTTTTCTTTTGTTAGGTTCAGTCTTTAAGATATTGGTTTGATTGAAATTAAAACTGTGTTGATGTTGGTTTGAGTGTAGTGTAAGGGCGGTTGGGTCATTTTTGTTATGTTTATGGCCGTTAATTCGTTTTTTTTTTTATATTTTGATGTTTGGCCTATATATATGGCAGGGCCACGTGTCTGGCATGGTATTTTATATACTACATTGCTTTTTTGTCGGTGGGCGTTTTGGGCTTCAGTTGTGTAAAATGTTTTTTAACTAGGTTATGTCCTTGTTGGAATTTTTTCTTTTTTAAAGGTATTACGAATTTGTTCAGAGAGACCTGGCGCGTTTGGTATTGTTAAGTACTTTTTAGTGGTGTCATTTTTTGTTGTAGTGGCTGTTTTATTATAAAAATGTATATGTTCTTTGTTGGAAAATGGAATTTATTAAGTTGTGTGGATAATTATTGCTTTGTAGTGCATTTTTCGCTTTTTTAATTGATTCTGAATTCTGGGTCTGATAGGCCTATGACACGGTCGGTCGGCAAGACTGGAGATTACTGATTTTTTTTTAGAGAAGGGGTGATTTGAGTTGTGTTTAGGTATCTGCCAGACCAAGTAGGTTTGATGTACCAGGAGGTTCTGATTTTTCCGTCTTTATTGTGTAGAATGAGGTCGAGAAAATTGATTTGTTTATTTTGTTCTATTTCTAAAGTGAATTTGATTTTAGGGTGGTACTTATTGAATTCATTTAGTATGCGATCGAGTCTTTTGGTGCGGCGAGTAGGCAGTCATCGACATATCGGTAGAAAAATGGAAGTTTAATATTTAATTTTTTGATGACGTGTGTCTCTAAATCCTTGAGGACCAATTGTGCAATGACGCCGGATATTGATGCACCCATCGCACAACCATCGGTCTGCTTGTAAAAGGTGTTTTTGTGTGGTTCCATAGATTTTCGGAGGCAAAGCGTTGTGTATTTTTAGTTATTTAGCGGTGTTGGGTGATATACAGGGTGTCCAGTTTAAAATGATGTCCATGAGGATATTGGAAACCTTTGGAGATACAAGGCGCTTAAATGGAAGGAAAGTTGCGTATTGGTTTGCTTAAAAATACTCCGAGGAAATGATGTTGTAAATCGATATGCTTCCGATGATACAGGGTGAAAACCGAAAAAGTGCATTTTCGAAAATCCCTGTAGTTGGCTTATTAAAAGAGCTATATAGTCATGAAAATTTCAGGTTAGGGGTAGGAGAGTATGGTGATTCCGAAAATTCGGTGAAAAGCCGTCTAGACCTACTATGATGTGCGCGGCCGTTGTCAAGTTTCATTTTTCCTAAGGACGCCATATTGAATTTTTGTACTTTTAAAATACCCGTAAAAAAATGCTCTTCAACCATGTATAACATATTCGTTCGGCAAAGAAAAACACTTAAAAATAACAAAATTAATATTTCATTGTAGGTGGCTAGGATATTCCTATTAAAAATTTGGCATAGTGTGATTAGATTTGTCATTTATTATTATCCATCACAGCATAGTATTTAAATTTAAAAATAAATAACTTTTCAAATTGTGAGAAATATGACATGTTGCAGTGTTTTATTCTATGTCACAGAAATGATGCGAATGCTGAAGAAATGTATTTTAATAAATACCCAGAAAGACGACAACCTGGCAGAGCTACGTTTAGACGTCTCCAAGATAATCTGATTAAATCCGGGAGTTTTATTAAGATAAAGAATATATAGTAGGTGGATTAGCGGGATGGGACAAATAACGACAATTCAGCTTTTATCAATTGCCAACGTGTCGACCATACGGTGTGTCCCAAATTCGAGGCTCAACATTGGGATCTCGGAAACTGTAATGGCTACAGCAAAGGTTAAATGGGGGAATGTTTTGGAGAATCTAGTGCTGATTTCAGATCGGGCTTCAAATTAGATACCAGGATTATGAGATATTGAAAAAAATATATAAATGGCGGATTTCGTTTTTTTCTTATTAATGCGAAGTGGTGTATTTGACGAATGTTGAAGTATGATATTATTAGGACACTTTTTTGAGACAATCAATATTGCGTATATCAAAACTCGTTACCGTCTTTTGTTTTTTTGGAACGCACTACAACTTTGGTTTTTCTTATGGCGGTCATATTGGATTTTTCGATTTTCAGATCTAGCGAAAAATTTTCATTGCATTGATATCCCGCAAGTACATAAAACTCGAAAGTTACGATAAAAAAAATTAAATTTCGACAGTTGGCCATCACTTTGACGTAAAATGGCATTGCGCCATTTGCATTTTTTGTCAAACTGTTATTCCGTTAAAAGTAATACTGAGTTATTTCATGCGTCATTAGAAATGTTAATTTTATTTTGCTTTATTTCTGTGAAATAACATATTTATTAACAATTAAGTATACCAACAAAAGAATAACAAAATGGTGGCATCTAATAAACTAGGCATTAATATAATTTTTATTGACCTAATTTTTAGCAATTTTCTCTGATATTAATTATTATCAGGTAGATTTGCAAAATGCCTACCGTCTACCTCTTGACATTTCTGACAGTTTGAAAATACTTTTCGAAAGACTCTAGCAAGGGAATTTCTGTTCAGAGAGGCAAAAGTGTCCAAAACTCTTTCTCTCAGAATAATTCAAACTTCTTTCTCTCAGAATTTGTAAAACTCATTTTTTACGTGTCCCCATAGGTAGAAATCTAAGGGCGTTAGATCAGGCGACTTATCGGGCCATAGAATGGGACCGTGACTCGAAATAACACTTTCTGCAATGTTTTCTCGTAAAAAATGTCTAACTGCAATCGTATTGTGTGCTGGGCAGTCATCTTGTTGAAACCAAGTTCTATTAAATTCATCTGGGGTTAAAACTTTTCGAAGAGAAGGCAAAATTTGATTTCTTAATAGATTTAAATATCTATCTCCGTTTAAATTGTAGTCGTATAGAAATGGTCCTATGAGGAACTTGTTAAATACACCCACATATTGCGTTTTTATTTTAAGTCGCAATTTTTATTTAATTTTTTTTAACACTTTTTATATTTTTTATTGCTAAATCACTTGAACTATAGTAATTTTCGTATAAGACACCTAGGGCAACGGCATCATATATAGTGTTATAGATACTAGTGTTAAAAGAAGAAAATAAAAGTAGCGGCTTAAAATAAAATATGCAGTATTTTTGTCTATGAGTGTATAAAGTCTAAAAGGAAAAAAGTAGACAAGTAAAATTACCAATCACTCCACACCATTCATTAAATCCAAATCGGGTTTGAAATCGCCTTTCCTCGACTTCAAAGGGATTTTCTATGGCCCAATGGTGCCCGTTATGTTTATTAAACACCCCACAGTTAGTAAACCTACTTCCGTCAGACCACAACACGTTGTTCCAAAATTTTGGATCTTTAATACATTTATTTGTATGCCATTCTGAAAAACGCATTCTTCTTGGAAAATCAGTTTCTATGAGCCCCTGAACAATCGTAGGTTTGTAAGGATGTAATCTGTTTTTCTTTAATACACGTTGTACAGTGGATTTGGGTATGTTTATGTTACGCTCTATGATTCTGACAGATGTTCTGGGATTTCTGTTAACAGCTTGTAAAATATTTCGGTCGCGGTTGTGATTTGCAATATTGTACTTTCCTCTAGGTTTGTCAAATGCTCCACAAGTAATAAGATTCATAACAATTCTTCGAAAATATCCTTTTTGGGGCTGTTGTTCCAAATAACTAGCGTATCGAGCAGCGTATCGAGCAGCATCGGCATTTCTGTGTAACTGCAAAAGCGTTAACATGTCAAACTTTTCTTCATTGGAATAAGCCATTTTGTATTTTGAAGTCTTAAAGGAAGTTCTCGCAAGAATACTATCTGACAATCTAAGAGGAATAGAATTTAACACGATTTTGCTAAATGACAGTACACAGTACCTATAATTGTTTAAACAAAAATGCAAATGGGGCGATGTCACTTTACGTCAAAGTCATGGCCAACTGTTCAAATTTTAAAAAAGTTGTTTTTTTATTGTAACTTCCGAGTTTTATGTACTTGCGGGATACCAATGTAATGGAAATTTTTCGCTGGATCTGAAAATCGAAAAAATCCAATATGGCCGTCATAAGAAAAACCAAAGTTGTAGTGCGTGTCGAAAAAACAAAAGGCGATAGCGAGTTTTGACATACGCTTTATTGTTTTCCTCAAAAAACTGTTCTAATAATGTTCGCACTTTGACAGTGGTCAAACAATCTACTTCGAATTTATAAGAAAAAAACCAAATCCGCCATTTTTTTATTTTTTACAATATCTCAGAAACCAAGAGTCAGGTGTCTAATTTGAAACCAGATCTGAAATTAACACCAGATTCCCTAAAATATTCCCCATTTAAACTTTGTCGTAGGCATTATAGTTTCCGAGATTCCAATGTAGAGCCTCGAATTTGGGACACACTGTATATTGTGGTCTTTATCAAAGCTGTATAGGCAAGAAGCATCGATCAGTTTATGGCAAGGGGTATAACTGAATTAAAATTACAATTAAAAAATTATAAAGATTAGAAAAATACAGATTATAAAAAAATAATATTTTTTTCCCTTTCAAGAAATTTACACTCAAAACAACAAACGAACGTAACATTTATATACACAAATTTGTAGCTCTTGATATGCCGAAGTCCTATACATTCTATTCAAAAACGATTCCATTGTCCACGTCATGGGCAGAGGTTCTCACGATGACAACAAAACACCAATAAATTAACATAAAGCAATAAGGAAAATTAAGTACGGAGAAGGCGAGCGACGAGCAACAGGACGGCCACGAAACCATAGCAATGGTAAGGCCGTGATACAGGGCCTTTTAAGCTGATACAGGGTTTCGTTTGTTGTTTTGCGTGTAAATTTCTTGAAAGGGAAAAAAAATTATATATTTTTTTTTCTAATCTGTATTTTTCTAATCTGTATAAATTTTTAATTGTAATTTTAATTTAGTCATTCCCTTGCCATAAAGTGATCGATGTTTCTTGTCTTTACAGCCTTGATAAAACCACAATATACGGTCGAAACGTTGACAATTGATGAATGAAATGAAAAGCTGAAGTGTCGTTATTTGTCCCCATCCCGCTAATCCACCTAATCATAAGAATACTGTTTACTGATAGAATGCAAATCCACGGCAAGTTCGTCAGGTTATGCACCAAGTTAGATAGGGATTTATGGGTGCCTAAGAGTTGTGGACACACATGTGATTGCCACGTACTTTTTTAATGAGAATTTAAGTTTCGAGAGATATTTGAACCTCCTGCAAGATAAAGTAGCAGAAAAAAATTATGGGACATCCCTAGCCACCCAACAGAACATATTTTTTCAGCAGGACGGTGCTCCACCTCATAATGGGCGAATTATTATCTGAATGCTGAATTTGGCGATAAGTGGACCCGCAAAATTCCCTAATTTAACACCGCTCGATTTTTTTGTATGGGGTTATCTGAAAAATCAAGTATATCGTATATCGTAGGTCTTACGAAACCGTAGAGGAACTTAGGCCAGCTGTTACAGAAGCTGTTAACGTACTTAATCCGCAAATATTAAGACACTATTTTTTACTTATTAATTTCGTTTCTTTATTTTAATTGTTCCTTAGTTCACCTTGTACAATCTTTTGAATAATTTTACTAGTAAGCTACACATAACTTCTTCTAATTAACCTGAAGTTGATCAATATAAAGAAATCTTAACCTTGTTATTTTTAAGTATTTTTCTTGGCCGAACACACGATTTTTACAATTAAAGGTATGTGTTTAATGTTAAAATTTAAAAATTTGGGTTTACGGTCTTCAGTTTTGTATCTCAAAAGGAATATCTTACGGTTCTTAAGTTTTGCTATCTTGGTGCTAAGGCTCACGGACTGCTTCATCATAGTGGAGGTGTCGATTGCATATGTTGCGGTGATGTTGTTGTATGAAAGCATTTTTCCCCTGCTCTGGTAAATATATAGTTGCGACGTATCTGAGGAAAAAGAAGTAACATCAGTCATTGCCTGGAGGTTTAGCAGTGGAAAGTGGGGCAGGTTCAATGGTGATTATGTGTTATCAAACGTCTAGAGCAACTAGAAGTTTGAGGAAAAGAAAAAGACACTGTGTTTTTGTTATTTCCCATCACCTAAGGCCCCTACACCCCAAGAACGCCTCCCGTATATACAGCAAGGTCCAAGAACGACGCACTTTTATACGTCGCAAGTTAACTGCTCAACTTAAAGTTCGGCACAAGCAATTTTTCGGGTCATTTCAATCAGCTGTAACTTTTTAAGTAATGAGTTATTTTATACGAAAGCGTAGAAGGGCCAACAAGATTTTTTTTCTTAAATTCCGAGTTCAAAGTCGGAATTTAGTTAAATTCCGAGTTTAAAGTCGGAATTTAGTTAAATTCCGAGTTTAAAGTCAGAATTTAGTTAAATTCCGAGTTCAAAGTCGGAATTTAGTTAAATTCCGAGTTTAAAGTCGGAATTTAGTTAAATTCCGAGTTCAAAGTCGGAAATTAGTTAAATTCCGAGTTTAAAGTCGGAATTTAGTCAAATTCTGAGTATATGATTGACAAATCAGTGGCGTAGACGCAAGGTTAATAAAACGTTTCTATTCCATGTTGTACAAGAACGACAAAATATTCTTTGTGAAATGGATCAATATTTTGTTAACTACGACGTCCTCTTTAAGACTCCTATTGTGATTACTTTTAAGAGCTATGATCGATATCTCGGAACGTTTTTTGCGGGAATACCCGCGCCAATAAAACACATAGGCTTTAAAAGTTAATTGATTTTAAAATCATTGGCGTATATTGATAGTTAATAATGAAAAAAAAAATAAAATTGTAGAGATAATAAAATAAAAAAGAAAACTGCTAACATAAAAGTCGATACGACATAATTTTTCTTAATTTTGAAAGCGTTTTATCTCAGAAACCACTTATGATAAATTCATAGTTTAAAAAAGCTCTGAAGGAACGTTTCTTCTAGAACTAACTACCTTGGGCAATCTTTAATTAAACCAGTTTTATCAATGTAATACGGTATAAAGCTTTAAAGTTGAACTCTTGTTGAAGTTGAACTTGAACATTTGATTGGCGTTGGGTAGAAGAACATTTGCACTGGGGAATGGCAGAGTGGAACAATAATTGCATTTTTACAAATGAATGTAGATTTTTGTGGTATGCATCAAATGGACGTATTTTAGTGTTGAGAGGCCAGAATGAACGAAACCTGCAAGAAGATATAGAACCCAGAGTGCCATTTGGGGGTGAAAGTGTCAGCGTATAGGGAGGCGTAATGGGAAGAAACCTGAACTAACCTGAACGCAGTTAGATATCGATATTTGTGTATGAATGAAATTGTTATTCCCTTCGCTCAGAACTTTGGAGATGGTTTTATCTTAGTTGACGATAATGCATGGTCACACCGGGCTCAAATTGTTAATGAAGTTCTGAGAGAGAATAGCATCGAGGGCATGAATTAGCCTGCTAGGTCCCCCGATATGAATGTTATAAAGTGATGAGCAGAATGAAACTAAAACTGAAAAAAAGAGAGCAAGAATTTCAAAACTTGGATGAATTCGTAGTGGCACTTAGGGAGGAATGGGAAGCCATTCCCCAGGAGTTTATCAGAAATTTGGTGGAGACCATGCCAAGAAGGGCGGCTGAGGTAATGCGAGTTTTCGGTGGGCCCACACATTATTAAGTACATAAATTCGTAGATTTAGTTTACCTCATTAAATTTTTGAATTGCACTCGTATCTTATTCGAGACCACAAAACATACATCCCCAAAACCGTTCCGATATTTAGCGAACCTATTAAATAACACTTCACTTAAGTTAATAGTACATTTTTGAAGTTACAGCAAAAGAGCTGGGAAATCATTAACAGTGATGATGTCACAGAAGTAATATTAAAGTTTTGCGAAAACATCCGAAGCAATCTTTATGAACTAGAGTTCTACGTCACTAATTTTGTACTTAATGAGCTTTTAAATTTAGTTTATATCATTAAAATCGGGTGACCTACACTGCTATACCGAGCGAAAAATAAAAATACTTCAAACTTTTTGAAAATACCCTGTAACTTTATCTCGAGCATAAAAACAAAAACCGCCGGACATGTCCCGAGATATCTACCAAGCCTATAAAATGACATGACAAAGTTGAAAAGTTAAGATTTACCGTAGATATCAAATAATGCAATCATTCAAATTTTACATTTTTGCGTCGTATCACAATGATAAAACTGGTTTAGTTAAAGATTGGTTCAGATAGTTAGTTCTAGAAGAAAAGTTCTTTCAGAGCCTTTTTAAACTATGAATTTATCATAAATGATTTCTGAGATAAAACGCCTTGAAAATTGCCAAAAATTAGGTCGTATCGATCTTTTTTGTTAGCAGTTTACTTTTTTATTTTATTATCTCTACACTTTTATTTGTTTGTCATTATTAACTGTCAATATTCGCCAATGATTTTCAAATCAATGAACTTTTAAAGTCTATTAGTTTTATTGGCGCGGGTATTCCCGCAAAACACTGTAATTTATAGAAAGGTGCAAAACTTTTTGTAAAAGTCCCGTAACTCTTCTTGTCGACAAAAAAAAAACAAAAAACCGCAAAAAACGTCCCGAGATATCGATCACAGCTCTTAAATGTAATCACTAGAGGAGTCTTAAAGTTAGGACACCCACCATGAAGTCGTAGTTAACAAAATATTGATCCTTCTTTTAAACATTTTTTTGCCGTTCATGTACAACATTGTTCTTGCGTCTACGCCACTGATTTGTGAATCATATGTAACTAAATTCCGACTTTAAACTCGGAATTTAACTAAATTCCGACTTTAAACTCGGAATTTAGCTAAACTCCGACTTTAAACTCGGAATTTAACTAAATTCCGACTTTGAACTCAGAATTTAACTAATTTTCGTACTACGAAGTTTCGTAAAATTCAGAGACCGGATGTTATTAGTAGCAGTAGCTATTTTAATAAGCTGTATTGTTATACGCTATACTTATATTTGAGGCAGTACTTACACAGTCAAACCGTTAATTAGTGAATGGGGTTTTTACCCATACCGTCCATATATATATGTCTGGCTTACAATAGTGCCTATAGTTACTTGGATACTAAAGGTTGGTAGTAACTATAATATTTATACCTCCATATTATGGTGTGCAAGTCTACTAGATATATTAAAAATACAGATAGAGGCAGCAACTTTACTAGCAACCTACGGTGAATATTAACGATGCCCTGCACCTGAATGTAGGTTCAGATGTATAGCATATAACCATTCAGTACGAAGTTCTGTGTGAATAGTGTGTGTGATATGGAATGGACCCACCTGACTAATTCCAGAGTACTCTACTGTGTGCTGTATGGTGTTGGTAATGATCAGATGGTGTTGGTGAATGTCTATGTGTATGGCTCTCACTCGCTAATGCTGTGTTGGTGTGGCAGGTTACGTCTAATGTATACGTGCGAGGTCGCAGTAGATGGTGTGGAAGGTCTCGATAACCCCAATGGTCCAACTGGTCGTACGAATCGTTCACCAATACGACCAACACAGAGAATGAATAAAGTGGGCAGGAAAGCCAGAAAAAGAAGTAGTAGAAGTAACAGTTTAAGTAGAACTAGAAGTAGAACCAGCAGTAGAACTGCAAGTAGCACCAGCAGTAGAACTACAAGTAGCAGGCCTGCAACAAAAGTGTTCGGGTAGTCGCCACCAGTACAAAAGGGGTAAGGAGAAAGAAAACTATATGGAAACGTATGTGTGGTAAGAGTTTTAGATAGGTATTTACGGAAATTAAGGATTCTATTCAGTTATTATATGCTTACCTTCAGATGGTGGATGGCCTTTAAGAAAATACCATGTGACTGGTATATTAATTGTCGAGGAAATTAGGTTTCCCGAATCCCTCAGAATATCCGATCAGTCACTATCGACTTAAGGGGGTACTGTTACCCAACAACACTTATGAGGGTGAACCTAATGTTTAGGGGTAAATCCGCTAACGCGAAAATCTGGAGTTCCAGCTGCTCAGCCAAGAAAACCCAGAGTGAAAAACCAAAAATGGCCATTGCCATACCCTACCTATTAACAAAAATCAGGGCCGTATCAGAGGTTAAAGAAGGTACACAAAAATAGCAACATTGTACTAAATATTTATGGTAATTTTGATTGGTTGTAGCTGTACTGATGTCATACCCTATTTCACTAGTTACATCCAATGACTGTAGAGTACTATGAAATGTCTCTGGCACAATAATAAACAATAGAGTTTCCTTTGCAATAATTAATGAGGTAAGTGTTTGATTTTATAGCAATTTAAAAGTTGCAGCTAATCCCCAATGTTTAACTCCTGCCAACCGTTAACCAATAAACAATTTACAAAAACACCAAAATTAACTTCAAAATACTGAGACAAAAAAAAACTGTAACAGGGTGTGAAACAAAGTGATGCAAAAATTGCAAAATTTTAATGTTCTGCCATTTCCCAATAAGATTCTTTTTCCTTATCGTTTTCAAGTAAGGAGTAAGCCAACATCCATATTTCTCTTAGAACCTTTTCGCCAGATTTTCTATTAAAGCACTCTGAATTTTTATACAGAGCGAAACGTAAAATGTGTGAAATTCTTGTTGCTGATATTTGTAAAACGTCGTAGTTTGAAAACCTGGCAAAGAATCTTAATGTGTTTTCCTTCATTCGTTGAAACATTGTGTGCAGATTGTTACCTATTCAAAAAATTTAAAAATAAGTGACATTTTTTCTAGTAAACTAGCATTCAAAAAATATGCTACCATTATTGTTAATGCTCGTGACTTATAATAGCAATATTAAATAAAATAACTTTTCTAGAGGTAAAGGAATATTGAGTGATGCCATCGAAGATAGCCAACATTAATATCTCTAGACGTTTTTTTTACATTTTTTGTTTTTAGGATGAAGAAAAAAAAATAAAAATCCGTCAACTTGTCCGCGAATTACGACGATTTAAAGAAATGCCAACGAAATTTTCAAGAATTATTTGATTTCCTCTGTAAATTAGATTTTGATCCGAAGTTCTAGTGCCTTATAAAAAATTAGAAAAATATCTAGAGATATTGATGTTGGCTATCTGTGACGGCATCATTCAATTTCCCTTATCTAGAAAGGTTATTTTATTTAATATTGCTATTATAAGTCAAGAGTATCAACAATAGTGTTATCATATTTTTTGGATGTTAGTTCACTAGAAAAAACTGCACTTATTTTAAAATTCTTTGAATGAGGAACAATCCGCAGACAATATGTCAACAAATGAGGTAAAACACATTAACATTCTTTACCAGGTTTCCAAACTACGACGATTTACAAATATCGGCAACAAAAATTTCACACATTTTACGTTTCGCTCTGTATAAAAATTCAGAGTGCTTTAATAAAAAATCTCGCGAAAAGGTCCCGAGATATGGATGTTGGCTGACTCCTTACCTGAAAACGATAAGGAAAAAAAGCTCATTGCGAAATGGCAGAATATCAAAATTTTGCAATTTTTGCATCACTTTGTTTCTCACCCTATATAGTAAAAATAGCGTCTGTTTTTTTTTTAAATTATCCGCTACCCTAATCTAGAAGAAATGAGGTTTCAGACCGTGCAAGTTGTATTTAAAACCATTTATTGCCTAAAAAGTTACAGCTAATTGAAAATGACACGAAAAATTGCTTGTACCCAACTATAAGCTGAGCAGTATATACAGGGTGGCCCAACGAAAAGGTCACTCCCCTCTTTATGACGCTCCTGCTAAATTGACAAAAAAACGCTGGAACACGTCAACTTTGATTGCTAGGGGGACATTTTGTCCACGAAAATTCCATTATACCGAGCGATTCATAAAGAAAATACTGCGTCTAGAGCTTCACGAGACCGAGACTTTAATATCGACTTCGAGACCGAGACCGAGACTGTCTTGGTCTCGATCTCGGTCTTGATCTGCGAAACTGAGACCGAGACCGATACTACCAATCGAGACTCTCGAGAGTCTCGGTCTCGAAAAACATCATTCGTTTGCAAGATATTAGACATTATATAATCAGCAGGCGAGCAGGTCCTTATAATTGTGCGTTGCATATAGTTATTCTTAGTATGAAAAGACGCTTTAATAGAGGAACTAGTACATACTTACCTCAGTTTTCTATTTTCCTCATTTTATAGAAAAAGGACATTTTGCTTTTTATAAAATGATATCGTAAACTAACCTGAACTAAGCTGATTCTACAATGGCAATTGGAACCCTCTATAATTTAAAATTTTGATTTTAAGTAAACATTCATACACAAAAAGGAAAATTTTACTGAAAACTGTGCATTACAACTCAATAATTCAGAAGAAAATTGAATATGCAATTCAAACATAATAAGATTTTTCGAGACACTACCTTTTTTTTTCGAGACCGAGACCGAGACCGAGACTCGAGTTGCTACTACGAAACCAAGACCGAGATTACGCGAGTCTCGGTCTCGGTCTCGATGCACAAGACCGAGACCGAGACCGAGACTTAATTATAAATTCGAGACAGAGATCGAGAGTATGTAAGTCTCGGTCTCGTGAAGCTCTAACTGCGTCACACTTTTCGTTTTTAAATGGAAACCTACTAGTTTTATGTAATTTTTCGCTCCTTCGTGAAGTTTATAGTAAATTGGGTATAACATGTCCTATACCTATCTTCAACCGTTTTATTATTTCATTATCGATAAGTTGTAATTTTAGGAGACTTTATAGACTATTGTTTCTAATGATACTTTCGAACTAGTAATTATTTTGCAATCTGTTGACTGTCAATAATTGGTTATACAGGATGATTCATAAAGAGCATGCATCTTTAATAATAATAAAAATTAAATTACTCAAGTAGTTGGCAAACATGTTATTTATTAAATAAAGAAATAAGTTTTAATGTCTTAATAAGTGTTAATGGTGTCCGTTTTTCTCCATACAGTAATAAAGATTCTGTTAAAACCTGTTGCGAACATTTAGCAGCATATTTGGGGTTATTCTGCTACATAGATCTGTTGTAGTGAAATGTTACTTTTCAAATGTCCCCAAAGGAAAATGTCCAAAGGACTTAAGTCCGGGGATCTCGGTGGCCACTCAATGGGACCTCGTCTACCAATCCACAGACCAGGGTAGTTAGTGTTCAAGAACTGCCCTACAGGAGCTACATCTTGTTGGAAGTGGAGATTGTTTGCGTTTTGGTTATTGTCGGTTTCTATTATTTCCGTAATTAACGGGTCTATTGTATTTTCCAATATGTCCAAGTACAACTCATCGGTGAGGTTTCTAGTTTCCAGGGATAAAAACAGATCCTACAATATTATTCCCTAATATGCCTGTCCAGACATTTAACTTTTGAGGATGTTGCGAATGGACCTCTCTAAATAAACGAGGGTTCGAGTCATTCCAGTAACGACAATTATGTCTATTTACAGCACCGTGTAAACAGAACGTGCATTCGTTCGAAAAACAAATCTTGAACAGCAAATTTGGATTGTTTATGAAACGTTGACTCATTTCTTCGTAGAATTCCGACCTTCTATCATAAACCTCTTCATTAAGTTCATGTATAAGTTTTATCTTGTAAGGATGAAATTTATGGACTTTCAATATTCTTTGTATTGACGTGCGAGAAACTTCTGAAGATGTAGCCAGTTGGCGAGTGCTTTGGATGTTTTTAAGTGCGACGTGTCCCAAAACTGCTATTTCTATAGCATTGTTTCTAACGCTTCGATTTGGATGGTGCGGAATATCTCTCACAGATTCAGTGTCTTTCAATTTCTTTATTAATCTTCCCACATTTATCGTGTATGTTAACAGTTTTATAAGTTTATAACAGTTCTGTCTGGATGTAACTGATTAAATAAGCGTGCGTTAGCCCAGGCAGAAGTTTCATTTTCAAAATAAAGTTTTGCTATTTCTACCCATTCTCGAATGGAAGCTATCGTAATAATATAATAGCACTGGTATTTGAATTAATAAAAAGTGTAAACTTACACTTACCTACCTTGACAGTGACTGCAAACGATTATTACTAATTCGAAGGTATCCATAGAAACGAGTGCGATATTTTGGAACGTATTTTAATCATTCAAAAAAATTTGAGCTATAAAATTGAATATAAAATTAAAACAAATATAGATAGGTATAAGACACGATTTACCAAACTTACTACAAACTTAAGAAAGAAGCGAAAAATGACATAAAACTAGTAGGTTAAAAATCAAAAAATTTAAATCAATCATTTAAAACCAAGCCATTAAAAAAAAATCAAATCATTTAACAATCAAAAATGTGACGCAAGATCTTCTTTATGAATCATCCTGTATAATGGAGTCTTAGTGACCAAAATGGCCCCTTAGCAATCAAAGTTGACGTGTTCCAGCGTTTTTTTCTAAATCTATCAAGAGCCTCATAAGAAGGGGTGCGACCTTTTAGTTGGGCCACCCTGTATGAAATCAATAATTGTTGATCAAAGCTTTACGGCATTTCAAAGTGGCAGTGCTCTAAGGAAGAGGTATTAAGGAAATACTTCAACAAGCGTTAGGTCAATAATCAATAATAATTGTTAACCCAAGTTTGCTGTTTATAGTCAAGTCGTAGATAACGGAGAGGATTGGCCTCCTTTTGTAACACTCATTTTTGTATGTTAGCAGGGACACGACTCAAACGAAAAGAAACTTCTACTCTTTTAACTTAACCTAGTAGAATAAAAAAATGCCAGCAAGAGAGTATAGTAGTTTCTTTTCCCACGACCCGCCACGAAAGCAAACATAACATTCGAAGATGGAAGTCTCGAAAACTAATGCTAACACACAGCGGTGCGTTAGGAATTCCTAACGCACGATCGTGCGTTAGGTAAAACAAATGAAGAACATGGATACAGGTTAGTGAAATTCTCTGTCTGAGCTAAATATATAGTACAAACCTAGTCTGCATTACTCACCAATTCAAAATATATTCTTAGCCGTAACTGGGCATATCTTATTTGGCCATAAAAGATGATAAAAAGTAGCAAAAACGAGTTATTTAATTCCGACGTTGACATTTAGCAAATTTTGACAATCACTCAATTTCATATAATGAAAATAACCGACATTAGTTGTTCGATGCGTGCGGCAAAGCGTAGCCTAGTGGCAGTATTTTGCAACTTCAATCTCGAAGTCTTGAGTTCAATTTCCAATCCGGCAGACTTTTTTTTTATTTTATTTTTTTAGTTTTATATATACTTACTCCCTTCAAAATTAGGATCAAGAATTAGAAAGTAAAGCAGGATATAAAATACTACATCGTTTTACAATAAATAGGCTTTGCCTCTGTCGATCCTCGAACATATTTAAATGAATCATTAAAATATGACATGTATTGTGTGCCATGACAGAGATGACGCCTGGAAAATTTCGTTGATTGATTGACACATTCTATTATTTCCCGATTGTACTTGTCAAATATCAAGTGATTTGATTTAATGAGAATAAGACAATACCTTTACCAGAGGTAAAAGTTGTCCTTCCGTCATTCAAGTAGCCTTAGCCTTAGCGTGTTCTTAAACCAGCCATAGACTTTACGCGTGTTTTAATGGATAAGAATTTTACACCTTACAACTCGACTATCTTCACTCACTGAAAAAGCCCTGATGAAGATCCAATAAAGGATCGAAACGTTGGTAGTTTCAAAAGTGTGAAGTGCATTTTTCAAGTCCTACATCCGCAATACTTTCCACACCTATGAATAACAAATTTTGGACGAAAACTGAAACGGTTTATGAATTTGGCTTCAGACAATTTTGAACAAGACATGCCTTTTTTTAAGTTTTTCTTAGTAATTCTATTTTTTGGAAGTAACAAAAGTGGTTTATTATTTACATTCGCAGCATTGAATTTTGCTTTCCTTATTTTTATTTCTCCATACAGGGTCGTCACTTTTACACTGCCGACCATTAGTCGCCGAAAGGGTAAAATCTACAGGGTCGGATAAATTAGGAAAGAGTTACGTATTTGCAATTTAGGTTTTAGTGCACAAATATTGCCCGGCTTTTCAATAAATGTAAAATCTTTTAATTATCTCTCAAATAAAAGTTTTTCAAAAAAAATCTGTTTCTATGAAAATCTGTGAACGTTCCTGCAGATATGTAGGACCGGTGTGAATAAGGCTCTGCTAAAGGATCAACTGAGGACAGCTATGTGATTACTAGATCAGAGCGACAGAGAAATGATCTCTGGAGCGGTCTGACACTGGACAGTCACAGGCAGTAACCAAAGTATGGTTTAACCGACTGTGATACTCCAGTGCGGAAAGCAACGAAAAACTACCGCACTAGATAGGTTATACCGTTCCCAAGATAACCGCATGGCTGAGAATACAATAGTAATGGCCGTCTGTCCGGGGCACCTTTTCGGCGGGTGAAGGTGCGAAAAATCTCCCCGTCAGCCAATCGAAGGAATCGTTTCAAAACATGTGGAAACAAGGTCAAGCTAGCAACATGGAATGTGCGCAGCTTGTTTCAGGCAGGAAAGTTGGACAACCTTGCCAAAGAAATGAAGAGATTAAATACAGGATGTTTATTATAAAACTTCATCTAGCAGACTATGAAAGTTTGACAGAAAAGGATGACATAATCAAAGTAAATAAACTTTTGTTTCTCCATCCTTTTCTTGTGACATCTCACAGCCAACTAGATGAAGTTTTATAATGAGCACCTCTTATGAACATACTAGGTCTAAGTGAGGTTCGGTGGCCAAACTCTGGAACTTGTACAACTGAGAACGAAACTCGGTACTACTCAGGGAGCTCGGATAGAACACACTATAATGGAGTTGGAATTTTTCTAGATAGAACCGCAAGTAAATCAGTGATAAACTTGCAATTGCAAAAAAAATACGGCAAGATGAACTTAATTCAAACATATGCCCCTACAGATGAAAAAAGCGACGAGACGCAGAGTTATTTTATGAAGAACTTCAGAACATCATTAAGCTTACAAAAAAATGAGAGGGAACTATTGTAATGGGAGACTTCAATGCCAAGATTAGAGAGGGCAGCTCTGGAGAGTATGTTGGCCAATTTAGAATGGGCGAGAGGAACGAACGAGGCGATCGAATGCTGCAGTTCTGTATCGAAGAGTCAGTAACACATTTTCAAACTCCCGAAAAGAAGGCTGTACACGTGGATAGTACCGGGCGACAACACAGAGCGAATAATTAGAAATCAGATTGACTATATTCTTGTTAACAAGAGATTCCGGAATAGCATAAAATCAGTGAAAACATACCCTGGAGCGAACGTCGGAAGTGATCACAACCCCATTGTAATGAATATGTATGTGGGGTTAAAGAGTCCCAAGTCCCAAGCACAAAACACCAGTTTAAATATCCGAAGTATAAACAACCAAAAGTCCGAACTTGTACAACTGCAACGTAGCTGTAACTAATAACGTAAATAATAGACTCCATAAAGTGCAGGACGAAAATGTTGGTGATATGGGTGAAGAGGCAAAATGGAACAAAATTAAAGAAGCAATAATAACAACACAATAAGAAAGCATTGCTAAGGGCATGAACAGAACTAAGCAGATATGGCTGACAGAGAAAATTTTTGCACTGATGGAAGAAAGGAGATACAAAGGCAGGGAAAACACCAAGTACAAGGAGATACAGAACACAATTAGAAATTAAATAAGAATAGCAAAGGAAGTCTGGATGACTGAAAGGTGCAAGGAAATTAGAGAATTAGAACAGAAGTACGACAGTTTCGGTCTACATTAAAAAAAAACAAAAGAAGTCATCGGTGTGATGACAGAGAAGAAAACTGGTACACTGAAAGATGAAAATGGCGTACTGGTTGCTGACTTCGATACCAGACTGAGAATATGGCAGCAATATATAACTCAACTGTTTAGAAGAAGTAGAGTATGTCAACAAAACCTCAAAATCCGGTAGGGCAGTAGTGACAGATGAGGTGCATTGTGAAGTCTTGAAACTGCTGGATGAGCGTTCAATCACTGTCATATTGGATCTATCCAACAGCATTTATATATCAGGAGTAATTCCCAGAGAATGGCTGCTTTCCACCTTTGTTCCTATCCCGAAAAACTCTCGAGCATCAAAGTGTGATGATCACAGACTAATAAGTTTGATGAGTCAAGTTTCCGAAGATCTTTATAAAAATTATACATACTAGGATGTACAAAAAATGTGAGGCTGAAACATCAGATACACAGTTTGGATTCCGCAACAGATTGGGTACGAGAGAGCCCATCTTTGCTTTGAATATCTTGTCTCAGAGATGCCTAGATGTAAACCAAGATCTTCAAATTTGTTCTATAGATTATATTAAGGCGTTCGACAATGTCTAGCATAAAAATCTTCTCGATATACGCCAAGGACTTAACATTGATTACCACGATGTCCGAATAATATCAAATCTCTACTGGGGACAAACTTCTAGAGTGAAGTATGATTTGACAGAACAAATTAGTATTCGGAACTGGCAGACACTGGTAGGCAAAGTAACATTAGCTAGCGAATATTATGGGCTAAATATTAATATCAATAAAACAAAAATGCTAATAATATCCAAAAGGTGTGCCAATCAGTGGTCAGCTAAATATACGCAATGAGACAGTTGAGCAAGTCCATCACTTCCAATACCTAGGAACTCTGATAAATGAACATAACTTCGACTTTGACTTTGCGGGTGAGAATGGTGCGGTGTTGCGTCTTTCCAGTATTGCTATATGGTCTTGAAGGATGGACACTGAACAAGGAAACATCAAAGAGAAGTTGCTATCTTTTGTCAAGATTTTTTACAAATAAATTTACAAATTGATTTTTTTATGTGAATTCTATTTTAGAACTTTGAAATTTTTACCGATTGTGAACAAAATTTGAGATGTGTTTCATTGTAAGTCGGAGACGGTTTCGATTTACTTCTTTTTTTTTTCATTTATTTGGTCTGGGCAATTTAATTTAATTTTAATGAAAATGAAAATAATAAGAAAAGATTGTGTTCGATTTTACACTTTTTTTGAAATATGAATAACATTGTTTACTTATTTATATTTTTTCTTTACTTTGTATCTGATGGAAATTGCATTTTGCAAATATTTGAAACGTTTTAATTTGAAAAGGGCTTGATCGCCTCGAATTTTTCAAAATGCTATTTACAATTTTCAAAAAACTTGCAGTTTGTTGTATGTCGAAAACTGTCTCTTTTCATAGAATTTAAATCAATAATTTCATAGAAATTATGTTGGCTTTTTACTTTTGGTTTTTCACTATTTTGTCTTTTTAGACGTTCGTTAAATCCAGATTTTCCCGTTAGAAAAAGCAACTTGCTTTTTTTGTCAAATAAGAAAATATTTTTAACGATTCATGGCACGAAAATTATATGCATTTTTAATGATTATTTCACTCATGTATAAATTTTCCCATAAGGAGAGTTTGTTTATCAAAAAATTACAGCGATAATTCGACGTTGTCTAGACGACGTGGTATTATCGCTTACACTAACCTAAACCTTAATCAATGTCGTTGTCTATATTAACTTGATTCGAGAAATAATCTCACTAAATACCGCTCGAGCTTTAAAATGAACCAGAAAATTTTTCACTCTGGCATGTTTTCTTGTAAAAAATCCTGAAAAATTATCGGTAATTTTAAAGCTCTCGTGGTATTAACCCCGATAACTTTTTTTAGAGAAACGTTACTAGTCTTGTTCTATCTATATATATTTTACTTTTAATAAGAACTCCATTTTCTAGAGATCTCCCACTGTTTTTAACAATTTTTTAAAACAATTTAGGCGATTTTTAATTTTGGTTAGTACAGTTTTAGTTAAAAGTTTTTTTTATCAATTTTAATTTAGAATTCTAACTATTCAATAAAATTCCATTTCAAAGAGATTTGGGACGATAATAACCTAAAAATATTTGTATTGATAGATTTTGGTCAGGGAGATAAATGTTAATTATAGTTTTCGAAAATTCGTAATTTCTTCACTACTTTTGTTCGAAAATAGAGGTTTTTTTTTTCTCACTTTCGCTTTCTTTCCCCTTTTTTAGACTACTCAAAATATCAAATTTTCAGAGAGAACAAAGACTTTTTACCAACAATTTTAGAGTATCGACGTTAGTTTTTTCTTTCTATTTCCCACTATTTTTATCTTTTCATACATTTGGAAAATTCACATTTTCAGACACAAGAAAAGTTGTCTTTTCTCAATCTAATCTTTTTTTATCGATTGTTTTTAGCAGTTTACGTCTGTAATCTTGTAGAGAGCCAATTATATTCACTTTTAGAACAAACAAATTTAAGTATTTTTCATTTTGAAATTTTAGGTAACAAGCATCTGCATAATGTCCATGATATATGAATAATGGTGACATGTTTTACAGAGCAGGAGCAGGCGACATCCAGCAGCGTATTTTAGATCTGAAGTTTTACTTGACCTTGTAAAAGTCGCCCTAAAGAGAAAATAGTGTCAACCAACCACAGAAATGTTCAGTTCGTCAAGAATAGGTGAAAATAGGCTCACAGATGCCAAGTTAAGACTTTTTTTGAAGTTTCAGGGGACAAAGATCCCCATAATGTCCATGATAGATGAATAACTAACGTGTGTTGCTTACTGATCTAAAATACACATCACATAATGAAAGTAAATGGACTTTTTATCATCCATCCTTTTTTTTGACATTTCATAGCCAACTAGATTACATTTTTAATTGAAAACCCCCTATATTCGTTAAATGGAAAGAGAAACTTGGGATTTATTAAATTTTTAAGACTTTCCAAAGGAGACGTCAGTCTGTAAATTAGTATATTCGACGTTTGCAAGAACTCTGAAGCAATTTTCTGAACGGATAAGCAAAAAGAAAATAGTGTCAACCAACCATAGAACACGAGTGTGCTCAGTTCATCAAGAATGGGTCAAAATCGGCTCACAGATGCCAAGCTTTGTTCAGGTTAAAAGAAAAGTCAAACATTTTTTTTCTTAGACTTAGAAACCCCCAGGCCAGAGAACCTCGACTTTTCAGGGCATAAACATCTACTTAATTCTCTTGATACATAAATATTTTATACTAACATCTTATATGAATACATACAACAAAATCACAAATGGTTACAGAAATAGCTAATATTTATCAATGCAAAACTTAGATTATAGAATAAATATCCACTAATGATACCCGTAAAATAATTTTAACTTTAACATTGTAATAATTAGATTTTAAGTTTATAAAAATTAATAAAAAAATAAATAAAAACCCTGGTCTTATTTGATAGTTGTATACTGGTCTTATTTGATAGTTGAAATATTATTTCGCTTTCGCTGTTTCCACTATAGTCTGCAGTAGTATCGTTTTGCCACAGGCAGATTTTTGTTGGTGTTTTCAATTGTCTGAAATACATTTTTCATTAAATATGTACTGAGGAAATAAATACCTATTGCCATAAAAAATCTCTAGGGTTTAGCGCACAGCATTTTGAAACTAACCTTTCAGCTTTTACGTCCAAATTATTATAAAACGGAAATTCTTAAATTCTAATTGAACACTACACTACAATGTATGCTTTTTCGACAATTGTCATGTATAAATTGTTTAATAAATATACACAAATTTAACTAAAAAAAAATAGATTAATATTATCATTATCGATATGACAAATTACTCTTTGTTAGTAAAGACAGAAATATATCACCTGATTATGATTTATGGCCACGTAATAATTTATTCTACTTATGGGTTCTGTTGATTTTCTTTCTAAAGGCAATAAGTATATTAAAAAAAAATAATATAGTTTTCCTCCGAGCTGGGTATTTAATAATGTCTATAATTTTTAATTGAAAGTCTTAAGCTGCGCTTAGTGCCTCTAAGAGTCAAGATAATTGCATTATCCTTACCATAATCAAGCTTTTATCTGAAAATTCGTATCGCCTGATCCCTCTTTCATCGCCAATCCCCGTCGATTCGATCACTAGAGTGTGGTCGTCTTTTTTCTTTGCAATGCTCTAAAATGTTGGGAGAACTTTATATGTACATAAAAATGCATTATTTGTTTAAGCGGAAATGATTGACAGAAATCCAAACAAAGGATCTTGATTAATACCCATCACAAATAATGCCACTCACCTTAAGTTGATAATCCAGAGCAATAGTTTCGTCGACTATCTCATCTAAAACTAAAACAGTTTTGTGATGAAATTCCCCACTAAAACTAGTAAAGGTGATCTCCTTCTCCCAAATCGATATCTCCAACACTGGCCTCAGTCTATCTACACTTTTCGCTCGTTCCTCAGGAATTCCTTTAATTAAACAATACACAATTTAATAAACGTTGCAAAATTTTTAAAAAAGTAAATAAAGAGAGGTTACCTAAAGCGATAAGATGTTCGTAAAAATTCTCATTTCTTTCTAACATAAATTTTCCGGCTACTGACATGCTGTGCTCTTGCAGGCACCGAACAGCTTTGTGTCCTCGTTACACTTGATACTGATAAACGATAAATATTGGTGTACACGTACCCTCGTTATCTGAACTGTAAATTTAGTCTCTTTGTAATCACTAATGTTCCCACTTTATCGGGCAAAGGTAAATTGCTCACTACGTCAATAAGGCAGGTCCAAAAACATTGTTTGTAAACCTTTTCGCTGGCAATATCCACTTTACTCATTGTTGATAATTTGGTTTTTAGAAATCTGTTGATGTTGGGTTTTAACCTATTCATCAGTTATTGTTAGAATTAACCGATTGTCGAATTCTAAAGAAAAAACTAATTAATATAACTGAAACTGCTAAAGTACCACTCCATTTTTAGGCCACAAGTTATAGTACTAATTCTTTGGAGGGTGTTACACAATACATCTAAAAAAAAATTCACTTTTTGCATTGTAAGCACACATTAATGTCTTATTAACAAGCCGGACGTGCAAGATATGCTTTACCCTAATAAAAATTACTTTTAAGCTGTTTACCAACAACCCAAATTCTGTGTAGTTTATGTACCTACATATCATACTATTTTGCAAATATTGTTGCAATCTATTTTGAATTTCGACGAAATTCAGTGTTTCTTTAACCTTAGAGTTTTTCCTTAATTGTCTGGGAATTTTAATACAGCGTGTATATTAAAAAAAACTCGAAGCCATGGAATTAAAACTCTTGTGTGGGATAAGTTCTTTTTAAATAAACGCGCGGTATTTTGATATTAAAATGGAGAGGTATAAAGTAAATAATTCATTTTATTATGAGCTGAACTATTAACTAAATATTTGTGGTGTTGAGGAGGAGAAAAACAATTTGGCCAATAAAGAATTTTTGATACACCTATACCAGTGCTTAAAGGAGACAAGGATGCTGAGAAGTATACATGTAATGCCCTTGATGCCATCAGAGCTTATGTACTTCTAATGTAACAACTAGTTCTTCTTGCTGTCAACCAGTAATTAGGATTACAACTTCTCTGGTTCAGTGTTCTAAGAGCTTTTTAAAGATCGGAGAGTGGAGTATCAAATCTAATGGCAATGGCGAAAATATATTTGAATGTTTTGAGACATAACTGAATCTCGTAAAGTTAGTGGACAAGATCTTTTTTGTGCGATCATTCTTTTTGCCTATTTATTTATGTACTATATGCAAATATTGTTGCAATCTATTTTGAATTTCGACGAAATTCAGTGTTTCTTTTACCTTAGAGTTTTTGCTTAATTGTCTGGGAATTTTAATACAGCGTGTATATTAAAAAAAACTCGAAGCCATGGAATTAAAACTCTTGTCTGGGATAAATTCATACAAAAAAATGAAAATCGGCACATTTTTGTGACATTTTCGACTTTCAATGGTTTTTATGAGGTCATCTCAGAACTACTGTTCTAATTCCATCGCCTGCTTGAATTTTCTTTTTAAATAAACGCGCCTTTGATATTAAAATGGAGACGTATAAAGTAAATAATTTACTTAATTATGAGCTGAACTATTAACTAAATATTTGTAGTGTTGAGGAGGAGAAAAACAATCTGGCCAATCAAGAATTTTTGATACACCTATACCAGTGCTTAAAGGAGACAAGGATGCTGAGAAGTATACATGTAATGCCCTTTTGGGTATTACATGTAAAGGTAAGTGATTTACTTACCGTTCAGCGAACGCTAAGTGGAATTAATCGATCAGTGATATTTCTACGAAGGTTTTTGGTATTATTTATTGGAACAAAATTTAAATGTGCAATTATTGCAAACCATCTCATTCAAGAGAACACTTCCTTGTTAACACTATTTCTGAAAAACCTCAGATATACGTATTTTTGTAGTGGCTCATGGACTTATCAGGTATTACTGTGGAGCATTCGACTTGAAACATGCATATATACAATGAATACGAGAAGAAGCACCAAAACTTTGCCGCGATCCTAATTAACACAATAGTCAGTCATAACAGTCCTCCGCCGCGACCTGCGCTCTATTGTGGCTCACTCGAAGTGTTACCAACAAGGTTTGCCTCGCTAGCTCCACTAGTTGTCACCCGTTATGCCCAGACCCTCAACGAATCTGATGAGTCTCTAGGGCGATACTGCCTTTGCATCTTGAGGTTCAATGATCGTGTTTCCGAACAGTGAGTATCTCGATCTGGCAATAGCCAGGCAGTCACATAGGACGTGCTCAACTGTCTCGTCGTCCTCCAAGCACAGCCGACACTCCGTCTCTGCATGTGGACAGTCCGAGTCTGTGCATGTGAGATCTTAGGAGCTATATCCTGTGTACAGTGCAGTGGTCACTCTGATTTGTCTCCTATTAAGTCTGAGGAATGTTTGGACTTTTGCCCTCCCTGTTCCCGTGATAATTTTTGGGGAGTATTATAGTCCGGGTAGGTTCTCCCACCGGTCCTGGAACTTGGCTTTGCTCCATTTTTGGAGTTCCGCCTTGATCAGAGAGTATGGGATTCGCAGTGCCGGCTCCGGGCCTACGAACGCAGAGCCCGCAGTCCTCCTAGCTAGAGAGTAGGCCCTCTCATTGCCTTCGTGACTACGATGGCCCTGGATCCATGCCGGTGTGATGCTGTTTTCCTGCGGTAGGGTGTTCAGAGTCCTGTGGCAGTTCCAAACCGTTTTGGAATTGCAGCGCAAAGACATAACCCCTAGAAGCGCTTCCCGACTATCCGAGCAGAGGTTTATTGACCTATTGTGTTCTCACTCCTCTAATAGGTGTAGGGCACACAACTCAATGGCATGTATCTCTACCTGAAACCCTGTGGTGAATCGGCCCAGGCTCTCTTCTATGCAGATGCCATCCGATCTCCCGTACATTCCGAAGCCAGCCCCTTCTTCGGTTTTGGATCCGTCCGTGTACCAGGTACTGCTGCCAGTTGTAGATCTTCTCCTCGTTTGTCCCAGTCTGTCCATGAGGGAACCCTGACGGCGCGAAGTAGCGAGTGTCTAATGTACGTTTTGATGCCATTAGATCGGAGACCATGTTCAATACCGCAAGGCCTTCCAAGTCACCACCATCGAATGGCTAGGGTGCTATGTTCGTCAGTTGTTGCAGCCGGTATGTCGCCTTCATTGCCTTCTCGTTCCAGGAGTATTGGTAGTGGAAGCAGGTCAAACATGCATTTCATGGCTGCCGAGGGCGTCGTTCTCATTGCCCACGTGATGCAGGGACATATTTGTCTTTGCAGAGAGGGCAGCTTAGCTTTGATGGAGCCCTGTCTGCTCTTTCGAACCAAACTATGACCCCATACGTGATTATCGAGCCACATAGTTTGTTGGGATCCCATCCCCCATGGTTTGTAAAAGGGAGAGCTGTGCCCTCCTAACGGTATGAGTCACATTTGAGGTCCATGTGAGTGATTTGTCCAGGATGACTCCTAGAAATTTTACTTCGTTGGTAAACGGAATTGTCGTCTCGAACAAGAATGGCGCTTTCAAGAAGTCCAGCCTCTTCCTTCGGATAAATGACACACTCACCGTTTTCCTAGGGTGTATTGCTAGGTTTTCCTTTGAACACCAGCTGTGTACAACATCCAGCACCTCTTACAACGTGCTGGAGATTTGTTGGTATAGGTGATTTCTTATAAGGATAACAATGTTGTCCGCGTATGCTTGGACCTCGTCTCCCCATAGTTTCAAAGTAGCCAGAAGGTCGTCCACTAGTAGGGACCACAGGAGTGGTGAAAGGACTCCGCCCTGTGGACAACCTCCCGCTGTTGTGAATCTGATAGTGTCATCGTTTGATGATGTAGTGATCAGTCTAAAATGTTGCGAATCCAGTTGGTTATTGTTGATTCGATCCCCCTCGCTTTACTGGCGCTGAGGAGGTAGTCTGTAGGTGCATTATTAAAGGCCCCTTCGATGTCTATGAAAATACCAACTGCGACTCACTTTGAATTCAGGGTATCTGGGATTTTCACCACCAGGTTGTGGAGTGCAAGTTCTGTTGATTTGTTAGCCTGGTATGCATACTGTTCCGTATTAAGGGGCTACGCTGTTAGCGCTCACTCCCTTATGTATAGATCTAGCAGGTTTTCCAAGCTTTTCAGCAGAAACGAGGTTGGCCTTAGCGATTTAGGATCTTTTCCCCTACATCCCATCTTTGGTATGTAGACGACCCACACCCTGGACCAACAGTTTGGAATAAAGTCACAAGCAAGGCTCGCTCTGAAGAGCTTTGTTAGTAGAGGTGCGAGTTGATCCAGTCCGTGTTGTAGTAGAACCGGGAACACTCCATCCTCCCCGAGGGATTTGAATGGTTGAAGAGCCATAATCGTGGATTTTAGCAGAGTTGGTCTGATCACTTTTTTTGGAGAGCTCCCAATCTGCCCTGTTGGGTGGTTTAAATCGCCCCAAGGGGCTTGTGTTAGTCTCCAAATTTGTCAGCCGGCTACCAGGAAAATGACAGCTTGCGAGTATAACGTTTCACTATCACTGGAGGTTTAAGTTTCATCGGACCGTTTTATCGATCCAAGCTCCTGACACGGCTCCCTGAAGAAAATCCTATGGACTCCAGCTCCTGTTGGCAGTTCTTCAATCCCGCGACAGAACCTGCTTCAAGGTTATCTTTTAACAGCCCTGATCTGCTTGTTGTAGTTAGGGTTTTTCTGTAAGTATCCCAGTCGCCGGTTATTTTAGCTTTATTAAAAAGTCGTCGGACTTTTTCCTCTGACTTTCCAGAGGGTTATTCCACCAGGATGTTTGTCTTGTCTTTTTTTGTTCTCGCTGGACAGTTGTTTTTATAGGCCTGAAGAGCACCTTTGGCTAACCGCTCGGCTGCCAACTCTATGTTGACAGGAATGTCAAGCCCAGTTTGTGCTTTTAGGTTCTTTAAAAGTGGCCATAGGTGTTATACCTGTTTTTAGGTTAAACGTTATATGTTTGTGATCGGAGCCAGATTGCTCCGGGGATACTGTCCAGTTGCAGATCTTATTTGAAATAAGTTTCGTGCTGATCTTGAGATCTAAAATTTCTTGTCTGTTGACAGTTCCAAAAGTTGGGCTGTTGCCTGTGGTGATGATTTTTAGGTCTATCTAGGTTAGGTAGTTAAGTAGTGACTCACCCCATATGTTAATGTTGCAGCTGCCCTACACCCTGTGGTGGGCATTCGCATCACATCCCAGTATTAGCTGGGTATTGATTCTCTTGGCGTGGTCGACGAGTCTCCGCACCGCCTCAGAAGGAAGTTGTTCAGCTTCCACATCTCCAGGGACATAGGCTGAGCAGATGATTACATCTGTCTTGTTGTTCTGTGTGGTTAGAAAGACACGTGCCGCTGCCACATCTCTAGTGCCAAAGTCTGTAAGTAAAAAGAATGGGAGATCTTTCCTTATTAGAATAGCTGCTGGTGTTATAATCTTATCCACACGTGTCGCTTAAGCCGGATACTCGGCCCGTATTAGAGGTCCATGGTTCCTGGATGAGGGCTATATCGACATTAGTTTCCCTGAACCTCTTCCTTAAAAGGTATGGACCTGCTTCCGCATTCTGAAGGTTGACCTGTAGAAATGTGGTATTACCTGCCATGGCTGCTTCTTCGAGACAGGCTTAAGGTCTTTCCTCTCCACCTTATCCCGACCTTTTCCTAGTTTAGGCCGTTTGGGAATGGATTTGCCCTTCCCCTTGTATTGCACCTGCCCAGGTGTATTGGGCTTGTGGCCCTTCTCCAAAGCGTCTGGAGCAGCCTTGGATGTTTGGCCGGCTTTGGCTCCGGACATGCCAGAGCTGCCAGGTCTATTCAACCGCTCCGCCTGTGCATCAGCGGAGGGTGGTTTGCCAGAGCTAGCTTTTTCCGCGTGGCTCTTGCCCGTAGTTTGTCCGCCTTGCTTCGGTCTGTGGTGGAATTGAATCCTTCCAAAACCGAAGAAAGGTCATAATTCCATGCCTACTAGGACTGCGAGTGACGCATCTTCGATGGCAAAGGTCCAGGTTTGTCCAGGACTCGCTTCCACGCGATGTAGGATCGTCCACTGTTGGGGTTTTGGCATGTCTGATTCGTTTACGAGTCCGTCGACCGTAAGGTTGGAGCCCGTCGACCGAAGATTGCGGCACTCTCCTCGTCCTCGCAGGTGACCTCTAGCCAACCAGGGCGATGGTGGGTGATAGGTGCAGCCCTGGAATCTTACCTGTGGTCCATCTTCTAACATGTTTTCGACTGCATTCAACATTGCAGCCTGTATCAGCCGGAGTTGGTCAGCGCTTAGAGTAGATCTCGGGTAGTCTGGGTGGATTATGCCAACCCTGACCCCCCTTAGAGCCTCACTGCAGCTGGCCCCCTTGAGCACCCTTCGCGGCTTTTTAGAAGCTTGCTCAGGTGTGCTAGCGTCCGAGCGTTGGCGTTTTGCATCTTTGGTGGAGCTGGCTGTGGGGGCTGTTGTCTTGCCCCTCTTTCTTTCTCTTCGAGTAATTGTTTTAGAGCGGTAGCATAGTTAGCCCCTCCGCTCATTAAGCTTTTTAATTGCCTCCGTCCAAATTTTGGTAGCAGATTTTGGTCTTCTCTTCGGCGCTAACCCCCAAGAGCATCGGCCGCCTCACTGTCCGGATTGGCTTTTTCATCTTCCGACGAGGATTCTAGAAGCTTCTCTTCGGAAGTTCTATTGTCTGCTGTTGAGGTGGAGGGCTAGTTTTCCTCAAGGGCTGTTTATCTCTAATAGGAGCAATCGTCCAATAGCTTTGTTAGTTAAAGCCCTACTCACGAGAGGCGCGTCAAGCGACGTTTCATGACAGTCTACGATTTCGCACCGATTTTTTTTTCTTGGCGGTGTTCTTGTCAAATTTGACAATTTTTTTATTTATTAAATGTTTTTAGTAAGTTTTTCCGGTTTCTATTCATCAGATTTTCTCAAAATGTATTACTGTTGTAACTGATGATCAAACTGCAATATCAATATAAAATACACACGCGGTATCCAGTTGCATAGGTTTCCAAAAGATGAAGGGGTAAGAATTTCCTGGGTTGATCGAGTCACCAACGAAGAGGGAGGTCCTTCGAAGAATGAACTGCCAATTAACCCTCATGACTACCGTAAAACAACTCAAACTTGAGTATTTGGCCCATGTCATGAGAAACCCTAAGTATTGTCTACTACAGCTGTTCCTGCAAGGTAAAATGGAGGGAAAAAGAGGACAAGGTAGAAGGAGAATTTCCTCGTGAACTTACAGAAGTAGTTTGGAGTAAGGCCGACGAAGAAGAAGAAGGGGTAAGTAAACCTCAAAATATTTGGGCTAGGGACCTCAGTTATATTACATGTCATTTCATGTATTTTTAGCTATTAGATGTTGTAGCTATGTGAATTGAGGTCTTAGTCAATCAGAATGAAAATTTAGTTTTGCATTCTTGAGATTTTTTTCTAAAATATTTCACAATACAGAAGTAATGCCCTATGCATTACTGTCTGATATTATTTTCTGAGATTATATCTACCTAACCTACCTTAAAAGCTTCTGATGGTCTGACCTGAGTTTTTTTTTTTTTAATTGTTACCAAAATGGACCTTCTAAAACCTCATTAAATGGGTATTTTAGATAGAGACCTATAAGCTACCTATAACTTTTAATAGGTAGTTATTGCAGTGAATGACCCGCAAGATTGGTTTACGAAATCTCTAAAGATAGTGACATAAAGTTAAACTCTTATTCTCAATTTTGCCAGAGAAGTGTTTCAATTCATATGTTTGGCCCAACAATGAGCCAAACATATGAATTGAAACACTTCTTTTTTCAAGTGCAGGGTCTTGATTTTGCTTTCACTAGAAAATTTAGAAGGCGATCTAAGTACTTACGTTTGGACTGTACAGATCGAATTTCTTATTTCGTTGTATCAATGTAATCGTTTATAGAAATCATGTAAAATATAATTTTAGCTCCGTAAGGTTTGGATAGCTAAAATCGGAAGGCCAGGCTTGGAAAATATGTCAATTGAACGCCTTGAGAAATCACATAGGATTTGTAATCTATGGCAGGACAAATCATCATCTATGGGAGGACAGTACCTTGGCTGCAGAAATAACTCTTTAATTAAAAACTATGCTGTTCCCAGTTTATTGTTAACATCTGTTTTCAATAAACCAAGAAGTATAGGGTGTCCCATTCTAAACGCCACCCATTTTAGGTAACTTACTTATTTTTATTTTTAGATAGGAGGTTATATGTACATGCCGATTTGAGATAAACTGTCTTATCAAAAAATGAATCCTAAGAAAGATAGAGGGCCTCTTGAACATGGCCTTTCAATTACTGTTTCTTTATAATTTGTCAGATTGCTATATATCTGTAAAGACCAAAAATTGAAAACTACAGTGTATCTTAAGTTAAAAAAGTGTTCTTGTCCTAGTAGTAGTAGAGCAGACTAGGCAATCCCTACACCATCTGGGCCCTCATTCCATCCACGAGTTTCTTGTTCTAAGCGCTTGTCCTAAGTTGTTAAAATGTACCGTAAGCGAGAAAACTTAATTTATATATTTTTTGTTTTCTGTGCCAAATCACAAAATTACACAGTATCAGCTAAATTAGTCCTAGGCTTTGAAAAAACCATTTAGTTGAAATTTGGTGTTAATTAATATCATAAAGTGGCAAAATCTTTGTGATATCATTCAACACCAAATTTCAACTAATTCGTTTTTCAAAGAAAAATACGAAATTTAGCAAAAACTGTATAGGTTTGTAATTATGTAAAAAAATAAAACATTTAAAAATTCATTTTATTTATGCTTACCACTTTTTACGATTTTGATACGCTTATAGGGCGTGTTTATTTAAAAACGTCATCGAGTTGACTGTGAAACGTTAAAAGAAATGGATGAAGGAACAAAAGTTCATTTACTTTGATTATGTCATCTTTTTCGGTTAAAAATGTATAGCGTTCTAGATGACTTTTTCTAGTGAACAACCTAGTAGTTTGTAAGCCTGATTCTAACGTCTGTCGAAATCCAAATTGATGTCAATCATCTTTCCTATATCATATGGATCTGGATAAAGCAATCTTTAGTAATTTCAAATTTTACTGCAAAATTTCGATGTCGAAATGCAACTAAAATAGACCTCCATAATCATCATTGTGCTTCAATCCTTAAAGCAAATCAATCATATTATTTAATATATTAAAAATATTTATATAAATAAAATGTCTCAGGTCGCGTTAATACGTCCTATACTATTTTAATCTAAGTAAAAATTTGTTTAATTACATACATCCATTACATAAGGAGTAATATACAATGCTTATTATTGCTTAAATTAAATGTGTAGAGGCCAATATTATCAAGTATCTTATTTGTAAGCTTTGTTCCTTGTTTAAGTTTGTTTCTAATGTTATTTTTATCAATTGATAATAATCATGTATTTTACAAAAGTCGAAAATATATTTACTTAGATGGATTTTACATATATTAGTAATGTAATAGTTTTTTATTAATTTAATGTGTCAATTACCATAAATTATCATGTGGCACTCTTTCATGATAATTTTTAGTCATTCTTACTTCTCGGAATATTTAAAATCCACATTTAATATATGAATAAGAGGCATTTAAATCCCGCCAATTATTAGTTCATAGCCTCACTCGCTGGGCGACGCTAGTGCGCCAGGATCCCTAGTGGTGTCATTCCAGTTGCCCATATATTCTAATAATATAATTCTCTTATCTATGTTTTCCTCCACATCACTAGGTTGTACTGGAGCCGACTGACCGATCTCCATATTCTTCCCCTTTGTCGGACGTAGAATTATTATGCTCCAGGTTTTGTTCCTACGAGTACACCACGAACATTGGTCTTGAACTAACGCTGTCCCAACGAAGTCATGGATCATGATCCATGACATGACGAGACCACTACATCATTCTTCCTGGGACGCAGTTTATGATTTTGTTCATATCTCTGCAGAATTCTCACAATAAATATGGGTTTCTTATGGATATTAGCAGTGTTGCTAGTTGCACCATATACACCATATGTGTATATGGTGCACAAGTCTATAGAAGCTTAAAGGAGGATATGGCACTGAGCAAACAACTTGCAAGTTGCAGAACCAAAGCAATTTCCTCTTACTATCCCTGAAGGAGTTGAAGTAGTTGATTAGACGCAACGTCCTGGGCAACAAACATGGGCTTCTTTATGCATATTAGAAAAACTTGTGTTGCACAAGCATATACAACTTTAAAAGAGGATATGGCACTGAGCAAACGACTTGCATGTTTAGAGAACCAAAAGAATATCCTCTTACAACCCCTGAAGGTGTTGAGGTATAATAGAAGAAACGTCGGCGAAGAGATTATATTATAGTTGCTGGATTTAGTCCTTATCCGCCAATTAACCGCCACATCATTCTTCCTGGGAGGCAATTTATGATTTTATTCCTATCAATCCGGAATTTTGACAACAAACATGGAATTCTTTATTGATATTAGAAATACATATGGTGCACAAGCATATATAAGTTTAAAGAAGGATATGGCACAGAGCAAACGACTTGCAAGTTTGGAGAACCAAAGGGTTGTCCTCTTACAATACCTAAAGATCTTTAAGTAGATTAAACGAAACGTCGGCAGAATAGTATAATTGCTGCATTTAACATTAGCCAATTAACCACCATATCAATTTAATCTTTAATAATTCAACAGTACAGTATTTCAATATACCTACTTAAATTTATTGAACATATCTGTTCACCTGCGAATTTATATGACTCCTTGAAAAGGAAATGATCCATACCTGAACCCCAGCCATCAATAAAGCACATCCTTCCTTGACAATATCACATAAATATAAGATTGTACGTTCCCTTATTCGTAGTTTCGCCTCTTTTTCTTCCAGTCACGTTCGCAGGCCAAACCCTTGTGTGGATAACACTCTCTCGCGAACTTGAGATTTAGGAATTGACATTTTTGTGTGTATTCAAATTGATTATTATTTGCACTATTCGTCAGTGTGTTTGCCATTTTATTGTTCCTTCTTTGCGATTGGCAAAAAGATAAATTAAAATCCGGGCGAAGATAGATGGGGAATGGGAAGCCAGCGGCAGGTAAATTAAATACACGTAAGCTTTGAATGTCCGTCAACGCTATCTGGGGCTGACAGGCCTCTCGGACAAAATCATTATCAGTTTATTAGTCTGGGATCTCCATTATATTGAGTTAATTGCCAGTTTTTGTGTGCATGGAGGTTAATATATAAGTTAAAAGATTTCTTTAGAACGACAGAGACCAATGTTTCCACAAAATACGAAACAACTATCCATATATCCAATCCCACAATTCATATTGGCGAAACAGCCAATTAGAGAAAATAAACATTTACGTAACAAATAGTACCGAACGTCATTGGGCCTAATGCTAGACAGTTAATTTCCCGGCTTGTCCCAACTGCCCTTCTGCCAGCCATAAACGTACATTTTAATACCCGCATTAACGTATCAAAAATAAGCCCCTGGAATCAGGCAGAATTTCAGGAATGAGCTTTTAAACTATTCCGTTTACGAATATATATTCAATGAGATAAAATTTTGGGAATTACGAAGACAGATTCCAATTATTAATATTTCCAACATTGCAGATGAAGCAGATGTCGGGCCAACTTGAAATTTGATACCCGAGCGGTTGTCTTCCTGCGAAGAAAAATGTCATTAATTCGGGGTAAATTAATTCTCTTTAGTTACGAGCCGGAGAAATTGGGACCCAGGTCAGCAAAATACGGGACAACTGTGTGTTGTGCAATATCTTTTAATTAACTCTACCTGGTTGTTCGTTTGAGTACGTCCGCAGGGGTTCCGTGGTGGTGTTTCAATTTAACCACTGAAGGAAATTTAGTTATTAGGGATTCGATGAAAGACGAAAGTGGGCATTATATATTTGACTTGCAGTTCTAAGTTAGCACAGCTTCATAGTTAATATTAGTAAAGAAATGTGTACATCCTAGCACTAGGAGTAGTAGTTAAATATCTCCTAAGTCTAAATCCAAAAGTTGCACATACAAAAAAGGATGTTTGTGTTAGGCCCTAAATGTCCAAAATGAAGCATTTACGGACTTGTGATCATGACCAACCTTCTGTTTGTTTTCTAGCAAGAATGATTAAAAATTAGCTTAGCAAGTTGCGTGATAGGTAGGTTTTGGAAATAAATCAAAAACAGTGCAACATATAAAAAACCAAAAAAAAAACAAAATAGTTTTTAAATTGGGCAATAGATTCGATATTTTTCTAATTTCAGTAAGAATTGGGGTTGGGGGTAACGGATTTACGAGAGACTGCGCTGTTACACCACGTCCATGCATCATGATCCATGGCTTCGTTGATACAGCGTTAGTTCAAGAGAAAAATTCGTGGTGAAGAGCCACATGCTGCCAGAGCTGCCCCTGCTGCAAAACTGAAAACATTGGATCTAGGAAAGGCAAGTCGATAAACTCCCCCAAGTCAAGGTGTGGTATTTGTCTAACTAATAAATACCTAAATAAGGTGGAGAGGAAAGACCCCAAACCTGCCTCGAAGAAGGAGCCGTAGGATGAGAGGTAAGACCACATTTCTACAGGTCAACCTTCAGCATGCGAAAGCAGCGACACACCTTTTAGGGAAGCGCTTCAGGGAAACTAATGTGGATATAGTCCTCATCCAGGAACCATGGTCGACACCAAAAAAGTAAGATTATTGCCTGTGATTTTGATGGTACACCAAGAGCAGCGATCCTTATAAGGAAAGATTTCCCATTCATTTTAATTACAGAGTTCTGCACTAGAGATGTGGCAGCGGCACCTGTCTCGATAACCACACAGAACAACAAGGCAGATGCAATAATCTGCTCAGTTTACCTCCCTGGAGATGCGGAAGCTGAACAACTTCCTTCTGAGGCGGTGAGGATACCCGTCGAACACGCCAAGAGAAGTAATACCTAGCTAATACTGCTAATAATGTCCACCACAAGGTGTGGGGCAGCAGCAACATTAACATAAGTGGTTAGTTACAACAGCCCAACTTTTGTAACTGTCAATAGAAAAGGAGTTATAGATCTCACGATCAGCACGAACCTTATTTCAAATAAGATCTGCAACTGGACCCTATACCTGCAGTCTTGCTCCCATCACAAACATATAACGTTTAACTGAAACCATCAGGTATCAGACCTATGGTCACATTTAAATATCTTAAAAGCACAAACTGGGCTTCGTATTTGCGGAAGTCCCTCCAGACAAAACTGAATACGATCAACATGTCCTTTGACAGTCCTGTTACCTGCAAAAGCTTCAGGCCTATGAAGACAATGTCCAACGACAAGAAAAAAGACAACAGACAAACATCCTGGTGGAATAACCGCCTGGAAAGTCAGAGAAAAAACGTCTGACGACTCTTTAATAAAGCAAAAATAACCGGCGACTGGACCAATTACAGACAAGCCAAAGGATGACTTTTACAATTATCAGTAAAACTTCAGTTTGAAGGAAAAACACCAGTAATAACGTAAACTGCATTGTTACCAACAATGTAATCTACATCATTACTGGTGAAGATAAAGCACCAGTAATGACGTAGATTGCATTGTTTTGTTTTGTCAGGTAACAATGCAATCTACGTCATGACTGGTGTTATAAGCTCAAACTGAAGGTAGTTGTAAAAGTCACCCTTACTACAACAAGCAGACCAGGGCTGCTAAAAGAGAGTCTTGGAGAAGGTTTTGTGGTGGGATTGAAGACCCGCCAACAGAAGCCCGAATCCATAGGATTCTCTCCAGGGAGCCGTGTCGGGAGCTTGGATCGATAAAACGGTCCGATAGAACCTACACCTCCAATGGTAGTGAAACGTTAGAGATACCTACTCGCAAGCTGTCATTTTCCGAGTAGCCGGCTGACAAATTTGGAGACTAACACAAGCCCCTTGAGACGACTGACTTGAGACGCCCAACAGGGCAGATTGGGACCTCTCAAAAAAAAGTGGTCACACCAAGCCTGCTAAAATCCACGATTATGGCTTTTCAGCCATTCAAACTCCCTGGGGAAGATGGAATGTTCCCGGCGCTATTACAACAGGGCCTGGATCAGCTCGCACCTCTATAAACAAAGTGCTTTAGAGTGAACCTTGCGTGGAACCTTATTCCAAACTGCTGGTCCAGGGTGAGGGTCGTCTACATACCAAAGATGGGATGTAGGGAAAAGATCCTAAATCGCTCAGGCCAATCAGTCTAACCTCGTTTCTGCTGAAATGCTTGGAAAAGCTTCTAGAACTATACATAAGGGAGGGAGCGCTAACAATGTACGGAACAGTATGCATACCAGGCTAACAAACCAACAGAACTAGCACTCCACAACCTGTGGTGAAAATCTAAGATACCCTGGATTCAAAGGATGTCGCAGTTGGTAGTTTCATAGACATTGAGGGGCCTTTAATAATGCACCTACAGACTCCCTCCTCAGCGCCAGTAAAGCGAGAAGGATCGAACCAACACTAACCAACTGAGATCGCAACATGTTAGAATCCAGACTGATCACTACATCATTAAACGATGACACTATCAGATTCACAACAGCGGGAGGTTGTCCACAGGACGGAGTCCTTGGGCAAGCTCCCGTAGCCACATAGTCCCAGCAGTGTGGCTATACGTGACGGTAAAAATACCGATAATCACGTAAGGGGCCATAGTTTGGAACCGAAACAGCAGACAGAGCTCCATCAAAGCTAAACTGTCCTCTCTGCAAAGACAAATATGTCTCTGCATCACGGGGGTAATGAGAACGACGCCCACGGCAGCCATGGAGCGCATGCTCGACCTGCTTCCACTTACGATACTTTCTCCTCTCCTCTGGAACCAGAGGCAATGAAGGCGATATACCGGCTGCAACAAGTGACGAACATAGCACCGCAGCCATTCGATGGTGGGACCAATAATGCCCAGGCTGACTTGGAAGGCCTTGCGGTATTGAACATGGTCTCCGACCTAATGGCATCAAAACATACATTGGACACTCGCTACGTCGTCAGGGTTCCCTCACGAGCAGACTGGGACGAACGAGGCGAAGATCTATAACTGGCAGGAAGTACCTGGTACACGGGCGGATCCAAAACAGACGCGGGTCTGCACAGTGTACGGGAAATCGGATGGCATCTGCATAGTCGAAAGCCTGGGCTGATTGAAAGTCTATGAGAGGGCCGACTCTCTAGATAGGAGGGCGACGAGGTCTGCACTCGTAGGCTCGGAGCCGGCACTGGGAGTCCCATACTCTCTGGTCAAGGTTAAACTCCAGAAATAGAGCAGTGCCCAAGACTGGTGGGAGAACCTACCCGGACTATACCACTCCAAAAAAATTATCACGGGAACAGGGAGGACAAAAGCCCAAACATTCCTTAGACTAAATAGGAGACAAGTCAAAGTGTCCAGTGCACTGTTTACAGGACATAGCCACCTAAGATCTCACATGCACAGACGCGGACTGTTCGGAAACACGATAATTTAATAACCACCAACCTCAACACCAACCTGCAAACGCAGTGTCGGAGAGACTCATCAGATAGGTATTGACAAGAATTCAAAGATTCTAATGAAGTCATGGTTAGAAGTTTGCGTCCCGAATATTGCAAAGTGGTCGTAAAGTGCAGCGGGTTTGGGACAGTTACCATATATTTGGTCTTTTTCAAAGCTGTTTGGACCTAAAGGGCTTCATGTCAAGATCTAGATTGCTACACGTGTTCATGACACACTTGTGATTCCCCCCCCTCCCCCCCCGATATCATCGTAGATATGCGGTCGAATCGGACAAACAGCACAACAGACAAACTAGCAATGACAGTCGAACTGGTACTGCTTCCACGACAGTATTTGATGGATTCACTAGTCGATCCGAATTAAGGTTTTGATTGAAATGGCAAGTTTACAAACATTTCAGTGTCGGTCCTTATTATCGATCCTTCAAACCGTTCTTTGCAATACAGCTATAGAAGTGGGTTTTTGTCTTTTCTTTTCATTACGAAGGACACACTTTAGGTAAGTTTTTTTGATCAGTTATTGCTTTTATGTAATCCTCCAAATCTTTTGATTTTCCTTCACATCACTGATTCTCTAGAATTATTACTGCATCTTGTTAGTCACTGTCAATTTTTTTACATAATTCTGGATCTATTTTTTCGATCACCTTGTCCTGTGATCATTTTCTCCTCAATCCTTCTAATTTTGTTATAATTTTTACACATGTTGTGATCACGTCCGCTTTTACAGTTTTGTTGCTAATTTATTGGTTCCTTTATCCTCCCAACTTTTTTTCCTTTATTGAATATATTGTCGCTTTATCTAGAATCTTATTTCTTCCTATTTTTAGGTGCTGTTAATTTTTTTCAAATCAGAACATCATAGATATTTCTTTTTCTTTTATATTATGGTAACTTCTATTCTGCAGGATTTTTAAACCTTTTGCTTTGAATTTTTGGCAAAATGCGCTAAATAAATGAACATTTATTTAGCTCATTATGAGACATATTTTCATATCGTTCTTTACATTGAAAAACCTTGAGTTATGTGACAAGCATTACTCTAGCTTCCATTTCTAGTGACAACTATACCTTTCTGGCAATTCTTTCTTCGAATTTAACTAAATGTAGAGATTTTTTGTTGTCTAATCTGAACTAGAAATTATCTTTTCTTTTTGTGTTGGTTATTCTTCTCATTATACTTTCTTTTTGGGTAATGATGAACAGTTAGCCTTAGTAATAAAAACTTGTTTTATAATGGTTTTAACATTTTTCTATTTCAAATATTTTATTACACGCTAGAAGAATTTGTTTTTCTTTTCTGTGTTTATTTTTAATCCTGTTGTCTCTAAAGATTTCTGTTGTGAAAATCTTTTTAAATATATAAATTGCTAATTGGAGTAACATTTCTACTATGATCTTAGTATTATTTGCTGTTTAGTTATATCTACTTACTTACCAAAGTCTAGTTCCCGTGAAATTTTCAAACTTTTATTTGTACTTTTTTTATCATTACAATTGTTATTGTTAACAAATGTCTTAAATGCGTTTGCTCCTGGTTTTGAACCTATTTAACTAATTTTTTTATGAGAAAACCATTGTGTACTGAGTCGGGATTGTCTATCAATCCCTCGATCAATCCGGACAAGACAGAACTCGTTCTCTTCAACAGAACAAAAATTACAGGATTTTGGTCAGCCATGATGTACCCACATACTTTTTTTTAAACGAACGGTCTCTTAAACAGATTTATCTTATGGACTGTTCATTCATTATTCTTTGTTGTACCTTTTAGTGGGTCGCGCTTTATTTCTCCCGGTTTCACTTTGTTTTACTTTGTCACTTATTGTCACGAATAATGTGTGTGCGATCGTATCATATACAAAATTACTATTTTTGAATGTGCCTTAATTTATGCTTTAAAATGGCTTCTAACTGGGGATCGGGTTGTCGTTACCTCCTCCGAAGGGTCCTATGCTGATTTACTCACTGAATGGGGAGGTTTATATTTAAAATGATAAGATGGGATTCAAGTAAACTACTAGTTTATGAGTCTTAAAATTACCCTAACTACTTTAAAAAAATGACTAATATGAAATCAGACACCGTTACAACAAATGGGTCTTACCTAACTTAACTGTGGAGGAGGACCGTATCGTGGCAACCAATTTAACGTACTTTGGGGGTACTAGGCGTCCTATGAGGGTCCTGTGGCTTCTTTTAGGGAAACAAGGATGGTTCTTCCTTGTACTGGGACGATAATAGAACTTCACGAGACCGAGATCGAGACCGAGACTTTAATATCCATTTCGAGACCGAGACCGAGACTGTCTTGGTCTCGATCTCAGTCTCGATCTGCGAAACCGAGACCGAGACCGATACTGCCAATCGAGACTCTCGATAGTCTCGGTCTCGAAAAATATCATTCTCGCAAGATATTAGGTATTATATAAACGGCAGGCGAAGGGTCCTTATAATAGTGCGTTGCATATAGTTATTCTTAGTACGAAAAGACACTTTACTTTAAGTACGTACTAGAGAAGTACTCTAGTACATACTTACCTGAGTTTTCTGTTTTCCTCATTTTATAGAAAAACGAGATCTTGTTTGCTTACAAAGTAGTTTCATCATGAATGAAATCGACTCAAAGCGAGCAAGAACCAAAGACGAAGACAAGTGTAAAGTGTTACTTTCCGCCCTTTATATTTATAAATAACTACCAACTATCATAAATAAGTTCTATGGATTCCTGAGTGTGACTAGCCTGCCAGTTAACAATATGATGATGAAATTTTTGTGTTTGCAAAAAGTATTGTATTATTTCTATACATTGTCATTTTTAAGGGTAATTTTTAAGTTGGTTTAAATTACTTCATTCTACCACAAAATAATGCTAGAAAAATTGGAATTTTGCCATTGGCAGTATGTGCACATTTTCGACATGCATATTCGAATTCATAATATAAAACCTGATTTGAAATATTTCCATATTTTCAATGAAATTTTGTAGATGTGTCGATAGCTAAGACAGGACGCATATTTTTTATAAAAAATATGTTTAGTAGCATCAGTGGCAACCTACGGGCAGGTCTAATGCAATTTTACATTAAACTAACCTGAACTAACCTGATTCTACATTGGAAATTGGAACCTTCAATAATTTCAAATTTTAAACATTTATACACAAAAAAGGACATCTCTCTGAAAACTGTGCGTTATAACTCAATAATTCAGAACAAAATTGAATATGCAATTCAAACATAATAAGATTTTTTGAGATACTACCTTTTTTTCGAGACCGGGACTCGAGTTGCTACTAGACTACGAGACTCAATTATAAATTTGAGACCGACACAGAGAGTCTGTAAGTCTCGGTCTCCGTCTCGGTCTCGTGAAGCTCTATAAGAAATAGTCCGATACTAAACATCAGGAAATAATATAAAAACTTGTAAAATAATAAAACAGAAAAATAAAAAAATAAAATAATATACAAAGAATACTAACCAGAACATTTAAAATCAGTAACAAGCAAAGAAGAGAATAAAACTTTACAAAATCAAAACAAAAACAGAACATAAATTGATATATATGGAAAAACTGTTAAATAAAGCACCCTAGAAATTTCACAATTAGTATGAAATAAATTAGAAGAATATCTGGTAAATATTGTCAATTAAGACAGGTAGCAAACCAATTCACACTGAAGAGAAAACAGATAGGGAAATTAAGAAAAAAAAAATTAAATTTAGGAAAAGGAGAAAAAGTAGGTCAAAGGGAGTATGGAAAGAAGTAGAGAATATAAAAGTAAAGAAAAAATTATGGATATTACAAATGCTGAATAGTTGCTTGAAAAACGGAAAGAAAGCCAATTAAATTTAAGAACATAAAAAAACGGCAATTGAGAGAAAAAGCAGATGAGCTAAAATTTAAAAATTTAAAGAATAGCAGAAATTTATTCAAAGAAAAAACAGTATAGGACGCTCAAAAACAAAGTAAGAAGTAATAGAAAAAATTGTAAATGATCTAAAATAAAAAGGAGTAAAAATTTTGCGAATGGAAAAATAGATGTAAACCAACTAGAGAGAAGAAATTTAATAAAAAAAAAACGAAAACGAAAAAGGGAACTATATTGGCAGAAAATTATTATGAGACAAAATGATCAAAGATACAGGAACTAATAAGAGGAGCAATTGCGCCACAATTATAAAAAAATAGAAAATATTAGATAATGTAATTGGGAAAAGAAAATGAGTTGAAATAATAAAAAAATATCAAAAGGAAAGTGGCTGAAAAATGATTCAATAAAATTTCTTCAAATTATAGAAAACGTAAAATGGCTATTTAAAAAAATTGTAAATGAAGCAAATGTCTTATAAATATGGAAAATATCACGGATGAGAAACAAGACAAATTAATCATACAAAGAACAAAGCAGGTCAAAAGCAGTGCCAGAATTAAAAGAAGTGGAGCTTGATGAATAAATATAAAACAACAGATATGTGAATGGTGAAAAGATGTATGAAAAACCAAAAAGGGAAAAATAATAAGAACTTGGAAAAGAATAATATAGAGAAAAGGTAAATGCGTTAAAAATGCAAAAGAAGGCTAAAAAGGATTGTGAGGCAAAAAAGGATTTAAAACTAAATCAAAACGAAAAATGAGGTAAAATTAAAAAAGTTGCAATTCGTCAAAAGGTTCTTAATAGATGGTCCGATATTAAATCTTAAAAATAATTCCCCTTCGGTCGACGATTTGTAGGCACTTATAACATCGAGTTTTTAGCCAATTATTTAAAAAATTACTTTAAAGGTTAATTTCATTAAAATTGAGTTTGTTACGTTCTTAGTGAATTGCAGACGAAAATAAAAAATAGCAAAAAAAAAATTCTGAAATTTATTTGAACTTGACCAAAGAGGGGGGGGGGGCTAGAATGACTTTTTCCTCAATTTTTAAGTTTGACCTGTAACATTAAAACGAGTGGACCGTTGGGAGTGAATCTAACTGTTTTTTGCTCTTCTTGATGTCATCTTTTAAATTCGAGTTTTTGGCCAATTTTAAAAAAAAATACTTTCAGGGTTAATATACTTAGGATTGAATATGTTACGTTCTTAGTGAATTGCAGACGTGCCATTCCTGTCAACAACACCAAAAAAAAAATTCTAAATTTTTTTTGAACTTGACCTAAGAGGAGGGGGCTATAAAGACTTTTTTCTCAATTTTCAAGTTTGACCACCTGTCACTTTAAAACGAGTCCACCGATGGGGGTGAAGCAACCTGTTTTTTGTTCTTCTTGATGTCCTCTTTTACCTCCCGCAAATACAAGTCCCGTAAATGCTACATTTTCGGAGAGATAACCCTTCGGTTGGCGATTTTTAGACACTTTTAAAATCGATTTTTTGGCCAATTTAAAACTATTTTAAGGGTAAATTTTATTTGAATTGAGTTACGTTCTTAGGGATGTACAGACGTGCCATTCCGATCAAAAACAGCAAAAAAAAAATCTAATTCTTTTTTTTAAATTGACTGAATTGTGTTACGACTTTTTTTTTTGAATTTTCAAATTTGATTCCCTGTAACATTAGAACGACTGGACCGTTTGTAGTGAATCCACCTGTTTTTTCACCTCCCGCCAACAAAAGTCCCATAGATGCAACATTTTCGGAGTTAGACCCTTTCGGGGGTCGATTTTTAGGCACTTGCGCACAAATCGAGTTTCTGGCCAATTTTTGAAAAAATTACTTCAATTGCTAATTACATTATAATTTCGTTCCCATCAAATACAGCAAGACAAATTCTGAATTTTTTTTGATCTTGACCATAGGACGGGGGTATAACGACTTTCTTCTCAATTTTCAAGTTTGACCGCCTGCAACTTTAGAACAAGTGCACCGATGGGAGTGAATCCACCTATTTGCTCTTCTTGATGTCCTCTTTTACCTCCCACCAACAGAAGTCAACTGTGCGTTATAACTGAATAATTCAGAAGAAAATTGAATATGCAATTCAAACATAGTAAGATTTTTTGAGATACTACCTTTTTTTCGTGATCGAGACCGAGACTCGAGTTGCTACTACAAGACCAAGAGGTTACGCGAGTCTCGGTCTCCGTCTCGATGCACAAGACCGAGACCGAGACCGAGACTCAATTATAAATTCGAGACCGAGACAGAGAGTAAGTAAGTCTCGGTCTCGGTCTCGGTCTCGTAAAGCTCTAGACGATAACAAATTTGAGAAAACTTAATTACTCTTCGACGGGTGGTTGTTCGTCTATCTGACGCAACGCTCCCAAAAAAAAATCATCCCGAATTTCAAATCTTGAACCATTGTTTTAAAACAATGGGGTGGTACCTGATTGCTGTAGGTTGTTCGTCCTTCTTGCGTAATGTCCACCTCCGACCAGCCCCCACGCGGCTTCCCGCACCGACTCGTGAGTCCCCCCAAAACCGGACTCTCTTTGTGAGCACCCAGACTGACACTGCCGTTTCTCTTTCAGAAACTCTCGTTCGATGTACCTACATGTTCAACAAATTTGCAAGGTTTAATTTTTAAATTTGGGTCAACCAGTGCTTGGTTACTAAACCGGCCGACCATTTCTAAGAATGCTGCAATTTTATGTCTTTTTGCTTCTTTGTGACAATATATAATTTTTCATGCCATTTTTTGTTGTTTGTTACAAGTTTTCTCCTTTTTTTCGACACTATGGTTGCCGTTAATTGTTTTCTGAAAGAGAGAGATTTACATTTTACTCTGATATATTATTTTCTTTCATTTTCTTAAACTTTTGGGATTCAATTAAAGTTTTCTTTTACTGATTTATCCTACTACACTAAAAGCACTGATATTTTGTGACGGTGTGTTTACTGACGCACTGACTTTTCGCATCAAAAGAAAAAAAAACGTATAAAGGAAATATTTTTAACATTATCCTAAGGTTAGCCCTCTTTACTGAATATTGATAGAAAGTAGTTTAATGATGGCTTAGTCATCCAAATTTGTTTAAGTTTGGCGGTTTGTGCTTGTAGTTTTTCTCACAGAATCTATAGTTCCTAAAAGAGGTGTTTATTTATTATTAGATTTACCGGAACATACTAGGTCGTTAGAATTTTAAAACACTTTCTAACAGCTTCAAAAACGTCTATAAAATTATGCAAAAATTTACCTCTGGACAAAATAAACCATCTTATTAAATATTTCTAGTATTTTATTAGACACAAATGAATATTTTTAAAGTTTCTTTATGTAAAAAACAGTACCTGCACTGCGTTAAAGATCATAAGAAAAATAATTTTAACTGTCGGGGCTACCAATGCTTCAGGCAAAATTTGCTCAAATTACCAATGAATTTTTGAGCAGGTAATTAAGTTACGCTGGCAACTTTTAACTCTTACTACTTACCACGCTGCAACATGTAAGTCCCTAGAACTTGTATGATGCTGCGGGTAAGCACCAACTGACCCCAAAACTTGTACAGGAACCAATTTTGTGATGCTAAGGAGATCGTGAAAGTTTTCCTGGCTTAAAAAAGACAAGATTTTAACTAAAAGCACAAAGAAACCTTGAAGGTCAATAAGAAGAGTCAAAAAAATATCGATTTTATTAACGCGATTACAGAGGATCCGCGGAAATCAGCCATGAAATATTGCCGACGAATCATAATAATAACCCCGGCATAAATCACATACCTTATTCAGGTAAAAGCGATCCGCAACGTGGTCCATGCACTTTCTTTGTCTGACAACGATCCAGGAAGTGGACGAAACAAAGACGCCTGATCCCGAAGCGGCGCGACGCTCTCCCAGCATCCCTGTGCGCGCTATTTCGCTTCAGTCTTAAGTGGGCAACGGAATAAAGCGGTTTGCGTTTTCGCTATCCCGAGTAACCTTCCCTTCTCCGTAAGTCCACTTACCTGAGTAACGCGTACCCTGTGAACTAGGCTTTAGTCCGAATTTTTTTCTTTGGGATCCCCAAAAGGGCCAAATCCGAAGCGAGCGAAAGAAGAGTTCAGGTTAGTTTAAGTTTAAGTCCAGTTTTAGAAAGTTTATTTTCGGAGACAGTTCGGGCGCAAATAATTCTGCGACAACTTGACTTCGTCGGTAAATAAGTACAGGAAGTTTTTTGTTTCATGTTTGTTGCTTCGGTATTTTATTGATGTGACTCACTTGCATGAGCCGCACTTTCATGCCAGGATGACAATAAGATTGGGCAAGATATGTTTATTTATAAACTACGACCGGCTTTGCACACTGACACTTTTTAATTGACTTTTCAAATGCCGCATAATTAAATTAAGTTGTTCGGTGCATGCTGATTTGGTTCAAGCCAAAATTAGAGCGCACAACATTTTGCGTTTAATTTACTTGTATTTTACAACTAAACGACGCTACCTGGAGCTGTCTAGTGGTTTCTGAACGAATATTAAGCTCAGTCGTTATTAATCATTCCTCGAATTTTCCATGCCAAGAAGCAACATTGTATTTTGGGCGGCAAATTCTTCGGATTTAGTTAATTAGTACAAGATATCTCGCTTGGGGGAGTTTTTTCTTGCTAAATCTGGAGATTAGGGAGCGATCGAAGGGTAAAATTTTTTGGTACTCAAAATATCTGACAAGCAACCTACGCCTTCTCTTTAAGCACAGTATTAATAATTAAGCTTATAATAAAGTAAGTAAACATGTTTTTCCTATCAGAATAATGAAAAAAATCACATTACAAATTTGCTCCACATGGTTTGCATCATTTTTAAGATAATAAAACTTTCTCCAAACTCCTGATGTACATGATTTCGCTGGTAATGACTTAATATTCCTAATTATTATTATTCCTTAAAGTTCCGCTATTGATTGAAATTCAGATTGGACGAATTAAATGACAAGTTGAACGATCTAAGTGATAATTCAAATTTTGAATAAGTCACTTGGCAAAAAAATTTGTCCACCTGACCAGGTCAGAATGAAAGTCTTAATAGACTTATGTTGTATCTTGCTTCGTTTTCTACTTACAGTCAAAGTCAGTCAAAGACACTTCAGTCAGTCAGACTTCCTTAAACAAAACGGTTGCTTAAGCACATTCTTCTTTATTGATTTTCAATGGAGTATTAATGAAAAACGTTTTTACCAACAGTTATGAACGTACTAATTTTAAGTCAATTTAGTCAAGAGAAGATTGATTACAAGTGTGACAACAATTTATTCAAGAAAGGCGAAAAGGACTAATAAGCATCTAAATATGCAACTGATGTTTAACAAATTCAAATAAAAGGCAGCTTACAATGCAAGTGAGGAGGTACCAACTGAGAAAAATTTAAAAAAGCAGCAATGTTTCAAGACTTTAACTGGCTGAAACAGGAGGAAAAATTATTCTTGTTCTATGCTTGGATTTAACAGTTTCCTTCACAAAGCAGAGGAAAACTGAAAATAAAAGAAAGCCGTAAAAAGTAGCGAATGGTAAGGACAACATATGACAGGTGTCGATGCGAGAAGTAATTGAATTCTATTGTTATTAAATTCCATGGTCTGCTTCTTTTTATATTTTTTTTTAATCAAAATTAATATCATAGAATACAATATTTTTGTATTAAAATGCTCTTCTTTCAGTACGGATAATAAAGTGATAAAAAAAATTAATATTCAAGAAGAAGTCATTTTAGTGTAATAATTCTACTCCATATGCGGCCGCAATTTTTTGTGGTAAGAACAAGGCATAGTTGTTATAACCCAATCCAAAACTAAGAAACTAGTGAGTTTCTAAGAAAAACGACTTTTTACCTAAAAACAATATAACGCGGTTTAGTAGTTACGTCAAAAACTAAAAGTTAAACATATTTATTAGTGGTGCGTTATAATTTAAAATCGTAGAAAAAATCCATTTTTTTTCCTCTAAGAGACTGGTAGAAATTCAGGTTTGAAATCAGATATCTCCAAGTCAACAGTCTCAAGTTTATTGTAGTTGTACGGCTACATGTTTCGCCTAAAAAGGCGTTATCAGGACACAACAACAGATTTTAACGTGTGTTGTGATTGTGGCCTGATGATGCCTTTTTAGGCGAAACATGTAGCCGTACAACTACAATAAACTAGAGACTGTTGACTTGGAGATATCTAATTTCAAACCGTTATAATTTAATTGAAAAGTGTATACAGGGTATCTTGAAACTTCTGTGCCAAATTTAAAGGTATTTTGTTTTAATTTTAAAAACTGGCATTATATATTTTTTCAATTTTGTTACATCAACTATTTATAATCGAAGAATATTTTTGATAACTCATTCACTTATTTTTGCTATCCCGTTACCTTTGAGATCCTTTTTATAATTATCTTCTTTCAGCACATCAATAATAAGTAAATGGCTTATATGCCAGAAGAAATAAGCAACTCAAATCTCAGCATTTTCACGAAGCATTTCAGAAAAATTGTAGTTAAGATGTATTATGACATGACTTCCCTTACCGACATTTTTCTCACATAAAAATAGCACATTTTTTGAAGAATACCTTTTTTACGTAGAATTAGGCCACAAAATTGAAGAGAATTGGTTAAAAGTTGAGAAAAATGGGTGCACACTAAAAGCACATGAATAAATTTTAATATGTGCCCATGGCTTCGCCGCTGATTTAAATTCCACTGGCATATGGACATATCTCTGGCATACGAAACATCCCTTAATTAAGAGTAGTTGGTGTATCAAAATTTAAAAAAAAATCATTTGTAGGTCTTTAAAATAAAAAATAAAATAATCTGTTTTTTAGACACATAATATAGACCCACCATGAAATTTGGCATACAAATTTCAGAAAAACTTACAAATTTAGACGAATTGCAAGTGGCGCCATCGGACGACGGCAGGTGCTTCCACTAAGGCATGCGAGATAAAATTGAAGTGAAACCAAGCGACTTTTCTGCCAAAGTTGTCGCTTCCCACAGACAGATGGCCGAGATTCGTATCTATACTGCCTGGGGACGACGTTCAGCAGAGTACCACCCTTTCTTTCATTTCTCTATCATCCTCTGCCTGATAGAGAAATGAGTTTGATACTCTGCTGAACGTCGTCCCCAGACAGTATAGGTACGAATCTCGGCCATCTGTCGGTGGGAAACGACAACTTTGGCAGAAAATTGGCTTGGTTTCACTACACTATTATCTCGCATGCCCTAGTGGAAGCACTTGCCGTAGTCCGATGTCGCCACTTGCATAGAGACACAGTGCCTTGAGCAAGAGAGGAGACCAAGTATTTTTCGAACTCATATTTCTATCAGGTTTGAGGTATACCATACTGATGAGCTCTAATAAAAGCGAAACCGGTGTATGGTTCCTCTGCCTGATAGAGAAATGAGTTTGATACTCTGCTGAACGTCGTCCCCAGACAGTATCGGCCATCTGTTTGTGGGAAGCGACAACTTTGGCAGAAAACTGGCTTGGTTTCACTTCACTATTATCTCGCACGCTCTGCCCTAGTGGAAGCTCCTGCCGTCGTCGGATAACGCCACTTGCATACATACACAGTGCCTTGAGCAAGTGAGGCGATCAAGTATTTTTCAAACTCGTATTTCTGTCAGGTTTGAGGTATATCATACTGATGAGCTCTAATAACAGCGAAACCGGTCTATGGTTCTTTTGCCTGATAGAGAAATGAGTTTGATACTCTGCTGAACGTCGTCCCCAGACAATATAGATACAAATCTCGGCCATTTGTGGGAAGCGACAACTTTGGCAGAAAACTGGCTTGGTTTCACTTCAGTATTTGACGAATGGTCCAGGTTCAAAGAGCAAATAGAGAGGCGATTTGGAGGTCTATTGCTCGCACCTTGCTGATGAGTCTGCATGCCTTGGAGGACAATTTACAAGAGTACCAGCATAGTTGCGAGGCTCTTTTGAACTAATCAGATTTAGTGATTATCAGAGTCCTGAGTTCTATTGGACAAAGCTTTCAAAACTTTTGTTACTAAAGAAGAACTCCTCATTCACCAGAAATTACTTGAAAAGAAAAGGAGCTGGAGGACAAGGAAGCTGGTTCCCATATCAAAAAATATTCTAGATATTGTAAAGAGTTCCTGGATACTTAAAGAATTCAGAAGTTGCTAAAAGGGTTAAAAATGAGCCTACAAAATTATACGAATCCATTTAGATAGACACCCTTACATTACTTAGATTTTGCTCTACAAATTCACGGCTTATCATTTCGGGACCGAAGATATTTGAATTCCATTAAATTGAAGAAAAGTAGCTCGTTTGGGAGCAGATCATATTGACATTTTAAAATTTCCAAAATTTAGCCGAGTTTTTAACATGGGCATGTCTTCTGCTCTACAAGACGATGTTGTTCAATTTTCAGTCCAACGTTTCGACTTTTCTGGGGCGGCGTCAACTTCAGTTTTTTAAATACGGCTCTAAACTCAGAGCTCAGAAATGAATCCGTTAATGGTCCTCAGGCCATATATATGATCTTCTTATACGGATGTTAAATATGTAACTAAGCTTATATACAATGTTGTTTACCGTTAACAATTCACGTATAAAAAGTCCAGCATGTGCCTTTAATACTGTAAAAATGCTAAAGCTATACACACGTGCGTCGTGTGTATGTTTTTATTACCGATAAGAGGTTCCTATACAACAATGTTATAAGGAGAACTAGAAAATAATTATATAATTTTTTAAACTATGTATTTTACATTAAATAATTTTGTCTCGCGACAGCATGTAACACTTATTCATATTTTCCTCAGAGTTTATGAACTTTTTAATGAAATATGCCCATTTAGATTTTAAACAAAATTCTGCTTCAAAATGTACTAGATCCAGAATTATTAAAAAAAAAACGAAATTTGTTACAATTTGTTTAATTTTTTTTAAACTTATTTGAAGAGATTTTGAAAAATAAATTTCATTTATTCATTGATTTTTTATTTTCTACAAGATGAAATGACTCAATTAAAAAGATAAGTAACATTCCAAAAATTTGATGAACAAGTCACACCCATGTGTATTAAAAAACTAGCTGATAATGGTTATGCCTAAAAAGGCAACACTACAGAACCAATATGTAATTGATTTTTGAAAATCGCTTAGAATAAGTTCAATAATTAAACAAATTATCACACATTTTTTTTTTAATAATTTTAGAATTACTAAATTTTAAAACAGCATTTTTTGACAATCAAAATGGGCATATTTGCTCTAAAGTCAGACTGTGTAGTAGAAACATAAGTCGTTAAAAAGAACATAAACTCTGCTATAACAGTAACTGAGCACGGGTAGCCTAAAAATGAGGTACAACATTTCTTAGTTTTCTCCACTCTTCACTTCACACCCAGAAAAGCAGCTTCCTTCTATTTGCTCTGTCTGATAGTCCTCAATGACCTCAATACAACATATTAACATGCGTATTGACAATATTTCCATAGTCAAGATAAACACGTAAATGTAAACATTTAAAACTTTCAAAGGTGCAAGTCGTCAAAATTTTCGTCCGAACTCGATTGTCACCGATTTTCTTAAAAATACTCTCATGGTAAAAAGGATAAAAATATGCAAAAAAAAATGCAAAATTGAACTTTTTAATAAGATCTTTACTTCAAAATGTTTGTAGTTTGTTACATTTTTTTTTTGGGCCTATAACATCTAAAACCCAAGTCGACGCCTTATTTATCACAAACTACTAGAATCAATAAACAAAATTGAATACTATAGATTTATATCGGGTTCTCGAACCATTCCGAAATCCTAAGTTTGGGGATCCAAATTGTGCATGGCTGTCTTTGACAGATTTTATCTCGGTTTGATGAAGATTTACCAGAAAATCTTTACGGCGAGTTAAGAAGAATAATAAGGCTACACCTAGAGCCAATTCTCGAATGCACTTTTGTGTAGTTTTTTCGAAAAACTTAAAAGGTAGCCTCGATGTGATTACTCCTCCTGATAGCCCTCAGAGACCTCTTCATACAATGTATTAAAATGTATATTGAAAAATGCCGTTTTCAAGATAAACACGAAAATGTAAACATTTCAAACAAAAACAAAATGTTATATATTGTTACGGGATTCGGGTTCCAATAATTTATCGTCAATTAACTACACACTTTTATTTACTTTTAACTATTACAACACGATTAAAACACAATTACTCTCTACTAATAATTCACACTGTTCGCTTATGGAGAACTTATTTACTACACCATCTATTCGATCCCATCTCGTGAGGCTTGCTGGTTTATATACCCGGCCTGAAGACACTCTCGTACTTTCGAGAACGGAGACGACTGTTCCCGGTTCTCGTTTAGTCTAGATGGGTTCTCGGGATCGCGGTCTGCGCTCGGTGTTGCCGCTTTGGCCCGAATCTCTGTGGACCGACGGTCGAGCGTAACCTTGCCCCTCTCTTAATTCTGATCATCCCGATCAGAAAAATATCCGCGACTGTACGTCTTTAACCGTTGAAGGTGAACCACTTTCGTCTTTGCTCTAGGAGTACATTGGATCTTTTATACCACGTCGTTGATCCCTTTGATGACTGTATATGGACCCTCCCAAGTTGGAGACAACTTGGGAGACTTTCTTTACTTCCTCGGTGGATTATATAGACACACCAAGTCACCTGCCTTAAATCCTGCAGAATTTGCCATTAGGTCATAATATCTGGCTTTCATCCGATCGCTGGTAATCTTTATCTTTGTCCTCGCGTTTCGATGGATTTCATTTAATTTCTCGAAGTTTATCAGCATAGTTCTGGACATTTTGCACCGGTTCTTCTGGTAATCCGAACACCAAATCTACCGAAAGACGAATTTCTTTGCCAAATATAACCTAGGCAAGGGTATGTCCTGTCGTGTTATGCACTGCACCTCTGTAAGCCATCCTTAGAAGAGGCAGAAATTTGTCCCAATTTTTCTGGTGGTCCGCTACCATTTTGCAGAGGTAATGTTCCATGGTTCGATTGAAACGCTCAACCATGCCATCTGATTGTGGATGGATCGGAGTTGTCCTTGTTTTGCGGATTCCCAGAAGTTTCATGAACTTCTTGAAAAGTCGCGATTCAAAATTCCGTCCCTGGTCCGAATGAAGCTCTTATGGTACGCCGAATCTACTGAAGAATTCGTCAACCAAGACCCTTGCCACGGTGTTAGTTTCCTGATTTGGTAGTGCATATGCTTCAGGTCTAAGATGAATTTAGGGAGTAAACTAAGGAATCTAAAATGTATTTGTTGCCATCTTCCATTTCTGGAAAAGGACCTGCCACGTCGATCGCAATTCTTTCAAATGGGGCGCCAACATTGTATTGCATCACTTGCCCCGTAGTCTTTCTTTGGGGTCTTTTTACGGATCGGCAGTTATAACAATTTCTGCACCACTCTTCGACGTCATCTCGGCAATTCACCCAGGATGTACCTTTCCCGAATTATATCTAGGGTCTTATCCACTCCAAAATGGCCTACAGACACACCATTGTGCATTTCTCGCTAGACATCTTTCCGTCTACTTTCTGGTATGACAAGCTGGAGCATGGCACTTTTGCCGTCGGTGCTTTCCCAAGTCCTCTTTAGTAAATCATTTTAAATCGCCAAGGAATCACATTGAGCCCTCATAGCTTTAACTTCCGGGCTCTTATCTGCTATGTCCTTCCAATCAGGTCTTTGATTTTCCAACTTGCATTAACGTATTAACTCGACAGCATTATCGGTTATTTGTTCGATCTCCATTCGTTCAGTGGTTCAATGGTCGTCGACGTCAATCCTGGTTCTCTTAAGAATGCTTGGTCCTTCTCAGTGTCAGCATTCCCCTTTCCAAGGCCTGCGTGTTAATGCATCTCCGTTATTATGAGGTCTGCCTGGTCGATGTTCAATTTAAAAATCGTACTGCTGAAGGATTTCTATCCATTTTGCAAATTGGCCTTCGGAACTCTTCATTTGGAGAAGCCATTTCAGCGCTCCGTGATCTGTACGAATCTAAAACTTTCTTCCGTACATGTACCGATGGAAATTGTCCACGGACTTCACGATAGCTAGTAGTTCCTTTCTGGTAACGTAATAAATTACTTTTTCCTATTCGGTCCCTCGGATCACGGATAGGCTAATATAGAGATGGCACATAATGCTGCCTTGAGTCTTCGAAAAGCGTCTTGGCATTCATGGTTCCAATAGAATGACACCTTTTTCTACGTTAACTGATTCAACGGCTTGGCGATGTTGGCAAATCCCTCGACAAAACGTCAATAGTAGGTGCATAGTCTCAGAAAGCTTCTAAGTTCATGCTTATCGTTGGGTTCTGGCCATTCTTTGGTAGCTGCTACTTTACTTTATTTTCACTGGTCTGTATTCCATTTGATGAGATGACATGTTCGAGGTACTCCACCTTCTTTCGGAACAAGCAGCATTTCTTAAAGTTAAATGGGCATTCTTTAATTTGCAGAATACTTCTGTCAGGTTGTTTAGGTTGTAACAGTTTGGTTTTGCCGTTAGTATTATATTAATAAAGTCACCTTTTTGATTGCTCTTTGGCCTCGTTACACTCAATAACTTTACCGTCTGGACCTTCTTGCTATTTGCCTTATTAGATAATTTTCATCTTGCAGTTAATAATTTTGAGTTTATTTACGTTTGCCATTATTTTTTTAAGGTTATTTTCTATCTGAAGTTTGACACATCGGTGTCAAACATGGCCGACTTCCGGCCTAGAAACAGGACCATTTTCTTGGGAGGTGTCTCCACTTGTTGCTTCTCTTCGGTTGCCATCTGACAGTGTTGACAGTGACTTTTGTCTTGACGTTTTCTTGTCTTGGAATTTGCTGCCGGCGTGAAGCTTGGTCGTTGGAAAAGAAAAGTTCGAATTTGTATTTTATCTCGGTCATCCTGAGGATTTTTCGGTTTTCTTGATATAAGATTTCGGGCCACTGTTAGTGTTGCTTTGCGAGGCCGAAATTACCGTTTCGTTACGGGTTTTCATTTTAAGTAGTTTTCATTTGTACTTTAATTTATTAGATTGCAAGTGTTTGAGCGCCAACTACGGAGTTCGATTTTAGTGTGGGACGACCCACTTTAGAAAGATTTTAGTGGTGGTTTGTGTCCTCTTTGGAGGTAAGTCTTCCAGCCATGTGCCTTCAGCGATTTCATTATTAGTATTTCACTTTTTTTTGCATTGCTATTCTTCTGGATTTCGATTATTAGAGTTCATTGTAACCCTAAGTGCTGTGTAGGGGCTTGGACTGCACACAGACTATTTGCTTGGGGCTCGTAGACCTAACACCCAACACTTCCTGACCTGAACCAGTGGTCCAACTGCTTGTGCCACCTTCCTTGGCCTGGACCCAGTGTTAGTGAAATTGTTTTAGGCTGCTGTAGCTATCGAGTCCACTACTATCACCGAATCACTCTGACCTACATCCCCAGACTAACAGGACAGTGGACTGTTGCAACCCCATAACCTCCTCCCTACAATATATGTAAATTAGTGGTAAGACCTTTTGAATGTCTTTTATGTAACTTATTACGCATCTTATTTGGCCAACTTTATTTTGCCTCGTTACGTATAATATATATGGCATATTTCGGCGTGAACTCTTGCTGTGGCCCAAATTTATTACGGTTTCCCCTCCACCTGGGAGGCGTCCTGTTGAGCCTGTGAACAACAGGTGGCGCACCCACCCCTATTAGCCGAGCTTTATCTGAGCCACCTCACAACCTTGATTTATTCGCAACAGGAAGTGTTCACCTTAGAGGGCTTTTGGCCGCCATTAAATATAGCGTCCCCACACACACACCAACGTGTATTGTTGACGTTATTTTCTTATGAGAATAAACCGTCTCAAGGTGATCTTCGAAGTTTCGGCCCATTACTATTAGATCGTCCAAATAAACCAGGCACGTTTTCCACGTTAATAATTTCAAGACTAGTTTCAATAATCCCTCGAATGTTGAGGGAACGTAGAGAAAGACCGAAAGGCCTAACAGTAAAATACTGTCTTTTCTCTATCCTCGGATGCCACTCTAACCTGCCAGCAACCACTTTTCAAATCCAACGTGTAAAACCATTGTGATCCTGATAAAGTTGCCAGGGTATCGTCAATTCGTGGTGACGGGTAACTGTCCTTTTTGGTGACATCGTTCACCTTCCTGTAGTCTACACAAGACCTAGTTGTCCCGTTCCTTTTTTTTTACAAGAACAACCGGAGACGACCGTGGGCTCGACGTCTTTTCGATGACGCTCTCCTCTCGGCATGCTCTTCAACAGGTGATCACGGACAACTTGACGGCAATGATAAGTGAATGCATTATATATTGAAATATCTTGCCGTTTTCAAGATAGACACAAAAATGTAAACATTTCAAACAAAAACAAAATAGTTACATATAAATCATCGATTTTCTAATAAAAAATGCTTTTAATTCTTGGTATTCAAATGCAAGAGCCATATTTAAAAAGCTTAAAGTAAATAATGCCTCAGAAAAGTTGGAATATCGGACTAAAAACTAAACAAGACTGTATTGCATAGCAAGAAAAGTGAGAACGTTCAATTTATTAGTTTGTTTTTTCGATTATCTTTCTTATCTTTATCTTTATTAAGTTTTCAAATATCATTACGATCTGCATGCAAATGCCCAACTTTGCTCCAGTGTAATCGATATCGTAACTCTTAAGGTTTACGAGGTTCTAATGATGAGCGGCGAATTTGATTAGCCCTGTATGCGGGGTAGATTATTATTCAGTTTTAACCTAAACACGTTTTCAGAGGTATGACTGAGGTTAAAAGCCTCTCTGAACAAAGCAAAAATTGAAACTGAAATCCTCTCAATTGATCTCATATCTCCTTCCCAAGCAAAAATGAATGGTCTACCTGAAACTTTACCAAAGGTCATTAATATAAATAAAACCCCAACAAACGCTCATCTCTCTCTCCCTCAAGAGTTACATCAAGGATAGACTAGGGTAGGTAATTGTAATAAATGTTTTAGTCCCGGCATACACCGCAAACGAAGTTTTAAATGAAATGGACCAAAAAGAATGGTCTTGCTCTTATACCCTTCACGTACCTTGTTATTACGTATGGTTGAAAATGCCTCTGCTTCTCGAAGGTAAATGGCATTTTTACCTCAACGTTTCAGTTTTTTACGAGACCCTTTAGAAAGCTCTGCAACTTGGTCTGATAACTGGAGCTTTATGGCCTCGCAAATGGACCCAAATTTTTAATACTGATGAAATCATACACAAAGGCTTTACGTGCTCTGGATTAAGGGGCTGATGTACAACAAGTGGATGAATTTGTTTTGTTATGACCTCACGCGTTTAAAAAGTCGTTTCCTATTTAAAACGAATTCGATCGAGCAAATAGGTTTTTAAAAATTTGCATTTTTATGCGATTTTGATCACAGCTGTTAAAGTACATGCGCATCGCTCTGCCAAAGTCATCGCAAATGAACCGAATTTGAATTAAATTATTACCTGGAAATATAAATAAAATATATTCACAACAATAACTAGACATGGTTTTGATTTTATTGCTATCGATTGCATCGCCGCCCACTAAAAGCTTTGTTTCCAGTTTCATTTTTGGCGTTATTAATTTTATGCTCGGCTTCTTGGGCTTCGTTTAATAAAATAGGACAAACTCCCACCATAACCCATTAAACTTTTCAATTTACAGGCAACTTCTATTCCCCATTTTGCCTAAACCGGTAAGCCGCTTTGCGCATTTTGTTATTCCAACTCTGTTAATATCCACGGATTTACCTTAATTAGATTAGAGTAGGTAAGTAGGCAGGTAACTTTTCGTTACGGCCGTCAACTTAGTCAAATTACTCTAAACTTAGAACAGAGAAAAACTTACACATGTCAAGAATTAACTAAGTAAACTTCCGTTACAAGAGTATGGTTTCAAATAGGTTTTTTGTTTTAATTAAAAATGTCCGTATATAAAGAAAAACCCGTTCCTACTTTTACAAACTTAAGGGCATCCAATATTGTTATGAAGGGTCTTCTTTTAAGTAAATGTGTTAGCTTTTCCGCAGAAATTTTTGTTTCAAATATGCAAAAAAGGCTATATTTTAAACTAGGGTTTCTTCAAAAAATCTAAAACATTGCAATCTCTAACATACCTCCGTAGAAAATACATTCGTTTCAACTTTCGTCTCCAAACTATTTATTCTCCAGGGACGACAAGATTTGCCCATTTACCCTATTCCGCAAATATGTTGCTTTTTTTAAGTAAATATATCTTAGGCTTTTATGTCCTATTTTCGCCCCTAAATATGTCATTTGCTTTTACTAGTCAGTTTAGATTACTCCAGGAGTTTAGGTTAAGACCCATAGGGACTTTAATTTTTAACTCTTCACATCATATTGTTAGGTTCCAATAATTTATCGTCAATGAACTACACACTTTTATTTACTTTAACTATTACAACACGATTAAAACACAATTACTCTCTACTAACAATTTGCACTGTTCGCTTGTCCGCTTATATCGCTTATTTTCTACACTGCAGTACCTATTCCCCCGATCTCGCGAGACTCGCTGGTTTATATACCCGGCCTGAACACACTCTCGTACTTTCGAGAACGGAGGCGACTGTTACCGGTCCTCGTTTAGTCTACATGGGTTCACGGGGTCGCGGTCGGTGCTTGGCGTTGCCGCTTCTGCCCGAAACTCTGTGGACTGACGGTCGGGCGTAGCATTGCCCACATCTTAGTTATGATCGTCCCGATCAGAGAAATCTCCACCACTGTAAGTCTTTAACCGTTCAAGATGGCCTTCTGACACTCCATTGTGTATTTCTCGCAAGACATCTTTCGGTCTACTTTCTGGTACGACAAACTGGAGCGTGGCACTTTTCCCGTCGGGGCTTTCCCAGGTCCTCTTCAGTAAGCCATTCTGAATCGCCAAGGAATCCCATTGAGCCTACATAGCTTTTACTTCCGGGCTGTTATCTGCTATGTCCCTTCCAATCACGTCCTCGATTTTCCAACTTCCATCGACCTATTAACTCCACAGCATTATCGGTTGTTTGTCTTTTAACAGGGCAAGGATCCCCAGTCACAGTGCATAGGGCCACTTTTTCAAACAGTGTCCTAATTTGCGTACTCACTTTCACTAAAATGGCATTTCATTTCACTGTCGCGAACTCCTTCGATAAACTGCTGGAATGATAGCTGGTCAGTGAAATTAAAGGGAGCCGCAGGATAAGCTAATCTTGTCAAAAACTCAATGTCCGCTCCAAATTCCTGTAGGTTTTTGTCTGGCTTCTGCTGCCTCATCCGTAGTTCTGTCTGATAGATTATTTCGCGATGAGCATTACCAAATCTCAGTTCTAACGCCGCAGCAATTGCGCTGTAATTACACTTTTCAGTAGTCGACAATGTAGGCATAATGTCTGCAGCTTTTCCTCTCAAAGCTACTAAAAGTTTGGTAGCCTTGTCAAAATAATGCCGTCGAAAACTGGAGTCCTAGTAATGTTTAGTCGGTCAGCAGTTGAAGTTGGGTGCAGTGGGCCGCACCGTTTTTCTAACTCCGTGATTTCATGTTTGACTTAACCCACGTCTTGTTTGACTTGATCCACGTCTTGTTTGACTTGATCTACCTCTTGTTTGCCTTCAGTCATTGTGGTTGAGATAAGTTCTTGCAACTGGCGATGACCATCCGTTAATGCTTGAAACAGAGCAGCTTGATTTTTTGTTTGTTCCTTTATCTCATGTTGTCTTTGTTTGTCTTGTTCCTTTTTCTCAAGTTGCCTTTGTTTTTCTTGTACTTCTAGAAAGTTTCCTTGTTCCTCTTTGTCAAGCTGCCTTTGTTTTTGTTGTTCCTTTTTCTCAAGTTTCTTTTGTTTTTTTTTGTTCTTCCAGAAAATTCCTTTGCTCCTCTTTGTTCTTCTTCAGCATTTCCATAAGTGATGCCAGTTGCTCATCCATGATTTTTTTCGTAAATCGGGTATATGGCATTTTGTACATGCCATATACTCGATCTTGCACTATCGCTCTTGCACGTAACATCCAACACCCTGTATATGAACTTCCTTTCTTTCGTCTCAGATTATAGTGGCGACGATTTTCTTCTTTCACTTTCAGTATTTGCTTCATGGCTTCCACTCTTAAACTATCTCGTTTCTCATTGAAATTCTTCCTAGCTTTTTGTTTCAACAATTCTTGAATCTGAAGATCCTCTTTACTCCTCATCCTGCATTCTTCGAGGACTCCCAATAGAGTGTAGTTTATACTCCTCTGAGAGGTGCTATTCAAAGCTCTTTACACTCAACTCAAATGCTTATACCATTCTTGCCATACAGAAAAGGAGAAGTCTTTTCCAAAGGAAACTCTACAAGAAATCCGCACAAACAATTTTCAAACCTAAACTTAAGAAGAAAGCTGAAGAAACTCTTAAAACTATATAAGTTGTATTAAGGAAAGACACTTAGCCAAGGCTGAAGAAGTAGAGACCAAAAAAGTATTATTTAGAAATTATCTAAATCTGAGTGGTTGAAGCAAATGTTACCACAAAACCCAAAGAAGACGGAAAAGAGATTCTTGAAAAATTCATCATTAAAAAGACAAGTTAAGTCAGCTCATTTTCTTCATACCGCTGAACCACTCGTTGCACACTAGGTAGACTTATTCCACAGTTCCTAGCAGTTTCCCGCTGTTCGAAACCAACTTCTATAACCGCTACAATTCTTGTCCCTCACGATAGGGTTTATGAGCATTTTAAAGAACAGACAAAATGACAATGACACAAGTACCAGTCGTAGAATTGGAAATGTATAGATAAAGACAAAAAAACAAAAAAATGTTGACTCATTTTGACACGAAACCGCTTTTTTAGCGAACGCTTATCGCAAGTGTGATTATTGTTTAAGATCATTTTAGGTTTTGAAAAGAAGCTATTCTAAGGTGGAAATGTGTCCACCTGCACTGTATATCCAGGCTTTAAGGAATTTTTCAAGTGACTTTAATTTTATGCTCGCGAGTGTATAGTCCGTACGCTATAACTTTACTTGCGCAGTAGGTCATGTAAATTTGACATTTTGCCCCCTGCATATTATGACAGGCATTGTCATGTATTTTAGGTTATATTTATGATTTTAGAGGTTATAATTTTTGGGTCCATGGTTGCCAGGACGATTTAAATTTTTGTAAACCATCTGACTAATAATTTTTTATTTAATTTTATAAAATACGCATTTTAAAGAAAATAGATTTTTATTAATAAATAATAATTATAGTTTATAACAAATATAGTATTGATGGACCTTATCATTCTACGAGAAGTTAGACACAGTGTATTCTTGTTGTAAGTTCCTAACATTTACTCTTTCTGGTTTCTCATATTATTATCGTGTTATTCCCGTCGACTGCTCTAGGTGTTTCAATACGTTAATATGTAGAAATTGTAGCTGGATTAGGTTGGGTTCTGTTTCTGCAGTGAATAAACTTAGAGTATTTTCCTCTTTCGTTTCAGTCTCCAGCATGGGTTGCTACTCTAGTTACTAGCTAAAACTGTAAAATTAATAATTTTGGAACTGCAGATAGCGGGTGTAGGACAATTAAACAGCTACTTCACAGTTGCGAATGCGCGTGAAGTAGCTGTTTAATTGTCCTACACCCGCTATCTGCAGTTCCATCGTATTGAAAAGGACACAAAGCACACATATTAATAATTTTCTCGAAAATTGCAATTACTTCTTGCCTAGCTACCAGTTTGAGTCGGAGGAATCAGTTTTGTCGTTTACCTAGAATATTAGAAGCTGATTTTCTTGCCAGTTGGATACTATTTACTTCTCATGCCACACATTAACGATTTGCTCAGTATAAATAATACACTACTTGATGGTACATAAATCTGAAGTGATCGGGCTTAGGTCTTCCCTCAAGGTCTTCGTTCCGGGTAACCAAACAGAAGTGAATACTTTACGGTAGATCTTCAAATTAGCAGGATTTATATAGAAACACGCGGAATTGAAACCATCAAAAAATTAGACAACGTCCAATTTTTTAAAAGTGATTGCTGGTGACCCATTTGACACTGACATTAAGCTAATTTCATAGGTAAACAGATGCCTTGGAGACGATTGGTTGAATTTTGTCAAAAATCTATTTTATTGGAAGATTTTGATTTCGCACCTCGTTATGGACGTGGCTTTGGACTCGGCCTAAAGAAGCAGGGTGACAAACAAGAGCTAACATTTCAGGAGTGCCAATATAACGGAAAAATATCATGGCCGCCTGCACAAGTAAAGTTATAATGTACGACCTATATACCGGGTGTCCAGCAGAACCCTGGACATAGGAGATTAACATGGGAAATCGGTTTTTATTTTTTTGCGCCTGTACGGTTGAATTGATTGAAAAACTTTTAAGAGTAAAGTTGTAGAGCGTATGGTCAGCTATCATCCTATAATTTTTTCAATACCCCAGTTTTGGCCGTTTTTTGGAAAAACGCCTTGAAAAGTGCAAAAATTTGAATTTGGCGCGTCACCCCCGCCATGCCTGTGCAGTGTCGCCAACATATTTTCACTGCATAATCACGTTAATTACTACATGATAGTCTCTCAAAATAAATAGGAAAGGAAAATCGGCTCTGACTCTGACATAAGAAATTATTATGTTGGCGACACTGCACATGCATGGCGAGGGTGACGCGCTAAATTCAAATTCTTGCACATTTCGAGGAGTTTTTTCAAAAAACAGCCAAAACTGAGGTATTGAAAAAATTACAGGATGACAGCTGACCATAAGCTCTACAACTTTACTCTTAAAAGTTTTTCAATCAAATCAACCGTACAGGCGCAAAAAAATAAAAGCCGATTTCCCATGTTAATCTCCTATGTCCAGGGTTCTGCTGGACACCCGGTATACTTATATGCCTTCTCAAATTATTATGGACTGGGGTGTGCCATGGAAAACAGATGTTTTGCCCCTGTATAAATTCTTGACAATGACATTGAGTGAATTTGGCAAGTGAATGAGGTTACAAATTTGACGAATGCCTAGTTCATTCATGAAATGTTGCCACATTAATGTTATGAAAAGAAGTAATAAAAATTATACAAAATAAAATAAAAGGCTTGTTAGAAGCATAGATGTTATGAGTCTAATCATAAAACTAGGTAGTTGGGTATCAGGAATCAATAATAAGTAGCTGGTGTAAATAAATTTTTTATTTAATTAAGTGGTAAATAACAAAAAAAATAGACATAGGTTAAGCACCAATTCACCATAATTTGGTGCTTAACATAAAACCAACAGAAAAAAAAATATATATGTATATACAACAACAAACAAACAGAATTGGCATTTGAACAAATTCAGGCTTCCTAAATTGTTTTCCGATCTTTGCTGTTGTGCTTGTTTCCAGTCTGAATTTTGGACCGCAATTTTCTCTTTTCTGTCAAAGATGTTTTTGTGCCTAAAGGTATCAACGGCTTTTCTGGTTACTCTCGAATAATAACTCTGCGGTTGATGATTGAAGAAACCCATCTTGTTAAGAGGAGGAAAGGCATATCTTGACCTTCAGAGAAAGCGTACTCTGCTGCTGCTGACTTTTGTGTTTATCCCGGCCTGCAACACCTTTTTTGTTCCGTAATTCTCTGCGTTTGTTAATACTAAGTTTTGTGGTGTTAATACCAATTTGTGCAATGAGCCACAAGCCATATCAGTATGCAATCTTATTATCACATTTGTGACTGTAAACAGGTAATTTTAAAATCAGAAGAAGCGACAAGAAATATTTCTTAGTTCTCACCTTGGTTTAAAATCAACATTTTCTGATGCTTTTAATTCGTGTTTTGCATTCAGCTTTGTTTATATATCCCAAACTCTGCATAGGTAGTCTAACATTGTTGCAATAGATACTTAAAGTTTGGCAGTGGGGATTCGCTAGAGGGGAAAGATCTGGGCAATTGAGATGTGTTAGCTTGTTGTATGGTAGCCTGAATTGAGTATTTAAAAATAGGAAAGAAATTTTGCCTTCGCCACTTTGTCCACAAATTTTTGTTCATACACAATCGACGGCTACGGTCACCTCCCATATATGCAACATCTTATCTTTAATAGTTACTGTATCATGGTTATTAGGTTCTAAACTTACTCCATTATCATTGTCAATAAAATCATACAAACAAATGGCAAGGGTTTATTTTAAAAATCTCTACAACAAGAACACTGTACTCTTGGCAAGTTGTGGAATTTTTACGTAGGCACAGTAACGATCTAGTTTTGGCGGACTAAAGAAAAATAATCGAGAGACCTTTTGATAATATTTCTCCATTTATTATCACATTCGCAGGCCGATTCAAAATTGGCTAGCAGTGATTCCTCGTCACAATCCAATAGTGATATTATAGACATGTATGAAATAATTATCAGTAAGAACATCAACATAAACGCTCAATTTACAGTAAACGATACACCATTGGAAATAGTGGAGAAAATATGCTACGTAGGCTGCAATATCAGTGACACATGGGCTCATAGTTATGAAATAAGAACTCAAATTGAAAAATCCAGAAGCGCTTTTAACAGCCTTAAGAAAGTTCTTTGTAACCTGTCTCTTAATATCAATATACGCATAAGAATTCTCAGATGCTACGTCTTGAGTATTCTCCTCTATGGAGTAGAAATCTGGAGTCTTACTGAGGCATACGAAATGTGGTGCTACCGACGCATGTTACGGGTTTCATACACATACCATACAACTAACATCACGATTCTCGAGAGGCTCAGAAATGACAAAGAAATTATCACTACCTTAAATAACAGAAAACCGGCCTACTTTGGCCACATTATATGTATTGATAAGTACCGACTTCTACAATTAATCCTACAAGGCAAGATTGAGGGCAAGCCAGGCCCTGGACGCAGGCGTATATCCTGGCTGGCCAACCTTAGAAAATGGACTGGCCTAACAGCCACCTACTTATTCCGAGCTGCAGTGAATAGGATAAGATTGGAAAAAAAGTCGCCAACATCATAAGAAAATAGGCACCTTCGTCCACTTTCAAAGAGGTGCTTCTGCATATTTCTTTAATTGTCTATTAAGTACACCAAAATATGATGATGTTCGGATGTTCGAGCTTATATCAGTAGTCCTTTATTTACCAAAATTAAAAAATGTCATGAACTAATTATCAATTATAATATCTTGAATAAAAAAAACCCTCCGGGGGTGTGTTACCTCCCCTACCCGTTTCATGATTTTGCTTCTTTCTACTACACATACTGCATCCTACTTATGTCAGGCTCAGTATTTTGAATGATTGATACTTAATTTTTGATTAATTTGGCAACGTTTTACAAATAATTTAGATATTTGTCAAACTTGTAACCTCATTTAATTGCCAAGTTCATTCAATGTCATTGTCAAAAATTTATACAGGGGCAAAACATCTGTTTTCCATGGCACTCCATAATAATTCCAGTCCATAATAATTTGAGACGGCATATATAGGGGGTGTTCATTATAAAATTTCATCTAGCGGGCTAGGAATTTTTGACAGAAAAGGATGACATAATCAAAGTAAATGGACTTTTGTTTCTCCTTTTTGTGGACACCTTTTCTTTTGACATTTCACAGCCAACTAGATGAAGTTTTATAATGAACACCTCGTACATATCATTACAATGACTAGTTCTTATTCATATTGTAATAGAAACTTGACAAAAAGCCTTACTTTTCATTTAAATTTAAACTGCTTTTTAGGGGGCACTTTGATATCAGAAAAATTTATTAAAAAATTGATTTACTACGAGTCCTTGTCTCGGCTCGATCTTTGACACCCTGCACAGTAGCAGCACAAGCCTCCCCTTGTTGCATAACTGTAACAATGAGAATGTTATCGAATATCAGCTGGTATTTCTTTCATTTGTAATACTCACTCTAATACATCAGAAAAGTGTGTAGGAAATGATTTTTAATTTTTAAACCAAGAATTTTTAAATCTGAGAAAGCTCTCCTGCAGTTATTTCGAAGAGCCAACTTAGTTGTTCTTGTCATTATAATTCCTTTATTGTGTTCGATAGGTGCGCACCATTTTCCTACAAGTGTTCGTTAAAGTTAAAAGTCTAATCTACAGAAATTCTTTAAGTTATGTCGGTAAATTATTGATCCACCTCTATAAAAAATTTCTCCATCAGGTGTACCTCCTACAACTGCAGCTAAATTTTAAGTATACACTTTTTTCACTCGTCAGCCGAACAAAAGAGCCATCCCATACACCAATAAAAAAAGTACCGAAGTTTGGTAGCTTTCTTTTTAATATAAAATGCAAATATTTCAAGAACTGGCTGAGAAAGAGCCAAACACTCAACCTTTTGCAACTGTGAAGTTTATAATTATTACAGAACCTCAGTTCGTTAAAAATGTTTGCTTCAGTGATGAGTGTAGTTATCTACAAATAAGAAAATAACATTACTCATGTAATATCCTCAGATTATCAGTATTTGGGCTGGTTTATTTTAACACTACATCAATTTTGTTCTACTAAAAATGCTCGATCATGACAATAAAACTCTACCCACTTAAACTACAATAAAATTGTGGGATTTAACTAACGAAATGAACATTTATTTTCAGTACTAAAAAATTTTTTAGGTTCATTCAGAAATCCACAAGTCTTGTTAGCAGAAATTACGTCGAAAATTCGAAAGCATAAAGTGGATATGAGAGAGTGCACTGAAACAATTTTGTTATTAGATTAAGTTGGTTCAAATAGTTGGGGGTAACTCTTAGAAATGCAATTAGGGCGATAACGTTGTTACGGGGACGCCCATAATGCTACGGGGTGCGATGTATTTTAGAGTGGAATTTGGCTGGAAAATAATATTTAGTGAGAAAATAGTACGTATTATTATTACATATTACTTTGAAAACTCCCATTCTCAATCACTCTATTGCGAATTCTTGAAATCTACCTTCACATTTCCTTCCAAGTCAATACGACAAAGACCCACTCAGCTCCTATTTAAATGAAATTCATTATCCAGCTATCCAGCTACTTATTACATTTACACTTAGCTCTTCGTTACGAGATATCCTCAGCGTCAGCTACAAGGACAATGTGCGCTATTTAAATCGTCTGTTCCTCTGACGTTACGGGAACAACTTGACTTCTCAACCTGTTCCAGCTATTATTATGTAGTGAATGTGTCGATTGGATGAAAGGAGGGGAACTCTTTTATTAGAGCTTCTCATTGATATGGAGATATGGGAACTATACGGTTAGATTGTGTAATTTTCAATTATGCTTGGTCTTGGAAGAGGAATATATGGCAAAATAAGAAATTGGGCGACAACTGGAGATATATAGTGGGCAATATAGCTGAGTACCTGATGATTCTTCACAGTAAAATGACGCCTGAAACGGGTCACGAGAATAGATTACGCCTCGTCGCGCAATAATTTCAAATTTTTCGAAACTGATTTCCTCTGAAATAAAATTTCCGATATTACGTACACATTTTGTATACATAAATCCATGAAAAATGATCCTTTGCCGAGCACATTCGAGAATGTAACGGCTCACGTTGAATAAAACGCCTGTTCAGATTTAAGGGTACAAAAGGTGTGCTTTATTTGCAACAGAACAAAAAGTAGTATGTAACTCCATTGTGTACAGCTTTTCTATTGTATTTTATAGCTGATCTAATAAGCGTGTGAACGTGCAAACAGCAAACAATGCCTTTGGCAAAGTAATCTTAGAGCAAGGCCGCCAATCTAAATCGTTTTTCGAAACTACACCGCTGCTATATTAATAAAATGGGATCCAGCTTTGACGTTCGCTTTGTGTGTGAGATTGTATTTCTCCGTTAAGGGCACGAAATATTTCATTTTCATCCAAAAAGCCTAAAGGAATATACAAACACAAATGGCTATGGAGCCAAGAAGCATGCGAAGACACTGCAGGAGGCACTCCAGGTGAGCTTGGAAAGCGAGACGACAAAATATTTCCGTTTGTTTACCCCAAGAAGTCCTCCAGTACGTATGTCGTTCAAAGAATGTGGGAAACGCAGAAAATTTTACGCTTTTCTTTAATTTCGATTTTAATTAGATTTGCGAGGAAAGTTCAACATTTAATAGAGCCGTAGAGGAAAATGGGTGTGTTTTATTTTTAAAAGCTGTAACATGTTAATTTGAGTGTTCAATAGAATCGGGGATTGAAAATTACCGAGAAATTTTATTATTGGTTTTCAGCGATGGATGGAGTGGTAATTTAATTGAAGAACCATTTTCAATTACAAAAATGTTTGACAGACCGGGCTTTATTGAGTTGGACGCAAAACATGAACCCTGATAAATCTGGAAAATCTTTTCTGTTTTCAGTAAACAAAAAAAAGATTTATTGCCTGATGGACAAAACAGACAAATACTTTTTATTTAGTGACAATTTTTAATTATGTGGAAAAAAACACCCATTACTTATACGTATAGGCTACTGCCTTTAGGATCGCTAAACTAAAATTAGGTTCTTCCATGAGTACTTTTCGGTACTCTCGTCTTTCTCTTGTCTCACTTGTCACGTAAGTTAAAGATTGTTAATGCCGATATTTCCTTAAAAATGATCTCGTTTTTTGGTCGGGAGTCCGAAACTCTTAAGGTTCCCGTGACGTAATGTTGCGCACGTCATACAATCATCATCATCTAGCGCTACAACCCTGGGTGGGTCTTGGCTGACTGCACAACTCTTTTCCAATTGATATAGTCTTCCATCAATTTTTGGTCGAAAGGGATATTCATTTTCTGTAGGTCTGATTTGTTGGTGTCTCTTCAACGCATTCTGGGACGCCCGAGTGGTCTTTTTCCTCTTCGAACCTCCTCCCACACCAGTCTTACAAGTCTTTCATCCTGCAGCCTGTGTACGTGGCCCTCTCATCTTAGTCGTTGGGATTTAATTTCTGGCACGATATCGCTGTCGTTGTAGAGCCCCCTTATTTCAATATTCGTTCTAATACGATATCGATTTGTCGTCGGATCGTGATGGGCTCCGAAGATTTTCCTGAGAATTTTTCGTTTAAAAGGTCTGAGTTTTTCTTCGTTTGACTTGGTCATTGTCCACGTTTCACATCATTGAATTAAAAGATAATTTATTTTATTTTAATTTCTATTATATTTTATTTTTTTATATTTTATTCTATATATATTTTAATTCAATATTTCGCATCCATATGTTATTACTGGCCTGACAATGGTTTTATAGATTTTAGTTTTTGATGTTCTGGTCTTGAGTGTCGATTGTATCGTTTTGCCTTATTCTATATCTTCGTCCTATTCTGTTTATACACACGTATTTCGTTTTTTCCTCGTTGACTTTTAGTCCCACTTCATCTGTTGTTTTTTCGATCTTGTTGAAAATATCTTTTACGGATACAATGGAGTCTCCGATGAGATCAATGTCACCTGTTTATGCTAGCAATAAATTGGGACCTCTAATTGTTAGCAGTTCGGTTTTTATTTCGGCTGCTCTAACGGGTTGCTCTAAGACGAGATTCAAAAGTAGTGGTGATAGGGCGTCGCCTTGTTATGAGCTTTTTTGATATTGAAAATTCCGTCATCGCATTCCATTCTTGACTTCTCTCTATGCTATCGTATACCAGTCGGAAGTCTAAGAAGAGGTTATGTACCGTTCTATTATTTTCCCATCCTTTTTCTAGGAGCTGCCTCAGTGTGAAGAGTTGGTCTATTGTTGACCTTTTTGTCCTGAATCCGGCTTGGTATTCCCCCAGCAGGTTTTCTGCATATGGGGTTAGTCTGCATAGTAGGATATTTGAGAGAGTTTTTATGTAGTGTTTGTTAGTGAGATTCCTCTGTAGTTGGAGCATTTTGATTTGTCCCCTTTTTTGTGGATAGGCACAATGATGCTTTCTCTCCATCTTGCTGGTATTTTTTTTCGCCAAATAAGAGTTATTAATCAATGAATTTGTCGATGCATTGCGCCTTCCCCATATTTTAGAAACTCAGCCGGTATCTCGTCCGAAGCCAGGTGCCTTGGAGTTCTTTAATTTGTTTATTGCTTTTCTTGTTTCTTCAAGGGCGGGTTCTTCAACTGGTAGGTCCACTGTAATGTACGTTTCTTCTTTGTACGGTTCTTCCTGTGTTACGTTTAGAAAATCTTTAAAACGTTCTTTCCGTTTTTCAATTACTTTTTCGCCGCTGAGTATCATGCGGCCTTGATTTTCCTTCAGTGTTGGGATGGGTCTGGACTTAAGACCTCTCTTCTCCAAAGAAACTGCTCTGTAGAATTCTCTTGATCCTGGTTTGGGGCGATTTGCTTCCATTGCTTCATACTTTTGTGCTTCATATTTTCTTTTCTTCGCTCTTAATAGTGTTCTTGTTTCTTTCCGGCAGTTTGCGTGCTTCTTTCTACATTCGTTTATCTCTAGTTGTATCATTCTCTTCCCTACTGTTTCTCTTTTTCCTAGCTGCTTTTGGCGTTCTTTATCAAAACCATGATTTTGCCCTTTTTATTTTGCTCTTTCCAAATACGTTTTCGGCGGTCTCTGTTTTTATTTCTGCAGTTGTCTCCCAGAGCTTTTCAATTTCATTATATTCCCTATCAAGAGTTCAGTGTTTGTTCAAGTTTTTCTCTATATTGCTGTTTTGCGTCATTCTGCAATTCCCCCATGTTTCATTGGGTTTGTCCTGGTTTTATTGTATTTGTGTGTCGATAATCTAGTTCTAACTTTTGCTCAGACTAGGTGATGGTCTGTGTCCCCATCTATTCCTCGGAGGCTTCTTACATCTAATATGTTGCTCCCGTAGCCGGCATCTACAATGATTTGGTTTCGGATAATGTGATCGTTTGAAACACAGGTCTGTTTGTGAATGTCCTTATGTGGGAACATGGTTCACTTTACTAGCATGTTATAAGATGTGGCTGTTTCTTTCTATTTGGCCATTATCATTGGATGCATTATGTAGGCTGTGTTTGCATATTGTTGGGGTTAGGTGAGGTTCTTTGCCTATCTTGGCACTGAAATAGCCACAGAGTAGTTTCATGTCTTGTTTGGGTATTATATCCATGATTCTTTCTAGGGCGTCGTAGAAGATATTTTTGGTGGCTTCATCCTTGTATTCAGTTGGCGCATGTGCTGATATAATTGAGATGTTATACGATTGTCCTTTAAGTCTCATGTAGCATATTCTTTCGGTTTTTGGTTTGAAGTTTAGTATGTTTTGAACTAATTCTTCTCTGATTACGAAGTCTGTTCCAAATTCGTGCTCTCCGTTTTCGTTACCGCTGAAAAATACGACAGACTTTCTTAACTTTATATTTCCATTCTCGGGCCATCTTATTTCTTGGACTAATGTCCATTCCTATATTTCCCAGTTGTTGCAAGACATTTGTGGAGGCTCTGTTTCTGCACCAGCTTTGGACGTTCCAGGTTCCAATATTCACATTCCTTTTGCATTGCGTTTGTCGTTTGATACTTTTATCCGGTCGAATCCGAGGTATTGTTGCAGTTTTCGTAACTGGGTTTTTTTTTGACGAGGGTGGGTAGTTAGTCCCCCACTCAACCCTCCTCCGGTCTTGGGAACGGCACCGCCATCCAACAGAATACTCGGTTCATCTATCAGACCCCGGGGCGGAGTTGCACATCATACAAGCCTCATAGCAACTTAAAGCCAGACCGGATATTAAATATGTCGATTGTTTTTGGTTTTTGTCAGGTTGGAAGTTAAGTCTTAGAAAACCTTGGAGCTAGGTCAGCTAAGGGTTAGGAGCCCTACCGATCTAGCTAGGAGATGAATATAAGTACGGTATTCCATTGGATTGGAATTAAGAAGTATAGTCCTTTTCGGAAAGATCTAGCCAGCCCCATAAATATCGGATTTGTAGTGGCAGCCCTTCTTCCAAAAGTTTTTCAAGTGAAATCTGGGGAAATTCTCTTTTTCTATTGGTATCAATGATATCACAGTAAAAATTTAAAAACTGGCATGACACTAGATTTCTAACCTTGTTTTCTGTACGTATTTTGAGAAAGAGAGCATAACACTACGTTAGTCGATTCGATGGAACTTTTGTAAATATTTCGAATATAATTTTCATATTTCTTTTTCTTTTTCTTCTTATTGTATATTTTGTGAGTAATTTTCTAATAACTAGAATGCGTAATATCATCAAACAGTCCTTTAGGGAACAACTTTTATACACAACAACTCATATAGTGAAATTAGAAAGTGAAATGAACCTACGACCTTGGACAAGTTTGAGCCCTCCCGAGAAGAAGGCCATTTTCCAACATCCCATTGTTTAACCATTCCCTTAACTCGAATTACTTACTTTTACTTAACTTGAAAATGCCACTTGCAGGCGATAACGAAGCCAAAGAAATAAAGGACTGCCGAGTGTCCAGTATTCAAGTCACGTCTTCAAGGTGCTGCAATTGAATGATTTCACCAAGGATTTTACATTATCAAAGAAAAATTAATAGGGATTAACAATTATCCATGACTATGCCAAAGGAAGGATGGACTAACTTAAACTAAAAATGTGTGTGTTTATACATTTAAACGTTCTGTTACGTGATTGTGTAGGAACAAATTTGACCATTGTTATCTCAGTTATACAGAGTGCCAATTATGTAAGTTTCAATCTCTCTAGGTCATATAAGTTATGTCAAATGTGTATATATTTCATAAAACTGTAAAATTTCACTTTTTGAAACGCTCAATATACGTAAAAAGAAATATGCTCACGAATTTTAATGTTGTAATGTGTTTTAATGTTATTCATCATATATGATGATGAATAACAATAAGCTTGGGCTTGAGCATTAACAATAAGCAAATAGTTTTTGGAATTGAATAAAAAGTAGCGAAAAGTGCAGAAAAGTCTGTTATATTCATTTATTGCTAATAACCGTCAAAGTTCAATAATTAAATTAACCGTTAAAATCCCATAAATTAGTAATCGCAAGAGTTAATAACTATGAATAAATTAGTTTCCTTAAAATCTGGAATAATTGGAAGAGTCTGGCATCTATATAGGCTTAAGAATAAACAATATACATAATCTTAAACCCATTTATCAATCACTGTCAGTGTCCTGGGTAAAATATGTGAAATTTCCAAGGCTAACGAGATGCAAAAAAATACTGGATACGGATTCCAATAATTTATCGTCAATTAACTACACTTTTTTATTTACTTTTAACTATTCCAACACGATTAAAACACAATTACTCTCTACAAACAATTCGCACTCTACGCTCGTCCGCTTATTTTGTTTATTTACTACACTGCACTACCTATTCAATCCCATCTCACGCGGCTCGCTGGTTTATATACCCAGTCTGAACACACTCGTACTTTCGAGAACGGATTTGACTGTTCTCGTTTAGTCTAGATGGATTCCCGGGCTCGCGGACGGCGCTCGGCGTTGCCGCTTCGGCCCGAATCTATGTCGAACAACGGTCGGGCGTAACATTGACCTCCTCTTAGTTCTGATCGCCCCGATTAGAGAAATCTCCACTACTGTAAGTCGTTAACCGTTCAAGATAAACCACTTTCAACTTTCCTCTAGGGGAGCTTTGGATCCTGTAGACCACGTCGTTGATCCGTTTGATGACTGTATATGGACCTTCCCAACTTGGAGATAAATTGGGAGACTTTCCTTTCTTCCTCTGTGGATTGTACAGCCACAAAAGGTTACCTGCCTTAAATCCTGCAGAATTCGCCTTTACGTCATATCTATTATTCATCCAATCGCTGGCAATCTTTATCTGTGTTCTCAAGTTTTCATGGATTTCCTTTAATCTTTCTCGTAGTTCATCAGCATAGTTCTGGACATCTTGCACCGGTTCTTCTGATGATCCGTGCACCAAATCTACCGGAAGACGAAGTTCTTTACCAAATATATCCTTGGCAGGGGTATGTCCTGCGTATTGTGCACTGCACCTCTGTAAGCCATCATAGAAGAGACAGAAATTTGTCCCAACCTTTCTGGTGGTCCGCTATCATACTGCCGAGGTATTGTTCCATGGTTCGATTGAAACGCTCGACCAGCTGATTGTGCATGCAGCAGAGTTGTCCTTGTTTTGCTGAATCCCAGCAGTTCCATGATCTTCCTTCTTGAAGACCTTCCTCCCTGGTCCGAATGAAGCTCTAATGGTATGCCGAATCTACTGAAGAATTCGTCAACCGAGACTCTTGTCACGGTATTAGTTTCCTGATTCGGTAGTGCATAAGCTTCAGGCCATTTACTGAAATAATCCATGGCAACTAAAATGAATTTGTTCCTATATATTATATATTGACCCCTACTCTTTCTTTGGGGTCCTTTTACGGAGAAGCAGGTATCACAACTTCTGCACCACTCTTCGAAGTCATCTCAGCAATTCACCCAGTAGTACCTTTCCCGAATTCTATCCAGGGTTTTTTCACTCCAAAAAGGCCTCCATACACTCCATTGTGCATTTCTCGCAAGACATCTTTCCGTCTACTTTCTAGTAAGACAAGATGGAGCGTGGCACTTTCCCGTCGGGGATTTCCCAAGTCCTCTTCAGGGAACCATTCCGAATAGCCGACGAATACCATTGAGCCTTTTACTTCAGGTATCTTATCTGCTATGTCCTTCCAATCAGGTCTTTGATTTTTTAGCTTCCATTGACGTATTAACCTCACAGTATTATCGGTTGTTTGTTCGACCTTCATTTGTTCAGTGGTCCAATGTTTGCCGACGTCAATCCTGGTTCTCCTAAGAATGCTTGGTCCTTCTCGTTGTTCTACTCGTTGGCAGTATCAAAATTCCCCTTTACAAGGCCTGCGTGATAATTCATCTGCGTTATCATGAGATCTGCCTGGACGATGTTCAATCTTGCCAGAGATGGTGGGGCTTCTTCCAAGTTGTCCCATCCTAATGATCATGGGGGCTTCCGTGGGGCCAGTCAGCGTTCACTCTTTCACAATGACTAGTCTTAGTTTTCCAGCTGATGTGTCAGTCCGCCAGATTGTCGTCGTGGCGGAATCTGACTCCTTTCCCCTCGATCGCGACATTTCCTTTTAAAATGGCTCATTCTCCCGCAGTTGAAACAAAATTCGGGTTTCTGTAGGTCGGCATTTCAGTCCATATTCCTTCTGTAACCAATGTCTTATGACCCGCTCCTTGATTGGTCGAAATATGAAGTAATTTGCTCCCTGAATTCAAGTTGCTCGTCCAACAAGTGCTTTAAGATTGAGTTTGGCTTCAGCTCTTCCTGTACTTCAACTATTCTAACTCTTTGTTTATTCTCGATGCCTCATTCTCCAATGCCCGAACTAATGCCTCATTTGCACTGCAAGGACGAATCAACCTCAAGTGGCATTTCATTTCACTGTCGCGAACTCCTTCGATAAACTGCTGGACTGATACTTGTCAAGGAAATTAGAGGGAGCAGCAGGATACGCTAATCTTGTCAAACGCTCAATATCCGCTCCAAATTCCTGTAGGTTTTCGCCTGGCTTCTGCTGCCTCATCCGTAGTTCTGTCTGGTAGATTATTTCGCGATGAGCATTACCAAGCCTCCACTCTAACGCCGCGGCTAATGCGTTGTAATTACACTTTTCAGTGGTCGACAAGATAGGCATGATTTCTGCAGCTTTCCTCTCAAAGCTACTAAAAGTTCGGTAGGATTGTCCGAATCTGTCCATCCAATTTTAAGTGCTGCCGCCTCAAATTGGCCTTTATAAATGCTCCAAGAAGTAGTGCCCTCGAAAACGGCAGGCCTAGTAAAATTTAGTCGTTCAGGAGTTGAAGTTGGCCCACTGCAACATGTTTCCCAGATCCGCCACCGTTCTTCGAACTCCGTCATTTTCATCTCTACTTCATGTTTGACTTATTCCACGTTTTGTTTGACTTGATCTACGTCTTGTTTGACTTCAGTCATTTTGGTTGAGACAAGTTCTTGGAACTCGCGACGACTATCCGTTAATGCTTGAAACAGAGCCGCTTGATTTTTTCTTTGTTCCTTTATCTCAAGTTGCCTTTGTTTTCCTTGTTCCTTTTTCTCAAGTTGCCTTTGTTTTTCTTGTTTTTTCAGAAAATTTCTTTGTTCCTCTTTATCGAATTGAAACAGAAATATACTTGTTCCCTGACAGCTTGCTGTTAATCTCAGCCAGACTTTGTATTTCAAAAAAATTCCCGTGTTATACATTAATTAAGCTCTTGTGGATCGAGACACAACCTCAAGGACTTATTAGGTTTCTCAATAATGATTAAATTATTGACCCATTTTGCTGCCTAATTTACTTTAATGATAAAAATATTTTCTAAGTTTTCCTTAAGCCTGTCTCCAATGGCAAGAGGTACACGCCTTGGGGGATTGACTATTGGTTCTCTAACTGCCTTTCTTCAATGTAATGGTAAGCACCTTTGGGAATATACCTAGCCCATCAAAAACATCAGCATTGGCTTGTATGAATTTATTTTTAAGTTTACGAGAGTGGTCTCCTCTTAAAATGGGGATGTCAGTACTGAGACTTTCTAACCTATTAATTTGCTTATTAATGAGTCCTAACAAGTGACAATTTGGCAAACCAATAATTGGTTTCTCCTTGAAATGAAGAATTATAAAATGCAAATGATTTTTTTTCTGATTTAATTCAATCAATTTCTGTCCTAACCGCTGTAGCCAACTTGGTGCCACCATAAGCCTCTAAGATAATATCGCTGTTTCCTGTTTGTGGCATTTATCACTACATAGATTGTCCCATATATTCTTTGGCAATATATTGACTTCAGATCCAATATCAACCTTAAATTCAATGTCCATACCATGTTCTATTACTTCAGTCCACACATTGTGACTTTTGATGCGGTTAACTTAGGCTTGGGCTACCTCAGTTACAGTTGTTAAGAAGTCAACAAACAAATCATCTGTTTTCACAGAGTTTTCATATGCTACTGAAATGATTCAGTCCACCACACTTGAAGCATCTTTTCCCAAATGCAGAGCATTGCCCAAATCCATGGTTATTGTGACATTTACGCCATTTAAATTGTTTGTCTCGGTGCTTATTTATGAAATTTTCTTAACAGTCCTTAGACCTTCTACATAAGTTTCTACTTTAATATCTTCTCGATTGTGCACATTCACAAGTAGCTTTTTAGTGACCTCAGCAGTTCGACATAAATGTATCTTTTCTGGTGAGGCTGTGCAATTGGAAGAAAAGTTAGTTTCGCTCCGAACAAAACATTATTTAGCGGCAGGTAAAGTTTTTACCAGTCGCCAAATAAAGTGAGAGCAGCCAATGTCAAATGAAACAAGCGGAAGGAAAAAACTTTGCCTGACGCTGAGGTGACAGGAAATGATTTGTTTTACTTTAATTAGATGGACAAAGTTCAGTTCATTATTTATATGCAAGGCAAAGACAGATAGTCATTTAGAGCTTTCTAACAGTAGCTTAATTATGAGTGTATATTCGATTTTGTTTTCAATGTTCATTAATAGTGTGTCTTTGAGAGTGGTAACTTTAAAAGTTTTTATTATCATTACTTGAAAACCGTTTCAAAATTACAATTTTGTAGTTCTATAGAAACATTATACTTTGTACAACATCTCAACATTATACTTATTGGAAAGGACCAAAACTATATCAGATTTCATATAAAAATCACTCTCCATTAAAGTCTCTATATTATATTTTTGATCACACACATTTAGCAACCACGAGATCTTTACCAAAGACACCGAAAGTTGGAATGGTCATGTGCTAAAACAAACAAACACGAAGTAAAAGTTAAACACTTAACGGAAGATCCGTCTAATTGTTTCCCTTAATCTCCAAACCCGAGGTTGCAAATTTAATTTAATACCACCTGTAGGAGGTGAATGTGGCAAACTTTAATGGAGTTTTGTTTGCTCACTTTTATGTTTCTGCAGATACATCATCTCAAGATGTTTGCTTTCCAAAAAGTGAGATTAACAAGCAATAATCGAAGGCTGCCAGTTTCAATGAATTTCCTAGTTATTATTGGATGTCCTCACTGGTGTGGTATTTTAATTAAGGGACGCAGGTTTCCAATACGTACTGGAACAATAATGATAATTGGTCGCTTTTATTTAATACATATTTATAGCTTACCAAAATAGTTCGGCATTTATGCGTGTTAAATTGAAACCCAGTCGTACTTTACAATTATTTGCCTTCCGATCCAGACATTTTTATTGCATTTTGTTGTAGATCTTTTTAGTATCGGTTAAATGTGGTTTATTGTTTTTGGATATTGCATTTACGCATAACAATTTTCACAATCGACACTAATGTCTCTTTCAGTTTTCTGTAAGTGTAATTCGCACTGACATTTTATGTTTTATATGCGGATAAAATTCTAGCCTTCTACCCCTAACATTTATCAGAACTAAATTGCACTGGTTCAATCTTATGGAAAGAGCTTTGACATTCTTAGTAGGGTTATTACATCCATTTTCGAGATTTCATAATGCAGGCTGGAATCCAGTCATTGCTAGCGAAGACGGTTCAAGCATTTTTCATCATTTGCTCTTTGAGCTGGTGTTTTTTATCGGTTCTATGCGACAGATCTTATAATTTGTGGTATATATTTGAACATTAAGAATGAACGCAATTTTTTAATTTTAGTTTGCCAGTTCGCCAATGATAGTTATTTAGGCAATATCTACATAATATTAGGATTATATGAGTCGGATCAGTGACCTAAAAAATGGATCATTGTTTATAAATAAATGGATATAGTTGTAGAGTAACGTTCCGAGCTCTAACAACTACAGAGACGGCTTGACTGTGCTCATTTCTAGAAAGCAAACAGTACCTTCACGAATGAAGGAACAGTACCTTCACCAATGAAGGTTGTACGACCCATACCATACATAGTACGAGATTTTTTTCCTGTACCATCGTCCAAGGCAGGATTTTTACATGTGCTCGACCCAAGCTAGCACTAGTGCTTTAATAATTTGATGGAAGCTAAAAAGCGAAACATTAAGTTTGAAGAAACACTTATCAAGTCACTAGAGGGTTAAGGCTCAGCTAACAGCTGTGCATCAAATAACCGTACGAATACTAAAAATTAGCAAATTTGCTTAGACCACCAAAGAGTGTATCGATACGTATCTATTCCTTCCACCAACGAACAGAATTGCTAATCCTAGAATCCAATTCTGGAAGATCTATAATGAACCCTAATCTAGCAAAAATATCGACATTGCTTACTGACTACACAAATCAACATGTTCTAAGTACCAATCAGATCACATTGGTAGAAGGGATTCGGAAAGTTTTAGTCAACACAAAAAAGGATCTTAAGGTTCAAAACAATCCTATGCAACATTGCCAACTGAGGACAATTTACGAAGCAAGACACAGGAGTGCTAAAACCTATTACTCAACATCATTACTATAAACCATTCACTTAGTATTGACATAAAGTAGGCGTTAGAAATTTTACTTTGAGATTTTCATATGAACATGTGCTGAAAGAAGATAGGTATAAAAAAAAATAAGATTTCAAAGATAGCGGAAGTCAAAATAAGTCAAATGAGTTATATATTAGTCAAGCAGTTTTCTAACATGTGTATAACTTCCCCTTAGATTTTTCTCCACTACAACTTGAAAAGCGATTCTCTGCCCTCCTGCAGGCCATCACAATTTATATTCTGGTTAAACTGAGGTCGAACAAACAGGCGACTCCCCCTGACATTTCATCATTTCATTAATCGACACTGTGCTCGCAGCCCAGGCCTATTCAACTGAGTAGGAGTATAAAGGGCCATTATGTCCCATTTTATTGAAATCCATTCGCAGAGACTTATCAGTATACTCTGCCACCCTGCCAGCTACATATTCTAGCACCGACAAGGACAATAATAGATGCTACATTCATTTAGCTCAGCTATTTAAGGGCTGACTTGCTGACGCGCCAAATGAGCTCATGCTTGGCAACAGTTCAAGAATGTCGCTGAGTGAGAGGGGTAATCTATAGTTAAATGAGATCATTGTTATACAGATAACGGGAGATAGATTGGCAAGATTCAGTTCTTAAGAAGTATCAGAAACAAATTGAATTACCGTCTCATTTTACCATAAATCTATGTTATAACATTGATTGGTGGTTGATGGTGTATTGTTAAAAATGTTTTCGTTTGGTGGTGTGTTTTGTTCCCCAAAATTAAATAGATTGGAAGTAAGTAGGTATTTTGGCGGTTAATAAACATAATGAGGGCGCCCAGAGTTTAGAAATACAAAACATTTTCGGCGGGCTATTGGTCAATATCAAATGGATTGGAGCTAAACTTTCGATTCAGTAAAAAAAATGTTCTTACCAGTGTAATTAAATTTATGGTAAGTTATTTTTAGGTAAGTATAGTAATTTAAACCAAACTTGAAGCAATTTATTATTCTGATCCAATTCGATAATAATAGAAGCATGTGTATTTAGGGGGAAAGGAATGCATCTTTTGCTCTTGAAAATCAACTTAGTCAATAGTTTAGTGTCATTAAACATAACATCCTGAATGATGGATCAAAAAGTAGCATTTGAGATGATTTAGTGATATCTCCTATGTGGCTCCATTTTATCACATCCCATGTTGAAACTTATTTTTAAATCCCCCTGTCAACAGTGTCAACTTGAATTAACTCGTTACTAGTATTGCAAATCAGGACATGTTGATAATTTTATGTCCTTTTTATCCACCTCATGAACGTCACCGGTTGTCTAGATCATACTAGCAAAAATCGTTGAACAATAGATGGCACTGTATGAGAGTGCTTAAAAGCAGAAGAAAAGTTAATTCAAGGTCAATTGTTCACCCATATTTTAAATATATATTTTTTTAGTGACTTCACTAGTTTAGTTCTATTCTTTAAATTTCTGTAGAGTTATCAAAGAATAGACATACACTCATGAAGAATGCTATCAGAGCAAATAAGCGTCAGCTCTTTGCTACCTTTCGCGAATAGGTATTTTTTTAGTCATATAGAATTAATATTAATTTATTGATAACTAGTTAACTGAAATTGACATAAAAAAGGGATTACCAATGTTATTTAAACCATAATCTTCAATAGAAAAGGATAGACATTTAAACACATTTTCTTCCAAGTGGCTTGCTCATATTAGTGAATTTTGTTGTAATAATCGATAAGAAAAAAAAATAAAGTATCAACTTTAACATTCATAAGAAAATAAAGAAAGCAACAGGAAGATATCAAAGACGGAGTCCGGGGATAATCTTGGACTCGAAAGACAACATCATTACCAAGACGGAAAAAAAACTCGCAAGATGGAAGCTGTAGAGGTTGTTTCAAATTCGAGCCACATCATTGGGATCTCAGCAACGGTAACAGATACAAGGTCAGTTAAATGGGAGCAAAGTTGCGCAATTTATAGTTCAATAATATGCCGTTTTAATATTTGAATAATTCCGATTACTTCCGGAAATATCGGAAAAAATGCGAATATTTGAAAAATTGTTTTTATTTTGTTTTGAGCTTATTCGAAGAGATATTTCAAAATGGTTGACACTTCGTCATTGCAACTTTTTCTGCCCTGTAAGATGGCATATTTAGTTTCTTCCTGCGACTTTTCGTCTTTTAGGAACCATCATCAACTTTTCATTTTTAAATACGGACCTGGATATTTTATTCGTTATTTTGATCGCCCTTTTTAATTCAAACAACACGATATGCAATATGACACATTTTGCAATTAAAGTCTACCTGAAAATCGTTTTTCCTTTAAATATATCGATTTTATTACTAAAGATATTACATTAAAGTAAATACTCGAATAACTCTCCCTGCACCTCAATACATTTTTGAGTTCTTCTAAGAAAGTTTCTGGTTATTGCCCGTTCAATTTTCTAGCTCGTGTCGCCCTTGCTTCCGTTATTAAATTTTTCCTTAGAATATTGCCATCATTAGTTGGGTGTTTGAATATGCAGTATTTCAAATAACCTCAAATAAAGAAATCCAGAGGAGAAAGATCGGGACTTCTTGCTGGCCACAATACGACCCCTTGGTTTCCAATCCACTGGTTGGGAAAAATTCGTTTAAAAAAATTGTAACAACTCTTCCATTATGCGGCGGTGCGCCGGCGCAGCCTTGCTGCCATCATAATTCCCGAATTATACTAAGAGGTTCGTCTTCTAAATAATCCAAAAAATAAGGCTTAATTAAATTTATATACGTTTCAGAAGGTGAATTTCCCTCATATAGAACAGGCCCCAATTTTCGATTTTTGTACAAACCTATCCAAACATTAAAAGAATTATGTCCTTGTCTTCTTAAAGCTATGTTTTGTCTCGGATTTTCTATTGAGTAATAGTGTTCGTTATTTTTGTTAAACACTCTACTTGTAGAAAAGTTACATTCATTAGTCCAAATAATTTAACTTAAAAAGTCGTGATCGTTTCGCATTTATGGTTAAGCCGATTACAAAACTGGAGTCTTCTGTAATTATCTCCCCGTCGAAGTTCTTGAGAAATGTGAATGTTATAGGGGTGGTACAGATTTTTTTTTAAAGTTCTATGAACTTGCGTTGCTGGCAAGTTCTATCAGTATATTAATATCTTAGATGTTTAACTGTAATTTATTTTTAGTGTAAAAAGAGTATTTTTCTTGTTGCACGTTATCTATTTATAAAGGAATTCAGAAATTCTTCATAAAAAAAAGTAAATGTAATAGGACAAGGGCTATACGCGAACTAGAATAATTCAAAGGGCATTAACCAAAAAATTGCTTAGAAGAACACAAAAATGTATTGAGGTGCAGTGTTCGAGTATTTACTGTAATATTTTATCTTTAGTGCTTTGTTTAGTAGTTAGACATCCTAGTAACAACAGGTAGTAAAAGAGATAATAGGTATATTTAAAGAAAAACGATTTTTTGCTAAACTGCTAAACAGCGGTGCCGGGACATGAATGTAGATATATACACATGTTTTATTGACTACCGTAAGGCATTCGACTGCGTTTCGCACCAGAGACTTGCTGATATCCTGAAATCCATTGCTGTTAACGAGGGAGTCCTGCGCATTATCACCCAACTAAACTAAGAATCAATTGAAACGATACACCCCAAATTTTGAATGAACTTTAAAACTGCCTATCTCTAAAACCACTCAACCAATTTTCGTTGGCGATGCCATTTTGATAAGATCCATGTATAGACTGCTTTAATTGATTATGTACTCGGTTATATGTTTCGCAGGTTTCCTACTACAGGGTTCAACAAAACTTGATGCATTTTTGTAAAAATTTTTGAACAGCTAACTTTGGGGAAAAAAAATTTAGAACATTTTTTGCTACGGAAGTTTGTGGAGATGCAACATACATCGGGACATATATGGTGTTTTTGGAATATTTTTCCTGGTTCCAGAGTTATTTAGTTTTTTTTTATAAAAGAGGTATTTTTTAACACTGGGGCTCCAATTTGCCCCATAATACAAATATTGATAAACATTTTATATGGAATATAGGGCAAGCCAGACGTACAGGCGTTATGGCTATAAAGTTTGACACATCTACAATGGCGAACAGAAAGTAAAATTTTTTCAAATAGCCAATGATAATCGAGAGTCCACAATTAAGTGATATGGAAGAAAATATATGGATGATTTTGGAATTCTGCTGCCTGATTATTATAGCTATTAATGATATCTCGGGACCTTTTTCTGTCCTTCTTTATATCTTCATTAGTTTAAAAAAAAATGGATTTTTCTAAATGTGTAACATTTCATGACCATAAAAAAAACAAATCTCCTATTCAATGAGCATTCAAAAATTTGGGATTGGACGTAGTCATCTGAGAACCAGAGCTGTTTCTAATTGTTTAGATGTACAGGGTGAGCCTAAAGAATCCGAAGAATGGCGAATAACAAGATGTCACACATAAAGATTAATAACATGAGAGCCTTGAAAACACTAAAAGATACTAAGTTGAATAAATAGGAAAAGCTTGGAACAATCTAAGATTGCTTTTAAGAACTTAAAAACTTTCAACTACGTTCGAGAATCTTTGAATAATTCCAAATCTACCTATCCTAGTAACTCAGCAGTGGACTTGAGAATGTGTTTTGCGACCCTGTATCTATCAATGCACGTACCTTTCGTACTCCATTAAGGCCCGCCACATCTACTGTTAGACTTTTAATAAAGACATGAGAATTGGAACCATTTGTACACGTCAACATACCACTTGACTTGCTTGGCAGTTCCTGATTTCCGGTAGATTTCTTCTCTGACCTTTTCCCTGACAAATCACGACACGTGACAGAAATCACACACACATCACATGAGAATCACATGTGATTTACCGCAGACAATGCATCTCGTAGGTACCTTACAAGTATTTGATTGGTGTCTAAATCTTAAATCTCGATAACAGGCCTTCTTTGAAGCCAATATTTGTCTTCTTTTCTCAAGAGTCCAACTTTGGGCTTTAAACGCCACGCTTTTTCTTTAGTGAAAGTGAAAATTACAAAAAGGCAACAATGATGGATAAATAGAGAAATTGAATGAGTAAATGAGCAAGCACAAGAGAGAGTGGTCACGCGTGCAAATTAGTGCCCTAGCTCAGACTAACCCGGAGAGTAGGGAGGTTCACTTATATGGCGCCACTAGTTTCAACGGTTAAACTAGAAGCCCCAAGATAAAAAATGGCACTCGCTCTTGTCTTCTCGATAATGAGATATTCAATAATACTAAACAAATAAAAATAAATAAATAAATAAAGTAAGGTAGTAAAATGGTACAACGCGCAGGACAAGTAAAACAACAAAATACTAACAACTGGCTTTATTTCTTACGCTCGAATCGACGATATTGGTGTCTTCAGCTTGAAGCTACGGCTACGATGTTGGGTGTAGTTTACATTTGTAGCAATGTCGTATTAGTAGGAGTACCACTCCACACGAGTGTACTTGATGTGGTAACAACACAGATAAAGAAAACCACCAAAAAGAAAAACCCTAGGGAAGAAAACTTGTTTAAATAAAATCGCAAGGTAACAATAAAATAAGAAGTATCTTCCCCAGTACCGACTGAATTAAAAGTATTACAATATAATATGAAAGTGAAGTTGCTCATGAATAGCCAAATGACAAGTTGCTCGATAAATAAAAGTAAATTATGAAAGCCAAAGTTACAGTAAAATACTATTAATAAAATTTACAAATTAACAAATTACAACAAATACAGTTACATCAATTTAGCAGTTACTTGAGTCTAATCGTCGGGGAAAAGATACAAAAATACTGGTTATTAATAACCGAGCTACTAACGAAAGAAAATTACAACTATGAGAGACAAAAAAAAAGATAATTACCTTTGCAGGGTTTTTCTAGCAGGCAGGAATAAGTTCTAGGATACCATAGGCCGGTTAATGTAGGCCTCGAACAAGCCAAAAGGCTTCAGTGCTTCAACCACCAGATACAACTAGATAAAGAGAAGAAAAGGAAGCCCGATGAGGCATTCAAGAAAAGAAGGAAGTATGGAACACCATGTGCCCATAGTTCCACAAAATGGCCGTTGAAGGAAGGAAAAGACTCACCAGCTAGCTGCACAAAAATCCACCGAAGGCTTACTACCTTACCTTGGGCTTACACCCAAGGTAAGGTAAACTCAAAAGAAACGGGAACGGGAACCACCAAAATTCACAGGCCGACGAATCCCCAAATGCAGGAAAGGTTTCGGTCCTGTGAAGTGCAGCTGTTGAAGGTCGTTGTTGGAAAAGCAAAGGCCGTCCTACAACGCGTCCTTACAAAGGGAAAAAAAAAGAACACCTGGCGGAATCATTTCCGGCCAGACAAACAAAACGTGAGAAGACTGTCGAGACGGCGCATGCCCCGGAAAACACGGAAATAATTCAAGATTGAAATACAAAGCCCTCGAACCAAAACCACTCATAGGTCCGTGCAGTGAGCCTACGTTAGAATTACATGAAACCATAATTACACAATAAAACCAATAAGAGACGTATCGGACTAATTAATAATGAACTTTATAAAGCAATTTTGAATATAGCGTCTCGAGCGCGGCCATGTGCCGGACCTGCGTCTGTCATCAATGGTCAACGGTGGGGAAACGCGGCGATGCAGGTGATTTCACTACCCAACATGAAAGCCTGCCATCTCTCTCAAAGTCATGGTTGCGAGAAAGACAACGCAACCCCACGCAACCCTGGCTATCAGTTCGTCAGAGACATCCCCATTCCGACATTCGACAATCAAAACTCAAAACCACTGACTAATACATGACATAACAGCGCTCGAAGGTCAATGGAAGTAAATATTCAATTAATTAAAATATTAAGACAAAATGCGTTAATAATGAGCCAAACTAATGAGAATAATTGGTATTAATTATCAAAAGGCAAACTTGCAAGATACGAGTGTTCGAATGGCCACTGCAAGACCTACCAGTATTTCAGCTTAACAGATGGCATCAGCTGAGAGGAAGGTAAACAAAACAACAGGTGATAATAAATGAAACAAAGGGCTGAAGGCATCTCCTCTCAATTGAAGGCAAGCTGAATACAAACCACAGAGCCCTAAGCAGTCCCGCCAGAAACCAAACATAACATAACCTAGGCTTGATAGAGTGCAACTCTCAGGGTTATAAAAAAAAGGTGAGAAAAAGAAAACGCTGTAACTTACTCAAGCCCAGTTAATGTATAATAATTGTCGTAGATAGAAGCAGGGACCACCCAACGACTCAACGGAAGTAGGTGAAAGAATCAACAAGGGAAAGACAAAGTGTCGACAAACATCAAAATGTAATTTAATCAAATATGATATTCCAAATGATACTTGAATAAATCAGTAAAAGGTACCAGTAGTAGTAATTTAACTGAAAACATAGTTAATGACAAAAAGCAACCGTTACAAACAAATTAAACTATCATGCTTACCGTCACAAAAGTGACAATTCCCAGCCTGAACATTCTTTACTTGGTTGAATAAATCAGTTGCAGTGGGAACTTGCGGCCGCCCTCGTAGATTTCCATTAGTTTTCACACAAAACGCAAATCCTTCAGACGCCAAAACCATCCTGTGCTCATTGACAACTTCTTGCCTAAGGAACAACATAAAAATTTTTAATTTATCTTCCAAAAACATATTTTCAGTTAAGTGCAGGCTACTCTGTGAACCTCACCTGAACACTAACTTGCTGAGAAACAGCAAGTAATGAACGTTGCCACACTCTAAGCAATTCTTTCTGTAAGCAAGACTCGATCAAATGGAAAAGCCCACCTGAATACTCAGAGGATGTAATTCCAAGTTTCTATAGAGATCGTAGACGAGTTTCAGCGCCATCGTACAATAATCTCAAATCAATTTTGCCTCGAGCAATTGCATTATTTATCATTAGCCTTAAAAGTTCGCGGAAATAAAACTCGATTTGCAAATCTTCTCGTCCAAAACGCGATTTTAAAGCGTCTATGATCTTTTGGTAATGGTCTCTCACTGTGGTTACTACCCGGTACAGTGGCTTGTACCAGGTATTCAGTTTTGTCATGAGAGTCTATATCAATATCTTCGTGAATTTTTTTAAACTAATCCCAGACAGGTAACCAGTCTTTTATATTTCCACTAAAGGTCTTAAAGGTAATAGCAGGTAAGACAAGCTTGCGCTTACCCCTGTCATTTGATAATTTGGGCTTAGACTCCATCCCAGACTGTAGATCACCAGGTCTTTCTGAAACGTCAGCTTCTGAGGCCAGCAGTTCTTCTGACTGCTGGAAAGTAGGACGATTCAAAGTTCCAAGAGATCTCAGCATAACGCTTCTTGTATACTTCACAGCCGTTAACTTCTTTTACTAAGTCATTTTCAGTAGTGTCTTCCAACATTAAATTGAAAAGCTCATCATCCAACAGCTTTAGTTTTTCTGCTTTTCCTGAAAATAATTTATAAACAATCCGAACCACATGCTCTGGTGCCTTTTGATCCATTAAATTGTCTACCTAGGTGGCACCTTTTGTAAACACAGCTCGAGCTACTTTTCGGTTCTTCTTCGCCAGCTCCATAGCCATAATAAAGGAAAAAAGGCATCCAAAAGTTCACAATGCAAAGTGCAAATCAGAAAAAATCTGTCCCGTCACGGTCGCCAGAAGATGTGACCGCCCGACGAGAAACTACCCGTTTTAAGGAGCAGTTTGGTTCAGAGAAACTTCTCCAACTGGTAAAAGGAAATCGCAAAACTTTGGGAACAATAACTGGGTCCTTTTTATTTTAAAATCTGACATAAACCCAAGGGATGGTAAATATTATGTCCGTTCACAATTTCAAAAAAACCGTTTTTTCTAAAAAAAATACAGTAGGTATAAATACCGAAAATAACGTTGATTACGTTAGAAGAAACGTTTTTTTCTTGAAAAAGATTACTGCAGGTAGTAGATTAAACTTACCTCTTTCATATTAAGTGGAAATAAATGTTCTTTTGCAAGATCTGAAAACAAAAAATTTAAAAAAAAACTGAGTGAATTAAAAGTTACTAAAACTGTATTCCAAACTACGGTAAATGCGAAACGTTACTTGTCGATTGTCGACAACACGAATATACAACGTTGCCAAATGTTACGTAAATGAATAAAAAAAAAAGAAATACCTCAACCAAACTAAACTGACCTATCTCAACAAATAAGTGAACTTGTAGCTTGTAGCGGCCCATTAGGTTATTAGTTCAACCAAACTGAGCTAACCTAAAGTAACCTGAACTATCCTGAACTAACCTGACCTAGACTAAACCAAACTGAGCTAACCTGAACTAACCAAAACTAACTTGAACTAAATAAAATCCTTACATTTACCTGAAATAGCCTAAACCAAACTGAACTAACCTGAACTCACCTTTTTTTGTAACAGGTCGGAAAATGCATTTATGCACCCTAGGTACTTGTTGGAGATGTTAGCGACCTGGGAGGGTGGGACTCAGCGGCGTCTTGCGCAGTACCCACTCAAAAGCTTTCCGTCTCTTCATCGGAGCCCACACCCACACCGGAACCGCCAGAAGGCATTACTTCGGGTGGGGGGTAGAAGCCTGTGTTTCTGGCATTTAGACCATCACTTCTCTCTTACTTCCTTCCTCCGACCTCAACTATATATGTACTTGTGCTGGTTGCATTCACGTACCCTGTTTTGCATCTGCTTCCCGTCTCCTCCGTTCTTGTGTTTTCCTGAACATTATCTTCCTGAGTATTTGATAATTGCTCCCTCAGTCTCTGTATTTCACCTGTGGCAGAGACCCGCGACGGAGTTCCTTCATCGATTTCCCTTTCTATTTTCTGAGCCCTTTCTAATTTCTTTACAGCCAAATCAGCAGTCGTCCGACTCATATTTCCCTATTCTTTTCAAGTAGCTGGCTAGCCGTGTTCTCTATGAGCCTGTGTTGTGTAATAGTTAGTCAAACCTTCGTTATTTTGAGTCCACACTTTAATATATGGAATAAGTACTCTTGTAATGCCCGTCTGTCGGTCCCATCTCCTCTACCACGCCACAAATAGACTTTCTCTGGCCTCTCCTTTGCATTCCCTGCCCTCTCTGTACATCTCCACACGCTCCTGAATTAGCAAATCGATTGGTGGAATGCTACCTATCACCTCCAGCGCTTCCGTTGGTGCCGTTCTATACGCCGACGAGTTGCAGATCGTAAGCCATCGGTTTACGTTCGCTAATTTTTTTAACTAATGTCCTATTTTAAACCAGAACTAACCTGAATTAACCAAAACCAACCTTAACTAAATCAAATCCATACATTTACCTAAATTATAGCCTAAACCAAACTGAGCGAAACTGAATTAACCTGATTTAACCAGAACTAACCTCACCTAGACTAAACAAAAGCGAGCAAAACTGAACTAATATGAACCAACCTAAACAAACCTAAACTAGCCAAAACTCACCTAAAAAAGACAACTGAACTCACCTGACCTGAACAGCAATGATCAACAGGCCTCATAGCGGCCATAACTGTCCGCCATACTGCAAACACATATTACGCAGAGCTGGTGCAGCGACCATAACGGGCCGCTGCTTTACTTGCTCAATTATTTGTTTCTGAATATAGAGAGATGTGGCAACATTGTCGGTATAACGTATAACAAATGTTAATACATGACATTTTTGACACCCAATATTGATAGAAGCCCGTTTTTAAAGCCACTACAGATGGACTGTCAAATCAAGATCTGTCAACTTTATAGGTTACCTACCTCATTTCCCAGAAAAATAGAGAAATATAGTCAATTTTACTCTAATAAAAACATTGATGATTAAATATGCGACAAACTTTTGAAATGTTCTTACTCTCATCATTGTGAATAGAATGTACCCAAGCAATAGCTTGGGTATGTTAAAATAAGATGGGTTTATCACTCTAATGCAACTTGAAGAGAGAAACCACGTTACCATAGATAAGAGAATTATATTTAGATGTAAGTGTCAAAGTCAATCAACTGAAGTGACGATTATGACAGGCCAAATTTTGCTCCCAAACCAAAGCTGCCACTGCTGACAAGTGACACAGCGCATTCGCATTGCATTTCCATTAGCGATGAACTTAATTATTTACCCACCTGAATCGCAACAATTGTCCATATATAGGTTTTTTTTTTATCCACAGGTAATGTCTACTATATCAAATAAATATTCATCTAGTAGACTGTGTGAATATTACATAACTTTCCAGCCAGCTAGATGAATATCAATTTGAAATGGCCTTAATTTCAAAAACCACTTACTTACCTGCTCTATTAAAAGAATAAACTGTTATGTACGACAACCCTTTATTAAAACATTAAAATACACCAACATTGAGGCCTTATTATATACAACTTACGTTTTTATATAACTTAAAAGGGAAAAAAGATCTATTTAAATTGTATTATCAGCAAATAAACACATAAACATCTAAAAATAACACCTAAAATTATTCTCTGTGTCCGACTGAATTATCAAGAACAAAGTGTTTTCTTTTTGGGCTTTTCTAAAAAAAGAAACATACACATTAAGAAGAAATAAATATGAAATATTGTGATTTTGTGATACTAATAGTTTTACGTCCCTAACACTTGACTTGATAGTTACACAATGTGTTTCCATATTGCAAAAAATAAAATGAGTAGATGTTGTTTGACTTTTAGTTCAAAATTATCTACTGTAACGGGCAAAGTCAAGAAATGTTTATCAATTTTCTGTAATGAAAGTTCAGCCATTTATTGGAGAATATTGGGGAGGGCTTTGCTTTCCCCCAAGATGCTGCGGACATATCGAAAAACCTATTGAGTGCGTCAAATTCAAATTTTGAGGAATGATTTTTATTATCAAAATGCTTAAACTTCACAGTAAAATGTTCCATTTAGGGCCATTTGCACACCTTCCCCAAAGTGTTGATCTAAGGTGAAACTTCAAATTTCCCATATATAATGCATTGATGTCACTCGATCTGTCACGTACTAAATTTTTTAAGAAAAGGTGTCCAAATGGCCCTTAACTATGTTTATACCAAGCAAATTTAAGTTAACCTAAAGTTAAGGACCCCTAAACCATAGTTATAAGCATGAGTAACCATGGTAGGGCCTTAAGTGGGCCAATAAAGGAAGCCTTAACTAGATGCACTTCAAAATTGCTTGGTGCAAATGGCCCATAAAGCATTATTCTTAAGTAACATAAAGGACACAGACACAATTAAAAACTTAAGCAATAGGTTTTATGTTTCAAGGGTTTTCTTAAACTGATTGGCCAAAATATTGCTCTTGACCAACTGAATGAGGAAAAATGCATAAAACTTATTACTTAAGTTTTTAATTCTGTCTATGCCCTTAGTTAACAAAAAGTTGTGTCAAAAAATCGTGACTTTTTGTTATGATGGATTCATCAAGAAAAGATAAAATGATTTGAAATAATTTGTCTATCCAGATTACAAGTAGTCGGTCCATTTTTTAAAAGTTTAAGTAATGACAAATAAAGATATGTTGGTCCTTAAGTTATTCTAGAAGTAGAGTGTTCTACAGCCATTAAGAATCACTTTTACATCTCAAGGGTAAACTTAAAGTAAAGTAAAGTTAAACGGAAGAAAATTTAAGTATTAGACAAGTCAACAACACACGCGAGTCACTTATAGCCCATGGTGAGATATGGTTTAACCATATTCTGCACCTCCAGAGCTGAACAAGGGTACAGACTCAAACAGGGTAGCGAGACCCAAAACTCTTTAGGGGGATTGAAATCTTCATCAGTCAGGAGCTCCACTTTGAAAACTCTGCACATTCAGCGTCAAACTGCTGGGGATAAACAAAATTATATTAAGTCCTTCCTTGCAGAAAGTCCCATGGACATATTGTGCATAATGGAACATTGGATGAATGGACAGAAAAATAGGCATTGCATAGCTGTTGGGCCATATGATGACTGCTCACTACTGCTGTAGTAACATAGGTAATAAAGTAATAAAGTAAATTGAGGAAGAAACGATGTAATATTTTCGAACTTGACATTGAAGTGTGGCCTTTTAAAAATTTAACAAAGGAGAAACAGAAATTAGACCTCTAACAGAAGTCCTTTTACTTTGGGCATGTTTGTACTGTTTCCAGACCTGGTTAACCACCTGGTAAATAACTGATTTGACATTTGATATACGAAGGTTCCTGAAAACCTGGTTATTTTCGGAACAAATTTAATTATCACCACTACCATCAGTGACTAGCTGTCATACAATCTTAAAGAAAAAGAAAGAAAACAGGATACAGGGTTCTCTTTTCAGCAACAAATGGTTTACTCTTGGGTTTACTATTTTTATATTTGAGACCTGATATCTAATAAACCATGAAAAACAATCCAAATTTTATAAACAGTTAAAAAAACACACAATGTTGACAGATTAACTGAGAAAACCGAAGACTGATGTTTGGTAGCTTCAGAGACACTCTTGACGTACCATTTTCAGAAGCACCATTCCATATATAACTGGTTTTCAGGATTCACAGGATTACCATAAATAACAGAACAGCTAATCATAACCGAGGTTGTAAATGGTTCACCTATTTTGATTAGGTACGTCATCATTTTCTGTAAACATTTCAAAGCTTGCTAAATGAAGTTTTATATTGAACACCCCATACATGTGGGAACAATTTTAAAGAGTAGGAAATTTTTTTGTTTTTTAATAAAATTTGCCCCTGTACTTGAAGTTGGGACACAAAAAAGAGGTTTCCTACTTATGTACCTAAACATATTTGACCTTTGTTATTTTTAATTAAAACAAACGGTTTTTTTTGCAAATTGTATAGTATTTGAAGTCATGTATAATAGGATTACTTTCATATTTCATTAGCTATATGCAATTATGACATAATTTTTAATAGCAATTTTGATTAGAAAAATGAGTGTTGCACTGAGACAACAACAGTGCACTTCCAGTCTCTTCGAATAATAGCCCCAGTACATTCTCATTAAAACATGAGATTGCACTAAGATCAAACTACAAAAAAATAGCTACTAGAGTTCATGCTGAAAATGTTGCACTGTGCAAAACTCACTGCATCACTTTTCCAATAAAACAGACCCAACTGCACAAATGTTACCAATCATCAAACATAAAAATTGCTCTAGTTTTACAATAGGGTCTCTAATAATTGAAAAAGCTTAAAGCTAAAATACCACCTTTATGTTCTATAATTATAATTATTTAGAAGTGACTCTGCCCCAAGTCTTAAAAAAATATAGGGAAAAAATACAGCTGCCTCCTAGTTAACTGTGGGGGCAGAGGCAACTCACATTTATTAAACAGGACATTGGAGTAATATACTTTGCCTTATACATTGCAAAAGGAAAAAGGGGGTTCTTTCTTTGAAGGATTAGTATGAGGATTTTGAGTTATTTTAATTACCTAAAAAAGAAGTGTCTCGGGCGCCACCCTCTATGGGTTTATGTGGTAGAGGGGCCACAGAAGAAATGCCTAACGGCTAAGCCTTTAAACAGTGGAGAATGACTCCCAGGATATGTTGTTTTATTCTTAGAGATGAAAGTCACACAACACGCATTCAGTCCACCAACAGATTCAAAAATTTAGTAATCAAGAAGGATAATTTATTATCACTGTATTTCCAACTAGGCAGATAAGAAATTCTTGAACTTTATAATAAATCTACAGAAAGTCTAATTCGGAAAGAGAAGGGTATGGGTGAGGAAATCGGAGGAGAATATAAATGATAACGGTACGAATGGGGCCCTACTATCAAATGGCTAAACTACTAATTTGTAATACTTGAATAACCCATTAATGCTTCGCTACTTTTGGTTCCGACGGTGTGAGTTTGAGGAGCCCTACTAATGCCAGGCACCCGTGTAATGATTGTATGTGGGGCCCTACTACTGCCAGACACCCGTGTAATGATTGAATGTGTATATGGGGTCCTACTACTGCCAGACACCCATATAGTGAATGTTTTAGGAGCCCTTCTAATGCTAGGCACCTGTGTAATGTTTTTATGTGGGGCCTTACTACACTGCCAGACACCCGTATAGTGAATGTTTTAGGAGCCCTACTAATGCCAGGCACCTCTGTAATGTTTGTATGTGGGGCCCTACTACTGCCAGGTACCCATGTAGTGAATCTTTGAAGAGTCCTACTAATGCCAGCCCCCGTGTAGTGATTGTGTGTTTGAATTTTGGTTAAACGGTTTTCTTTACTTTTAACTCTTTAGAGAGCTCTTTATTTTTCAACTGCTAGCAATGGAATGTGTTTCGGCTGTCATGCTCTCGTCTTTTATATCTGTTCAACAATCCTAACAAGCCCACTGCCTAATTTCTAGACACTGGTCCTGTATTATCCGGTAAGGTTGCCAAACTATTTTAATCCAACTAGACAGGTTTAGCATTTGACAAAGGACTGAAATTTAAAACATTGAAATACTAAGTAACCAAAAACTATGAACCTTCTAATCTAAATTTGACATCATATAGGTTACATGTAAACTGAACTAGTTACATTTCCTTATTAAAAACCATTCCTCGGTCTCCTCTTAAAAATAAATTTTAGTAACTTCGTTACAACATGTAAAGCCTAATGAAGAAGCCACAACTTATTATAGAGACAAAGTCAGGGTCCAGGGGCAAAGTTATAGCAAATTTAAATCTCCACATTTGCATTCAAACTGTGGACCTTTTTTCATGCATCTTTTTAATAACTTTTATAGACTATAGACTCAGCCTACCACAAAAAAACATTCCATGTTTTTTTTTTTAATTAGTTCTCTATGCATGTATAATGTGTACTACTAGGAAAGTAACCAAATTCTCCGAGAAATTGCATGGAAAGTAACTAGAAATTTCTATTATTAATTGATAAAGTTGCAGTTACTAAAACAAAAAAAAAATCATCTATTGTACTTACTTTAATCTTGCCTCTGGATTTTTGTGAACAGTCCAACCCTTTGAGAAACAGCATGGCAGAGACAACCAAATTTTAAAGTGGACTATTCTGTTTGCTATTGACTTAGCAATCCATGTTAATTATAGCTTTGCAGTCCCTTCTTGCTTGCATAGAAGTAGTTCTTTGAATCACAATCACCAATACCTACACAAAACAAAACTGTTTTTTCAAATTACAATTATGCATGAGATTAGCTTTAGTGGTTACTGCTTCAAACCTACTTACAATTGCTACACTGGACATTGCTTTGACGTTTTTTTAATTCTCAAGGAGGATCTGGATTACTGTGGCGGGATCCTCCGCCAAATTTGATTTTTGTGCCTTGTTAAAATCAATGTTTCAATCAACCACGTAACGGCTTCGCTTAGGCCCCTTATAGAATGTATAGCGGGCCCCACGCCGTCGCGGGGCTCGGCGGTATGGTTGATAAGCCACTGCCTCTGCCCCTCTTATTTTCTAGGTAGGAACATCACCATTACCCACATATCACACCAAACCAGATTTAAAACCAGAAATAAACTAAAAGATTATAATATTCATGAATACAAAAACGACGCCATTTTTGCGATACAAACAAATCGAATCGAGTTCGGCATTTCGGCTGTTTCCGCGTAGAAATCGCCGAAATCGGCCAACACCGGCACTTTTTAGATGGGGTGGGGGCTTGGGAGTTTTTTTTGAAATGTCAAATTTCCTCCTTCAGAGCCCCCTATGTCAGTTTTTCATCTATTTGATAATCTATGCCACGTTACTTTCCAGTGGCCATCAAAAGTTCAATTTCAAAAATTAATGCAATTGATGTGTCAATTGCTGGAACGAAGATTGCGTTCTATCCTTCTTTTATGCAAACTTTATAAAAAAGAGAGGCTGATTTCAGTAGCTACAGGTGAATTCATCATTGGAAACAATTACAAATGTCTTTCAAACTGATCAATAAATCTCTCTCAATCCGTTAGTGTCAAAATTATTTTACTTCTTTCAAAATCATGGAAAGCAAAAAGCGTTTTGCCGGGTTTTTACACCCACAAGCCAAAAAAAAATTAAATCTAGTAATTTATTTTAAAATTCATCCAGAAAATCGTAACTTTACAACAAATATCGACGAGAGGGTGTCAGAAGCTTTAGAAGTCATTATGAGTTCGGTCCGGAAAGTGAATTAGAGAAAAAAAATCGAATATACAAGCAAGGAAAGTCGAAATGCGCAAAAGAAACAAACCTGAAACTAGAGAATTGCCCGAAAGTCAAAAGATAGAGATACGTGAGGTAATTTATGACATATATGCCCACAAAATTCATATTACTTTGGGCACGTTAAAAACCGTTTTAAAAGAATGGGATATTTTGGATATTGGGTTAAATTCATTATCGAGAGTTGTGAAAGGTTTGAGGTTTCGATACACAAAAGATTGTAATAGAAGATACCTATGTGAGTTACCGCATGTTGCCAGTCAACGACTACATTTTTTAAAACAATATACTGGAAACAAACATTCACTTTTAAGAGATGTTGTGTTTTTTGGACTAAAGTGTTGGGATAGAGAACAGGTTTTGGATGTAGTTGCGGAGCCCCTAGTTATCAATCTAGATGAAAGTGATGATTTATCTGATGATGATAAAAATTAACAAGAATAACTTAGGCAGAGCCAAAAGTGATCACTCATTAAAGGATTTTTTTGACCCCATCAGAGCTGTATTCACCGCAGATGTAGGCTTATTGGAGCCATATTATCGAAAATGTTTCTAATATTTTTTTCAAGTGGGTGACCTATTTAAGTTGTTTGCATATTACGTACGTTAACAGTTTGTCTTCCAGTGAATTTTGTTCAAATTATTTTCATAGAAAGGTGATGGAGCGCAGATGTAAGACAAATAGCCCCTGCACTTTATCAAAATCGCCAACGTTTCGACCTTTATTTTTAGGTCTTCCTCAGGGCTTTTTCAGTTAGTGAAGAACGTCACCAAAGCATATACTGACCATCATGGCAGTACATAAAACCAAAATTGTCGTTAAAATCCAGATGGTGCACGTAGAAGCCAAGCAATAAACATACGGGCCAACGAAACAAAACAGGGTTCGTTTCGTTGGCCCCCTGTTTTGTTTCGTTGGCCCGTGTGCTTGTTGCTTGGCTTTTACGTGCACCATCTGGATTTTAACGACAATTTTGGTTTTATGTACTGCCATAACGGTCTGTATATGCTTTGGTGACGTTCTTCACTGACTGAAAAAGCCTTGAGGAAGACCTAAAAATAAAGGTCGAAACGTTGGCGATTTCGAGAAAGTGAAGTGGCTATTTGTCCTACATCTGCAATCCACCACATTTCTAATTATTGATAGGACGCAAAGCGCAATATGATCATTATTTTCATATTCAAAAAGAAAATACATATTTGTTACTTTTAATTTTCCTCTTTTGATTTGGAAAAGAAATCCATTTCATAAAAAAAACTATTCTTGATTGCTCCCTTCGTTTTTTGCAACCGAGAAACATGCTCTTAATTTCGAAACACATATCAATTATGGCCTAACCTTGGAGCGGAAATTAGCACCTACACATCTATGAATCAACTTGCTAGAACATTTTGGACATCACTGTTTTTGCTGATTAAGAATTTGAAAGCTGATTTAAATGAATGATTTATCAGAAATGCCTTATTTTTTGAAAATTTAGGGTGTTAAATCTTAATGTTCGGTAAGTATACTTAATTATTATAACTTTGGGGTTTATTTAGACTTATTTTACACCATGCAAAGTAATAGTTTTATTCAGAATACTTCTTAAATATCGGAAATAAACTTGACAAAACGGCTTGGATAATAGGGTTAGAATTAAGTCTCATTAGGTGATAGCAGAGTCAAGCAGAGACAACAACACAAGGTTTTTTCCTACTTTGCATTTTTTGTCCCAAATTTTAAAACGAACGAAAATTTGATATTGTTGATGTTCATGTGTTGATTGATATAACACATATGATAGATTATAAAGCAGAAAATTTATAAAAATGGACTTCATTCTGTAATATGAAATAATCTAGGAAAAAACTTCTTGGTTCCAGCACACAAAAATACCAAAAACCTTAACAAAACCCAATTTTAATAAAAAAAAATAACCCAGGTTTTACAGAAACATGGGGAAATGGCGGAAATGAATTCTTGTGACGTTGACTAACGTATACAGGTGCTTCTCTCTCTAAGAAATGAGGTAACCTCTAAAGTTAACTGATCTTGCTGTCAAATGTCGAGACTGATGAAAGCTGTCAGTAAGGACGCGATAATTTTCTAAAATTATTAAATCAAAAACACACATTTACCACACTTAATATGAAAGAAGTAAGGTTAGTCTATTACATGTAATTAAAGAAAAACCTTCTATTTCGAACGTAATCAAGGTTATTTTGAATGTAGTCGAAGTTGCCAAAATAAGTAAAACTTTCTTAAATCATTTTGCTAAAAGTGCATTTATCTGCAATTAATATGAAAGAGGTAAGCTTAATCTATCACCTGCAGTAATTTTTTTGAAAGAAAAATAGTTTTTTGAACGGACATAAAGTTTACCTTTCCCCTTAAAGGTACAAATCAGGTATTAAAAAAAATCAGTAAATAAAAAATTATATCCGACAAAAAGTACCATTACTCGATTACATTTTCCAAAACTGAGCTAACATTCAATGTTATTAACGTTTCAATGTTGACAAACTTCAGTGGCAAAGTTTACCATGCAACGAGATTTTTTCCACTCCCGCACATACGTATATGCTGAAAAGTGATTAGTTCGTTGCCGAGGGGTGTATATGGCTGCTGATGGAAATGTTCGGCTGACCACCCCAAAAAACTTGAATGAACTGTGATTTGGGTCAGGTAATTGAAATTTGAGAAACTTCAGTTAACTTAAAGCTACGAGAATATCAGAGTAGGAAACGCACTTTTATGTTTAATATTTTATATAGAAAAAAAGTGCTAAATGATAGCAAAACACTCTATGCTCAACCCGGGAGGAAAATGGATTTATGCAAATTATTCCGCTCTTAATCGAAATCGCTGACAACTGAAATCCCAAATTTGTAGCCCATAAGAGGGATTATGGTAATTTTTGTAAACACCTTTCCGGGATTCTAGGGTAATAAGATTCCGTGTTATGTATCTATACGGCAGAGAAAATTGAGCAATTTTACTTAATAAAGAAATATAATTCTCTAAAGAAACTTTCTCAAAAAAGTATATTTAGAAGGGCCATTCATCTAGAACATTTCTGAGATAATACTGTCAACGGAAATAACTAGAAAATGGACGATTCGACGTTCTTTAACTGATTTAACGACCAAGACATTATTTAGTTAACAGTTTAAATAGTTTAACTCGTCTTGTTGGACTATTCCGAATTGTCAGCTCGGAATAAACGCAGGAGTGCCGCCAAAGTTAAATTAGCTTTTAATTTGGCTTTGAAGCTGGAACACGAGGAGTAAGCACATTAAATATTTTGCGTATTCGGATACGAAAAAAACGAATTTGCTTTCGGCTCTAAAAAGCGGTCATTATAAATTCAGAACTACGAAACGAGAGCTCGAAGTTTTTTCCTGGCTCTTACCTTTACCTGACCTTTTTCTACTTCGGGCTACCCGATATGCATACCGCAAAATAATAAGGCTTCTCCTCCAGTTAACGAACAGACTTCGCATATTTTAATGGTGGAGTTAGGAACGGATCCGATTACGGATTCGGAACTGTTGTTTTGCATCGGAAAACTGCGGTATTATTGCTTATAAAGAAAATGCTTAGGATCTGACAGAACAAAAGAAGTAAAATAACAAGGTTCTTCATGTGAATATGAAAGATATTGGTTTAGTCTGGCAAATACTTAGAGAAGATTGGTTTCTTTAGAGAGGGCTAATTTAATGCCTATTTTTGCGTACGAGTACAAAATTTGGCTTTTGAAAGTTCAAACATATTAGAGTCAGTTAAAATAACTTGGGAGGTCATTATACAAAGTTAGATGTATGATGGGAATAATTCTTGTCTTGAACCATAAATACATGCCTTGCTAAAAAAACCTAAAAACCTCGATCAAGAAAAGAAATTTGAGTAAGTCAAAACAATGAGAATAAAAACTATATAAAGGGACAAAAAAGGACCGCCTTAGAGACGGAGAAATAGACAAAACACAGGTTGGAAGTTGAAACAGGAAAGTAAAACTAGCCGAAATAAGATCAACGAATATCAATACTAAAAATTCAAAAGACAAGTTGCAGTACCTAGCTAAGACTTAAATAAAAATAAAGTTAAAGCAACAAAGAATAAAGCAAAAAAGAGAAATGAAAACTTTTAAATTAAAGCAAGAGTTTTTATTCAAGAAAAGAGATTTGGGTGAGGCAAAAATATGAAAGCAAAAACATTATACGATTTGAAAAGAGAGCGTATATATAAAGAAACGATCAAATAAAAAAAATTCAAGTAAAGCAAAAGAACGCACATATGTATTATACAGGGTGATTCACGTTATTCGACACGGAAGATTATGGCTAAACATTTAGATTTTAAAAAAGTTTTGTATATGGAATGGATGAGTGTCTATTGGAAGTACATTTTTAAATTATTGTCATTGTATACAGGTGGTCCCAAAAGTATAAATACGATTAAAGTTGTATTTTTTTAAATGAGATACCTAGTATATTAATGTATTTTCGGTACCTACGGACAAAAGTAAAGGTAGTTTTATTAAGGTTTATGGCATCCAGATATTCGTGATATTGTGAAAATGCAGCTAATTAAATGCTTAAAATCTCAGCACTTGGTTTCTTTTCAACCACCAAAATTGACTGATGGGCTAATAGTACATTGGATTTTTTGCGGTGTGTATTAAATATTAACTACTGTGTACCGAATGTCAATAAATGAATACCAAATTATTGCGAACTTCAAACAGCAATAACTCGTTTAATTTAAATTAGACACCCTGTGTTTTATAGTATCATTAGATGCAGAATTTTGTTTCCTATCAAAACTATTAAACATTCCTATGATTTGGTCTTTGTGTTTTCTTGGAAAATTGATTTTTTTCTGAATTTGAGCTGACATAAACGAATTAAGTAATCTACTTTACCTGTTACAATACCTGATTTTGAGAAAGCAAAATTTATTATCATTAGTACTGAGTGTTCACTGGAAAACTTCATTTAGGAGGCTATAAAATTTTAACAGAAAAAGATGGCATAATGAAAGTAAATGAACTTTTATTTCTCCATTCTTTTCCTTTGACATTTCACAACCAACTAGACGAAGTTTTCTAATGAACACCCCGTATTTGTCAGATATTAATTTATAAGTTACAAAATTATGATTATGAAGATTATTTAGCAGTCATCTGAATGTTAAAATGTCTTTATTTAGCATAAAATATCAAATAAAACAATAAAACATTATATTACAAGAGTTCTTATAAAATTTAGCATCTCTATTACAAAAAAATTAAGTGCAATAAAAGTGGCAATTTGAAATACAATAAATAACAAGTCAACATAAGAGTAAAACAAACAAAAACAAACCGTTATAAAATTTGTTCAAAATGACGACCGTCTGATTCTAAACACAAACGTATTCTGTTTTTAAATCCTTCACTCACATTGCGTAAAATATAGGGAATTATGCTTCTGAAGGCCTCTCTGATTCGTTCCTTCATATTTTCTTTTGTGGTTGGTGGCGTATTATACACGATTTCTTTCACATATCCTAATAAAAAGAAATCGGGAGGTTATATCAGGGGACCTTGGTGGCCAATGTTCTGCTCCATTCCTTCCAATCCATCGATTTTGGAAACGAGCATTTAAGAACTCCCGGGCGTCACGATGATAATAAGCAGGTGCCCCATCCATTTGCAGCCACATGGTTGTTCTTATATCTAGAGGAACTTCTTCCAGTAAAATTAGAAGCTGATTTCTCAAAAAATTTAGAAACGACATTCCCTTTAAATGTTCGTCAAAAAAATAAGGTCCAATCACATACTGTCCCATTATGCCTCCCCATACATTTACTGACCACCGATGTTGGTTATTAATAACTCTAAATTCATGGGGGTTAAAATCAGAATAATAATGAAAATTGTGTCGGTTAAAAGAACCCTCGTTATTATAAGTACACTCATCACTAAATAGAACTGATTTAAAAAAATCTTCTTGTTTTCCAACTTTTTCTAACACCCACATACAAAAGTCCACTCGTTGGCCAAAATCGTTATCGGAGAGTTCTTGATGTAGTTGTATCTTATAATCGTGACATTTATGTTTTTGAAGGATCCTTGATACGCTTGCTTGGCTAATATTTAAGTTTTGTGCAATTTCTCGTTGTCCGACATGGGGATTTTCAACTACAGAGCCAGGTAATTCAGTTCCTTGGTTTTTCTGTAACTGGTCTCGTTTTGGCAGTCGTTTCATACTGAACACTACCAGTTTGCCTAAATTGAACCAACAGTCTTTCAAAAACGGCTCTATTCGGTCGAGTTCGGTTAGGAAACCTTTCAGCATAAACCCTTGATGCTAAAAGACAACTTTGCAAGCATTCTCCTAGTATGAAGGTCATATCGACTCGTTCTTCTGTTGTGTAAACCAGCATTTTGATTAAATAAAAAACTCCCTGTTAACCACCAATTATAACCGTAAATAGTTATTTATGTATTAAGAGCGAAAAGTACAAATTTTTTGTTCGGAGAGTGAAGTTTGCAGATCGACGCGAAGCGGAGAGCGGCAATCACTCGAGAGCAAAGTTACTTTTTGCTCGTAATGCATACAACGTTTTTTCTGCAAACGATCAATTTCAAATAATGTGAATCACAACTGTTTATAACTGAAGTCACAATCTGAAAATTTAAATCAAACTGACAATGACGTTTTAAATAATTGGTTGAGTGGTGGTAGTTGCTGTTGACAGCAAGCGATAAAATCTTTTTTCTAATTTTGACATATAAAGTGGCACTTTTCAATACTGATGACAGTGACGTAACGTACTACTTTTCGTAACTAGTTACGAAAAGTAAAATCTTTCGTAACTAGTCATGAAAAGTTGGTGTCACCACCAGTTGCAGGTTTCGGCTGTGGCACACCGTTGCTATAGTTTTACGGTATTAAGTAGATACAAAGTGGTTTAAAAGTGAATATTGAAGTTTAATAATAATAATTCTCTCTCTAAGTAGGTATTTGTAGTCAAAATTAGAAAAAATCTTGTGTAAAACACGTGACGAAAAACCTTTTTTGTGTATCTCATTCAAATTGCGGGAACTCGCTGCGCTCGTCCCGCAAATATTCATTCGTTACACAAAATCGAACTTTTCGTAACTGGTTACATAAATAGCTATTTCGCTTGCTGTCCTGGGCAACGCGCGGAAAAGTAAACTCACATTCTGATCTTCAAAAATGGTTCGGTTTTCGTTTGTCTAATGAAAGCGTAAAATGCGTCATTATTTGACGTTTGTAGAAAAAAAATATTTAACTTTACATTAATATGTGACAACTATAAATGACAATAAATTTTGCTTTGTCAAAATCAGGTAACACCTGAACAAACCTGAACAGGTAAATTAGATTACTACATTCGTTTATGTCAGCGCAAATTCAGAAAAAATCAATTTTCCAAGAAAATGCAACGACCAAGCTATAGGAGTGTTTAATAGTTTTTGATAAGAAACTAAATTCTGCATCTAATGATACTATAAAGTACAGTGTGCCTAATTTAAATTAAACGAGTTATTACTGTTTGAAGTTTGCAATAATTTAGTGACACTCGGTACACAGTAGTTAATATTTAATACATACCGCAAAAAATTCAATGTACTAGTAGCCCACCAGCCAATGTCGGTGGTTGAAAAGAAACCAAGTGCTGAGATTTTAAACATTAAATTTGATGCTGCATTTTTACAAAATCACGAATATCTAAAGAGCGGTACGGTTTAGATCCCATAAACCTTAATAAAACCACTTTTACTTTTGTCCGTAGATACTGAAAATACATTAATATACTAGGTGTTTCATTTAAAAAAATATAACTTTAATCAATTTTATACATTTGGGGCCACCTGTATGCAATGACAATAATTTTAAAATGTTCCTTCATCCATTCCAATACCAATACCCTCATCCATTCCATACACAAAACTTTTTTAAAATCTAAAAATTTAGCCATAATCTTCCGTGTCGAATAACGTGAATCACCCTGTATAAGGAGTAAGGTGAAGAAAGAACAGAGAAGAAGAAACAGAAAAAATAACACATTGGAAGAAAGAGTGATAAAACAAACTAAATTAACGATAACAAGATCAACGAACATTAATATCATCAACCTAAAAAGTAAAATTATGTAGTTAAAACATAGAATAAACAAAGCAAAAAAGAACAAAGAAAGTACCGAATGAAAAAGAAGGAAGAACCAAGACAAATTGAAATTGTTGATAGAGAAAAGAAATGGAAGAGCTAAAGGAAAACTAAATGAAGGTTGGTAAACAATACGTAAAATGAGAAAGAACGAAATTCCAACTAGGCTACACATAAAAATTTGAAAATAACTTCAAAGAAATAATAAAATTGTAACCTAGGAAACAAAGAACAAACATTTGAATCACAAACAACACAAAACATCTACAAACGAAGTAAAAACAGAAAAAAAAGCTAAAAGTCTCGATGAAGAAAAAAAATTTGAGCAAAGCAAAAATATGAAAACAAAACCATTAAATTCATTCAAAACAATAAATTTATACGAAGCAAAAGAACGAAAACAATGACACTATATACGGAAAAAAGTGAGCGAAGTGTAGGGAAGAATAAATAGAGAAAAACGCTTTGGAATTAAGAGTGATAAAACAAGATAAAATTAACGAGAACAAAATGAACGAATATTAATATTATCAACCCCAAAAATAAAATTATGTACTCAAAAAAAAGGAGAACCAAGAGAAACTAAAAACGTTGGTAGAGAAAAGAAATGGAAGAGCTAAAGGAAAACTAAATGAAAATTTGTCAACATTATGTAAAAAAAGTAAGAAAGACATTCCGAATAGGTTACACATAAAAATTTGGGAAATGTTTAATAGGTTCAAACAGATAATATTAGACATATTAGGCAATAATATTGGGCATATTAGTAATGTAGGAAACAAGGAATAAATATTTAAAGGACCAAGAATACAACACGTTTACAAACAAAAAGAAAAATAGAAAAAGAAGCTAAAAGTCTTTAACTCCCGTGTTTCCCAACATTTTATCAAATTATTGTCAAACAATTGATGTGACAATTGTTTCCATGGCAATAAACAGACTACTAAAGTTGTCAGTCCATGGCTTGCGACGAGGTTTTTTTTATGAACACCTTTTAATAAAAACAAACATGTAATTGAAAACAGGCTAGAAATGATTATTTAGTAACATCGGCGATTGTTAAGCTGGCTTTCATGCGATTGTTAAGCTGGACAAGACACAGATGGTAAATATATAGCCCCTTGAGTCTGCCTAAAACTCAAAAAAAAAATTAAATAAAAAACAGTATTTCTATTACTATTTTTCTTAATATTTTAATTGTATTTATTAGAAAATTTAAATATAAATGCCGTGATTTTTTGCCTGTGAACTTTTTTTGACGAATATTGACGCTGGTCAAAGGTTTTTTTAAGATGTAGTTCCGAAGAATATGTTTTGTTCTCCTACCCACCAGCTTCATTATTAAGTTTCAATTCAAACCAAAATTTTCTTTTATAATTTTAGCGCTATTTTATATATTTATTTTTACTTTCAAAAATTATTTTTATGGTCAAAAGTTCTGGGTTTTAGTCTAATAATTCTTTTTTTTTCTGGTCTATTTAGTAAATGTGTCAACACTGTGCCTATTCAAAAATTAAATTTGCATATGCTGAAACAAATTTCAATATTTTTGATTCTAGAAGTCAGTTTTTTTTTACAGAGCATAAAGCAGGTTTTTGTTGTTTTCATCGCGGTTTCGACTGATTTTTCTCCCTTTACCAGAGGATAATTAAAATTTACAATTTTTGACCGATATTGTTGTCCTTTATTTCAAAAACCTCTCCAAAAATTGATGACGCTAATGTGACGTTATTGCGTGTTCAAATTTGACCTTCCCGTAATGCAATTTTTTGGTCCACTTTGATTCCCTAATTAGTTATAATACAATATGAGTGTAGTCTCAAAAAAAGCGTTTTTATTGACGCTGAAACCTCAGACTATGATTAAAAATGTGTATAAATTGTATTATTATTCTTCTTCTTCCTGATCTCAGCTTCTCCTTCGGAGGTCGCTGATCATCATGGCTATTCTAACTTCAGAGGCAGCTGTGCAAAATAGTTCGACAGATGAGAGGTCAAACCAGTCTCGCAGGTTACGTAGCCAGGAAATTCTACGTCCAGTGACGCTTCTGCTTCCACGATCTTCCCCTGCATGATGAGCTGCTATTTTGAATTGCGCAAAACATGCCCAAGAAACTCTAGTTTCCTTCCCTTAATTATGAAAAGTATTTCCATCTCCTTACACAATAATTCCAGAACTTGTTCGTTCGTAATGCAGTCCATCCAGGAGATCTTTAACATTCGGCGGTACACCCATCACTCAAACGATTCCAGGCTCTTCGATGTTTCCTTGTTCAGTGTCCATCCTTGAAGGCCATATAGCAATACTGGAAAGACCGCACCATTCTCACTCATTCACACTCAGTTTCATAAATGTTGTCCTCGCTTGCTCAATTCTTGACAAGATTTCTTGTTTGTGTGCAACATTTTCATTTATCATAGTTTCTAGGTATTTGAAGTGATGGACTTTCTCAACCGTCTTATTGCGTATAGTTAGCTGATCACTGATGTTCCTTTTGGATATTATTAGCGTTTTTGTTTTATTGAAATTAATACTTTGCCCATAATTTTCGCTAACTAATGTTACTTTGTCTACCAGTCTCTGCAGATGTTTGAGGCAGCTTGCTATTAAAGCGGTATCGTCAGCGTACCTGATGTTGTTTACGGTTCTACCATTGACTGCTATACCTGCCAGCTCCTCTTCCAATGCCTCCCGAAAAACAAACTCCGAGTAAATACTAAATAGCATCTGAGGGAGAACACACCCCTGTCTGATTCCTTTCCAAATAGTAATTTGTTCTATCAAAGCATTGTCATATTTCACTCTAGAAGTTTGTGTCCATTTGATGTTGTTCGGACATCGTGGTAATCAATGCCAAGTCCTTGGAGTATATCCAGACGCTTTTCATGCTTGACATTGTCGAACGCCTTACTATAATCTATGAAGAATATGTAAAGGTCTTGGTTTACATCTAGGCATCTCTGAGACAAGACATTCAAAGCAAAGATGGCCTTCCTCGTACCCAGTCCGTTGCGGAATCCAAGTTGTGTATCTGCTGTTTCAGCCTCACATTCTTTTATATTCTAGTATGTATAATTTGTCCAGAACTTGACTCGTCAAACTTGTTAGTCTGTGATCATCACACTTTGACGCTCGAGATTTTTTCGGGATAGGAACAAAGGTGGAAAGCAGCCATTCTCTGGGAAGAACTCCTGATGTACTCGTATAAATGCTATTGAATAGATCCACTATAATACTGATTGAAATCTCATCCAGCAGTTTCACGACCTCACAATGCACCTCATCTGGCCCTACTGCTTTAACGGATTTTAAGGTTTTGATGGCATACTCTACTTCTTCCTTCGTTATTTCTGGAGCCCTCTTTGATATAGTTATGTCATATGTCTCCGTACTTCGATCTCCTTCAACCTTCCAAATTTTATTGAAATGCAAAATCTTACATCTGTAAATTGAGAGGACGCAATACAGTATCACCATGTTTAACATAACAAGAGCTTCTCAGATGTAGTGGTATTATTGACACAAGAGGAGATTCCTGCAAGAGACTTTCATACAACAGAAGACTCAAACAGGAATGACGTAATTTCGGTTGCCTGAAGTCAACACCTGCGAGAGCGAAACACCAGCTATATTTCTTGTCACACTAGAGGTAACTCGAATCTCTTATAAGCTTGAAGTAAGAATCTATTTCCAGAAAGGTATTTGAAAGGGAGATATCTAATAAGAGGCTATTAAGAGGATCAAGGGTACTATGCACTATCCACCGGGGCCAAACGTTATACACGTCCAGTTTGGAAGGAAATTTATGGACAAACATTTTCATTTTCCAATAATTCACATAGTTTTTACTATCATGCCAAACTGTTCTGGGTTATAATGGAACAAAAGACCAATCAAAATCTCGCGGACCGAAAATATGTCAACACAACCTGAAATTGAAGAACTTCTCTTTTGGACGGTCCCGTTTTAATTAGCATGATAAACGGGCATGCGGAATCGACTGGTGAAGAGGGTAAATCTGGAATTAATCCGCCAAGTCAGATATTTCACTGAGTGGATCCTGTAGTGCGATAACATAGCTAAAAGCTGCTCATTAGATGAGTCGTTCGAGGGTTTACAAGCACTAATTGCTAGAATCTAGAACTAATTAAGAGATATCTGTTTTAAGCCTACAGACGTTTTTCCGGGAACTTATTCCTAGAAAGTGGAGAAGCTGAAAATTAAAGAAATAATTTCTAGTTACTCTGGATTTGGAAAACGTTTACGTATTATTTGAAAACATCAGGTGAAAATAATATTCAAATAATTTCAGAGACATTCACATACGTATAAATTATTCAATTCGAGCTTCGCCGACTAAAGTGGATGCCTCAGTAAATGCCCCGTTTTATTCAAATTGAGAAAGTTTCTATAACGGCTAAACTTTGCCGACTTCGGATTTTTTACTAGGACCTTTATTTACTTCATAAGGAGTTTCTGTGGATTAAATTTATGTCAACACTTTTGAAATTTATTTTGATCTCTGAAAGTGGTATGAATAATTAAGCTTTTCTGACATAAACGAGACTGGAATTTATAAAGTGAAAATTGGAGAAGGAATAAGAGACCACTAATAGCCTGAGAAAGCCCAAGGGACCTAGATTCCTCAACATCATCAATAATGGACGTCTTCGTGCTTGGACGAAACTTTCCTATACAGCGCCGTAAATAATTTACTTGAACGCATTTTGGGAATTGAAATACATACAATGCTCTGGAAATTCCGGAGGATTGATACTTACAATATTTATCTTTAGATAGATACCAACGACAGGAAAACACCATAAAAATTCCTCTACCGTGCGAATTTATATAAAACACTAAGACGTCTGAGAATGTTCTTGGTTGATGTCTTTTCTTTGTTCCCTTGGACGCGTGCTCTAGATGAAAAAGTCGTTCAAAGAAATGTTTAATTGCGAAGTTTCCAAGACATTTTTCATATTTTCTGGCAGGGCTTTTAGGGCGTAAATTGCATTCATAGTTGTCCGGTGACGACGTTAATTAAAACAAAACTTCTACTAAATAGGTAAGTTGTGATTTACCTGCATTACAAACTTCCCATTCTACCTTCTCGACAACTTGGCTAGGTAGGCGCGATATATGTTGAAATAACTTGACCGAAAGCTGGAAAACTTTCCTACCAACCGGGAACTCGCTTTTGGGTTCTATTATAGTAATTTAGAGAAAGATTTCTCTCTTGTTTTCTAGTTTAGTCAGATCTTCTCGAGAACAAACTTATAATTTGCTTAACAGCGCCGGAATGTACTTTAAGATACGGTTGCATAATGTACAAGCCATGTCCATGATAACGAAATTGGGGCTTTCACACACATGAGGAGCTGTTGTAACCACTCAACAATCCTAACTATTTATTTACCATAAGCTGCCTTTAAATTTATAATTATTGATTTGAAATAAATAATAGTATATTATTAAATGAGTTTTTTCATTATTCCCTTAGGGGGACGTTTTCCCTAGGAATAATGACCATAAAAACCGAGTATAATACTATACTTTGTCCACGGCCATTGTCTAATTACAAATTATAAAATCTATAGGTAGTGTAAATACGTATATATCTATTGAAATATCAAAGTGACACTCGCGCTTGACGGCAAAACCCCAAGGTCACCATTTGAAATGGATGGATTTCAAATGATTTCGTGTATATTTTACGTGATTTTACTGTGATTATTCTGTTTTTAATGCGAATTTTGTTTTTATGAACATTACTGGACTTTAGGAAACGTATTAAAGTTTGTGCTAAATTCGGAAATATGCATTTTAGTGTTTAAAAACTGTGAAAATGCCTTACCGGAAAATGGATTAGAGCCTTTAAAAGAGAAGATTTCGTGCCTGGAGAACATAGTAGGGTACATTTATACATAAATAAGTAACAAGAATTTTAGAGAAAGTTAGGTTATCTCCCTCAGATTTCATTTATAAACAAAGCATGAATTCCATAAACTTTGTAGAAAACTGGTGTTTTAAGTATGTGAGGTGCATTTTCGCAAGGATGAAGTACAGAAAAAGTTTATTTTTTATAATGAAGAAACAGATCAGACTTTGCAAGCCCCTTTGGACATTCCAAAATTGATCTGTGATAAGAACTTATTACACACTTAACTTATGCTTATAAATTATATAGTCTCCATTTAACTATTAAATCTCTGAGTATGAAACAGATCCCTTGAATGGATACTTTTATTTATTGAGTTGAGAAATGAACTTGTACCATACCAGTCATATTCCTAGGAAAAGCAAAGGATAATAAGATAATGATGTCAACATTTTTGTCTTCTGTAACATTCATTCATATTTTTGTTAAGTCTTTTTTACACTCTTTTACAGTATCAAGCTGCTGTGGCTTGGATGCATTGTTGTATAAGCTATACCTTCTAAATAAAAAACGTATGTTTCTTTAATTAACTGTTTTATTTTTGATTGTTAAGGACCAAATGTTGTAATAATCAAAACATGTTTTATTTGTGTGGGTTTATCCAACTTCTTAGTTGTAGTCTTAATAATTGTGTTCTTAATTTTCACCCATTACAACCCGTGTAAACAAAATATCCATGGCAGGGCTTGTTTATGGGTTATATTGGATGAAAATATGATTACGACTATGACTAATTATAAGTTGAATAACCTGGGATTTACTACAATGAAAAATTGTTGGCAATTTAATCTTACATAATTACCTATAAATAGAAAAAAAACAACTTCCTGCAGATTACAACATTTTGCTCTTTCAACACATATCACTGCATACAGTTTTTATTACTTTGGGTCCTTGCTGTTACTACACACACTAGCACTCAAATCCTCTCGAAGTAGGGAGAAAGTAGGCTCGATACATCTCTGTTTGTGGAAGTAAGTAGGTAGGTACTTTCTGGACACTGGCACTTTCCAACTACTATTGAGTTTCTACCATTTTGAGTGTGAAGACCTCACTAAAGAAGTTCTATGCAGGACATCAAGTTTTTGGTATAAATGGTAGGTATATGATGATCTCTTGCTTATTCCTTTAAGAAAATTAACAGTTAAAAGATAATGTAATTCCTAAAGATAATTCCCAAATTTTTAACAGAAATATGAAATTTACTGAGTTTGATCTTAGTCATGTAGTACATTTACACCACATGGACCAAATTAGACCAAGTAACAAATTGAGTACCTAATCAACTTGAATCAAAGTTTGTCAAAGAACAGCTGTTTTAGTTATAAATGGAAGCTTTAGCCCTTTTCGGAAACTGCAATCCAATTCCAGAATCCAATTTGGGGCTAAAGTGTTTACACCATAAAAAAGACTGTTTGATCTACCTCCTTTAGGTACTCTGAACCAAATATTTGATCCCCAGTGTTTACACCACAGTGACATAATTTGATACTTGGACCAAATGTTTGGTCCATGCAGTGTACCTAAACGAGTAAATGTAATACATGGTCTATATAGGAATACGTTGAGAGCAAATAAATCTGTTTATGTAACAAATTTTGAAATTTGTAACAGGGTGTTACATAAAGGAGCTAGGGTTTTGTATAAAAGAATATAAATGATTAGAAAATCTTTTTGCATTCTTTGCTCTGGGTGAAATAACTCTTGGGAAAAAAAGCTACATTCTTAATAGGTATACATTAAAAAGTTAAATGAAACCCTCTATTCTTGCCTACTGGCAAGTTTACTGTTCTAGTTTATAGACTTTAGTCGGGCCTTTTTCAAATTCAGGAATCAGGATGAGTCACTGAGGGTTAACCTAACTTTTTTTATGAAACTATGTAGGTACTCTGTATTTTAACTTACCCTACTATTTTCTTCAGGTATAGATTAGCTTACATCCATTTTTTCTTCACACCCTCATTCCTTTGAAACCAAACAACGGTTTTGCTAGACCTGTTTACATTGATTTCGCACCGTGACACCCAACCACGTTTGATAAATTTTCAACACTTTTAAAGCACTTGTTGTTAGTCTAAATGCAGCACTAGCTGCAAGAAATGTCCTATAGTAGGGCACAACTTATAAAAACAAAATTATGAATACAAAATGAATAATATTAGTCGCAAAGTCGAAAAAAATATTTGAAATCCATACAATTCAAATGGTCTCACACTAGTGACCTTGGACCACGACTGTGACGTCACAGCTTCTGCTTCACGGCCTTATGGTCTAGGTGGCAGTGGCAAAACCCATTATTTACGCTGCGGCATTTGATATTGCATTGTTGTCTACTCCTACTGGTTGCCAAGGCAACATATATAACTTAAATGGCGAGCGGGTATAATGATATTATTCCCGCAGTTTCAACTCATTTATCCCTCTGAGCCCTATTTAAACTTTGTTCATCAATATATTATTAATTGATCGTGGACAAAAATATTTATGCCCAGAATCAGGATAGAGAGAAACACACTTGTCTAAGCGTAGTAGCTTAGAACGAATAATAGGTGTGACAAAAGCCAAAAAGCATTGTTTCTAAGACTCCGTTGAGTATTGACGACTTAACAACTGGATCGTTGGCTAGCAGAGTCCATAGAGCCAATGGCGCTAAAAAACAAATTAATAATGTTCACTGAATTTTCGACCTGGCCAGCATAAAATTTGGCCGGGACTAACTTCGTCTTGTCTTTAACCGCTAGGAGGAAGACAAGGTTAACTCTCTTCTCTCTCTTCTTGTGCATATTCATTAATGAATATTTGCGACCAAATTACTCATCTGTGTTCCGTCCCTGGCCGTATGTATTAAGCTTTCCGCTGTTCGTAAGTCAGTCCCCAGTCTTATGTTGCGCAGCCACGACATCTTCCTTCCCATTACGCTCCGCATTACGTTCCCTAAGTATGCTGTTTTTCTTTTCTTGATCATCAGTAACAGTTCACGTTCTTTGTTCATTTCTCGCAGGACATTTTCGTTGGGTACTCGGGCCGTCCATTTGATTTTTAACGTTCTGTGGTATACCCACATCTCGAAGGCCTCCATTCCATTCATTGTGGTTTTCTTTAATGTCCAGCCCTCCATGCCATATAGTAACACCGACCAAATGTAACACCTTATGAACCTCACTGTTGGGCTCTGCTCAACGTCCGGACAGGTGAAAATTCGTTTGAAGTTCATAAAAGTGTTACGGGCGCTCTCTATACGACATCTTATTTCGACGTCAGATGTCCATTCTTCAGTGAGCCACATTCCAAAGTATTTAAATTTGTTCACCCTTTCAATTGATGATCCGTCTGATGTTAGTCTCGCATTTCTAAACATGTCTGGTTGGCGGGTAACAATCATGCATTTTGTTTTATTGGCGTTTATTTTTAGACCCATGGGTATACTGTGCTCTCCCACTACGTTGACAAGATGTTGGAGGTCGCACATATTGTCCGCAATCAAAACCGTGTCATCCGCACAGCGAATGTTATTGATCCACGTTCCATTGGGTTTAATACCTTCATCAATATTCCCAAGTGCTTCCTGGAAGATATTCTCGGGGTACAAATTGAATAGCAGTGGCGAAAGTATACATCCCTGTCGGACTCCTCTGCAGATTTCAACATTATTAGTTTGTTTTCCATGGATTTTTATGTGAGCAGATTAGTTCAGATAGAGATTTTCTACGCAGCGGATATCTTTGCCGTCCATATCCATTTTCCTCAGTATTGTTACTAATTTATGGTGTTGTACTCTCTCAAATTCCTTTTCGAAGTCTATGAAACACATGACATCCTTCCACTGATCACGGCAGTTTTGCACTAGTACCTGTGTTGCCACCAGTGCTTCTCGAGTACCCAAGCCTTGTCTAAATCCGAATTGTGTCACTGATATTTTGTTGACACTTTCTACATATTGTTTGATGTATTATTCTAAGAAATAGTTTTAAGGAGTGACTTTTGAGGCTGATAAGTCTGTGATCTTCGCACTTCCTTGCGTTATTCTTTTTTGCCAGGGGGATGAAGGTTGACGTCAACCATTGATCGGGGTACTGACCGGTTTCATATATCCTGTTGCAGAGTTTCTGAAGAACTGCTATGCCCCTATCATCCAGTAGCTTTATGAGGTCTGCCGGTATCTCATTGGGACCAGGTGTTGTGTTGTTTTTCAAAGCGCGGATGGCCCATTCTATTTTTGATTTTGTTATTGAGGGCCCTACTAGGTCATCCTCCCTATCTTGGTTGGAAATTCTTTTATCTGAGAATAGGTTTTTAATATAGTTTTCGCATGAAATTTCGTTTTTCTCATTTGTTATTATAGAGAAGGTTCTTTTCCGGTATATTCCTGCTCTTTCCTTTAGTTTTTTATGTAGATTGAAATCATCGTGTAGGGTCTGCAAATTCTCCATTGTTTCACATTCGTGCTTCAGCCATTCATTTTTCGCTATTCTGATCTTTGCCCGTATTGCCCTTTGATAGCTATCCCTGTTCGATTAGTTTTTGAGTTTCCTGCGTTCCTCCATCAATAAAAGAATTTCGTCAGTTATCCATGATTGCTTGTGTTCTCGTTTCTTTTGTCCTATTATCTCTTTAGCTGTGTTCATTACGATATTTTGGGTCCCTTCCTATATACAGTAAGATTTTTTCAACTTTGAACATATAACGCTATTTCCCCTATGTTCAATTATTTCCCCTATGTTCAATTTTTAAAAGATCAGTCAGATCTCAATTTTTAGGTTCAGATATCTGTACAGATAACTTTAACAACTCGAAAACTTCAAACTTTATTTTTTTATAACGCTGCTTTTAGTAAACTTTTTGCTGAATATTTTTCATAGACTTTAGATAATGTATTCTAAACAGGAAAAAATAAAATTGTTTAATCTTTACAAAAGATGAGAGTGCGTCATTTATTTGCAACGAGTCATCCAGACAGGCCCATTCCTTCTATTGGAACGATACATAATATCGTCAAGATGTTTCATTCAGAAGGATGTGTAGTTAACTCTCAAAGGAAGAGGAGTAAACAACCGCATGTTCTTACAGAGGAATTACAACTGGAAATTTTAAACAAGTGGCTGATTATTTTCTGTGTTATAATTAATTATATAAAATATAAATTAATTCATTTCGGTGAATTTTCTGTGCGAAGGACCCTAAAAGAATTCAAGTTCAAATCCTACAAATACTCTAATCATCAAGTGCTCTATGACGACGACAAAGAGAGACGAACAGATTTCTGTGAAAGATTCCTAAATTTACTCCATAGGAATGGCAACATTTTACAAAAAATTGTAATTACAGATGAAGCATCCTTTTCATTAAATGGTTGTGTAAACTTCAAAAATTATAGGTAAAGAACTTTTGTAGCAATCGTCTGAATTCTCTTTTTAATCTCCTAATTACCTACTGTTTTTAGATACTGGTCTCAAACAAATCAGCATTTACAAAATTTAACTACTCCCAATATAATGCAAGACTCAACGTGTGGACAGGCATAATTGGAGATACACATATAGAACCATTCTTTATTGAAGGGAATTTAAATTCGGCTAAATTTTTAAACCTGCTCCGTGACCAAATTATGCCCGAAATTGAAAATTTGAATATTGAAAATCCGTGGTTTCGAATGGATGGCGCTCCTGCTCATTCCACGAACGAAGTTAGAAATTTCCTCAATCAAGATTTTCCTGACAGGTGGTTAGGAAGGTTTGGGCCTAATTCATGGCCACCAAGGTCCGCTGACCTCTCCCCAAACGACTTCTTTTTATGGGGCTATCTAAAGTCGAAAATTTATAACAATGTTGAAATTGAGAATGTCGACGTTTTAAAACAACGTATACGAACAGCCTGCAACGAATTTAATCAAAATTTCTTAAGAAACACTGTTCGTCCCTTTCAAGATCGGCTTGCATATTGTTTCGAACGCGAAGAGGGACATTTTGAGAATTTGTTATAAACTTTTAATTTTCTAGTGTTTTTAATAAATGTTTTCTTGTTACAAAAATGTTATTTCATTGGTGGATATCATTGGCGGATTAGGACAAAGCAGCAAATTACACAACTATCTCTGTGCCTGAGCCTCTCTACTTTGGCAGAGAGATAGTTTCGTAATTTGCTGCCTTGTCCCAATCCGACAACCATATCAACCAATTACTTTTCTAGGACTGTATACATTTTTATCAATGGTATTTAATGTTTAAAAGCGATGTCTAAATTGAAATAATTAACGAAATATAGTTGGAGGCTTATTTGACGTTTTACCTTTACGTAAACATCAACGTCTGACACCAATGCTTTGAGATGATTTTTTTAAAATTGAACATAGTGAAAATTGCTTGTATGTTCAGAGATAAAAAAAAACCTCACTGCATAGCATAGGGTTTCGTCTGCTTTTAATTTTGTTGTAACTGTTTCTATCCTCCGATTTATTTCTTCACATACGGTATCCCTAATCTGTTTTTGTTGTAGTCAAGGCAATTTTTCTTTGCGGGGCTATTTTTTTGTGTTTTTCCATTTTAATTTTAAGGCAAGCCAGAAGTAAGACGTGATCAGAGGGTACATCTGCTCCTGGGTATGTGCTGGTTCTGGTGATAGAGGTTCCGAAACGTCTGTTGATAAGGATATAGTCTATATGGTTACGCACAATGTTGTTTAGTTTGTGTTCTGGAGACTTCCATGTGTACAGACGACGAGGTGGTAGGCAGAACCAGGTATTAGTTACCTTCATATTCTCCTCTTGGCAGAATTGTAGTAGTCCGTCGCCTCTCTCATTTCGCTCTCCCAATCCGAAAGGTCCAACTAGGTCCCCAGATCTGCCGTTCCCTATTTTGGAATTGAAATCGCCCATTATAAGGTTAATTTCATGCTTGGTCTCTCCTGGTGCGTTGACTCTGCGGTAGAGGCATATGTTTGGATATTATTCAGGTTAACGGGTTTGGCTCTGAGTTCTGTTCTCAATCTGTCGCTGTACGGGAGGAAGTCTATGGTGCTAGCGGACAATTTATCTGTAAAAAATATTCCCATTCCTTTTCGGTGGTTCCTGTTTTGGTTGCCTGAGTAGTAGAAGCGGCCTCCGTTTACAGTACGCATACCGTTGACTGGCCACCAAGTTTCTGAGATTGCCAATATATCTATGTGTAGTCTCGTGATTTTTTGAGTTAGATTTGTTAGCTTTCCTGCTTAGAACAAACTTTGTACATTCCAGGTACCTATATTGACATTTTTGCGGGCATTTAGTCTTTGAATCCTGGTTTCATTGGCTTCATTCAAAACTGTTCCCCCCTGGAGATCCGATCTGGGAACTCATTTCACCTCCGGAATATTTCGAATTAAATGTCGTCATCATGTGGTTTTCATGGGAAGTATAATAGAGGTGATTTCCCGTTATTTCCCTCCATGGGTATGAAATTACATTTTCTTAATTTCAGTTCTAACAGTTATACTGCCGTGACTCGGTCGCCAGGGCCTCGTCTGTTATCTAGCAGGGTGTGCCCGTTGATCTATACAACACCCCCACTCGTGCAGGTGAGGTTGACTTTTGGCTAGGTTTGGGTCCCTTTTTGCCTTTCTCCCCTTACACCCCACTTCGATATCTCACGCCACTGAATCTCTCATTATGTAGACATATCGTTTATCTCGTAGATACTTTAGATACTTCTGTAGAAAGTAATTTGTGCTTTGGGTTTGATCCAGTCGGTATGGCGTATTGGTATAGGATGGCCATCGAGAGGTGACCTTGTTAAAAGCTGTAAGTGCTCTGAGAAAAATTTAAATACAATAATTTCTTAGTTTAGTAAACAACGTATGATTATTCGGTTTTTGCATATACCGGGTGACACAAGATGTATGTAAGAGCATAGGGTTTCCACAATTTTCATTTAAAAAAATTGAAATTTGGAGGTGTTAAATAAGTCGTAAATGTGCTTCAGATCCTCTTTCAAGGAATCCCCGCAAGCACGACTTCCCGTTTAACAGGAAGTATCGCCATATTTTATTTGCTAAATAGAACACCCTGTATATTTGTTAATTTTCAGATTCCTCGTCGAATTCTAAATTATTAACATATAACATAATGTATGCTTATCTCTTACAGTTTTCGAAAAAATCGCGCCTGAACTTTCCATATCATCAATAATAAATGTGGATTTTTATGGCAACAAATGAACATCGATCAGTATTGATTCTCAGTCTTTTTATAGGTAGAACAAATTTTACAAGGTGGCCATTAAAATAACTTAGAATTCGACTGGGAATCCGAAAATTAACAAATATACAGGGTGTTCCATTTAAAAAATGAAATATGGCGATACTTCCGGTTAAACGAGAAGTTGTGCCTAAGTGCTTGAAAAAGGATATAATTACATAATAATTACAAAAATAGATAAATTTGTTTATGCTGATATGGTCCATACAACTTTACGGTATAAAATGTTTATCGGGAAGCTGCAAGTGATTGAAGAAAACTAATTTATTCATTAAACTCAATATTTCGTGTATGGTTTGTACACTTTATCGAGAGAAACTGAAATAAACACAAAACACACGCATTAGTAACATACGGGCATTTTTAGCCATTATAATGATTTTTTAAATTAAGTGGTACCAGAACAATTAAAAGTAACATCACAAATTAAAATACACAGTCCAAAATCACTTACCGAATTAGAATAAAAAAATACAATTACGAGAATAACAAACGCGATGGTAAGACATTTCGGTATTGTGTCCCATCATAACTATGAATCTAGTGGTGTTTACTTTGTTTATATTAAGATTTACAGTGGTTTAAGTAAAAAGATTTCTGTGAAAAGAACTGCATCCAAAATCGAGAGTATTGAATTTTAGACTATTGAGATTTGTCGAAGTCTAGTCTAATTGTCTAATATTAGACTAACTGAACAATGACTGAACAATTAGACTTCGAACTTCCATTCCTATATAAGTAAGGGATCTTCATTTGAAAACGTCATCTACTTGACTGTGAAATATCAAAAGAAAAGGATGAAAGAACAAAAGTCTATTTACTTTGATTACGTCATCCTTTTGTGTCAAAAAGTCATAGCCTTATAGATGACGTTTTGTAGTGAACGGAGGTGGTAGACAGTCGGTAATCGATATTCTGTATCCGGACGGCGGTCAAGGTTCAAACGGTTATTGGTATTTAAGGGGTTAAACGGCCATAAAGCGGTAATCGGAAATCGTCGAAGAGAGGGGGCGGCCGCAGAAAATCCTGACTTGACAACAGGCGTTACCAGGGCCCCGGGTTACCTATAAGTTGAGTCGACTTACACCCGAGCTCAACTGATAGATCGTGCACGGTGGGTACGAGACGTGGTTGGATAAAGTAAGCCCTGACTTACACCAGGTCTTGCCAGTATCCCTACGTGCCTGCTAGTTGAGTCGACGATCCTAATGTGGACGGTAGGGAAAGAGATTAGATACAGTAAGTCCTGACTTACACCAGGCCTTGCCAATATCCCTATTTGCCCGCTAGTTGAGTCGACTTACACCAGAGCTCAACAGGCAAACAATTCACGATGGACGGTAATACGGGAGGTAGGAGAAGAGACTAGATAGTGTAAATCCTGACTTACACCAGGCCTTACCAGTATCGATAGTTTCCTGCTAGTTGAGTCGACTTACACCCCAGCTCAACAGGCAGACAATTCAATGCGGTAAGGACAGATCGGACGGTAAAGCGGAAACGGTACGAAGACGAGAACGGATGATACAGTCTTACCAACGGTTGCGGTAGATAGGTTGAGTGCGCAGTGGTTGTTCGGCAGCGTGGCTGTTGTAGTCCGCAGGAGGGCCCAGCGACAACTGACTGCCCAAGGGCCCCGTCTGGCGTTTTTAAACATGCTAGGCTGCGCGTTGAGTGTAGGAGTGGAGGGGACTGGAAGGACCTTGTATGTATGTTACCGTGAAAGAGCGAAATGAGGGAATGTCGATATACACCGGTTAATGTCGACAGACACCAAATGTGATGTTGAAAGACCGAACTTTTATTAGTTTTATTATAAATTCGGATATTCACCGGTGTATATCGACAAACACACATAGGCTTCGGTCGATGTCGGAAATGACAGGTTAAAACAGGCTGTTTGCGATTTCTTCGGTTTGCTTCCGTGTGGGCTCGTTGTCAGTTTTACGCAAGGTTTGAATGATAGCATGTGTGCAGTCCTACTAATATAATTTTCATATAAGTTAGGTGTTATAATTTGTGTTCAATGGCTATTGCTGCAAATAGTGATCAGTTCCTTGAAAACTTACATACCCTAATTAGAAGTAAACGAGAAGACAATTGTTTTTATTTTTCTCAAGAAAGGTACTCTAAAATCGTCTCTGAAGTAATTTCAGCTAAAAGTAAGTGCAGACACCTTTGGACTATAGACGTTTAAAACGTTTTGACATTTTAAAAGTTAGTGACGAACAAAAGTTAATTGTGCCATTAAAGCCAGGAAAAACGAATATTCAATATTATGTTACAAATGAAGAGTTGTTTAATATACTTTCCAAAACTCACATACGAACAGGTCATGGAGGAAGAACACGAATGCTTAAAGAATTGCAAGTTAAATACAGAAATATTACTTATGAAGTCATAATGTTGTATTTAAATTTGTGTAAACAATGTCAAATGAAACACAGTGCACCTAAAAAAGGTATTGTTGTAAAACCAATGGTTAGTTCTGATTTAAACTCTAGATGTCAAGTCGATTTGATAGACTTACAATCACACAGCGATGGCGATTACAAATCTATAATGGTATACCAAGACCACTTAACAAAGTTTGTTCAGCTACGACCTTTAAAAACCAAGAGAGCGGAAGAAGTAGCACATTATATTCTTCAAATTTTTTTAATATTTGGTGCTCCCGCTATATTGCATTCGGATAATGGCAGAGAGTTCAGTAACCGAGTCATATCAGAACTATGCGCTATGTGGAAAGATGTTAAAATAGTGCACGGAAAGCCTCGTCATAGCCAAACACAAGGCTCAGTCGAAAGATCCAATCAGGACATTCAGAATATGTTAACTGCGTGGATGCACGATACTGATTCAAATAAATGGTCAGAAGGGTTGCCGTTTGTCCAATTCGCCAAAAACACAACTTATCATGAAGGAATACGCCAAAGTCCATATGAAGCTATGTTTGGCGTTAGACCAAAAAGAGGCATAGCATCGTCATCTCTCCCTAACGAGAAAATTGCAAACATTGAAACGGAGGAACAGCTAGAAGATTACGTTAATGAAGACAATTTGGATAGTGACCCTATCGATGATCATATTTCAAATGAAAGTGACATGGATAACCAAAGTATCATTGGAGCCAATCCACCTTCATCTCAAGTATTGACCTATCCGCAACCACGCACCTCTTCGTCTGAAATGCTGACTGATCTGCAACCCAGCACGTTTCCATCTGAATTGCTGATTGAACCGCAACCAAGCACGTCTTCGTCTGAAATGCTGACTGATCCGCAACCCAGCATGTTTCCATCCGACTTGCTGACTGATCCACAACCCAGCCCGTCTTCATCTCAAACACTGTGTCATCTGCAACTGAGTACGTCTTCATCTCAAATATTGCCTAAACAGCACGAGCTAATTTATTCAAAAAGAGTAGCCGCAAGAGAGAATCTTCAACTCCAAGCAACAAAAATGTTGCGAATCTCAAAAAAAAAGTTTCCTGCGGCACAAATTGGTGATACCGTAAGAATTAAAGTCCCTGACGTCGACCGTGGTCGTACAGATCCCCGAAATGTGTTAGCCACTGTTGTTGAAATAGAGGATTCAGACTTTTATAAATTAGCAAATAAAAATGGCACCTTGAAGAAGGTTTTTAACCGGAATCAATTCGCAATTTGTAAAGAAAAGTTAATTTCCATGGATGAGATTTCAACTCAAGAAGTATCGCTAAGAGAAGCAGCTTCTGCTAATTCAAAAAATGGAGGGCAAGGCTATACACGCTGTAACTGCAAGAAAATGTGTTCCACTGCTAAATGTAGCTGCAAAAACAAGAGGCTTTTGTGTAATTCGAAGTGTCATGGTAGTTTAAGTTGTTGCAATAAATAAAATTGCCATACGTTTTCTTTCGTTTTTTTTTAAATTCAGTTTAAAAAATGAAATGTATTTTATTTATTAAAAATATTTTTGATGTTTGTTTTAAGTTCAATACGTTTTTTATGTTTATTGGAAAACGTTTCCCATGTTTTAATGTTTTAATCAAAAATAAATAATAACCGATAATGTTTTATTTTGTTTTCATTTAAAAAAAAAATTAATAAATAAGATAAATGTTGACATTCGCCGGTGTAAGTTAGAAATAATTATATTTCATTTCAATATATCGGACATACGCCAAGTAACTTGGTGAATGTTGACATTCACCGGTATATCTCGACATTCACCGGATTTCGGTCTTTCACAGTAACATGTATGTTGTTGCTAAAGATAGCCTGCTTGTTCAGGTTAGAATTGGATTTCGTAGTACGGCGAATTGGTTTATAAAACGACCTTATATTTAGTAACTTCGTTACAGTAGTCGACCTTATGTGTGCAGTGCCTACTGACAAATTCCAAACTTTGCTTAACACATTCAATTCTTGTAATGACACCATACAATATTTAGTGGAACATGAAATGGGCAGAGTAGTGCCTATTACAGCCACCAATATTAGGTACCAAAAATCAACTGCCTCTAGAAGATAATATATTAATCACCACTCCTAGCATCCTACTAATCAGAAATATAACACCGTACTAATTGCCATGAAAAACAGAACACTATACATAAGCAATGATATATTTTGGTAAACAAAATCTAAGGAAACTTTTCTAAGTGTTTCACAAAAATGGCTACACAACACATATTTTAAAAATTCTCCAATAATCTATAACTGCATTATCCCTGACGGTCTTACTGATGACTTGCCTCCTGATATAAACTACAGATACAAAAAGGTTTTCTTTATTGATCCAACTTATCTACAAGGTTTTTCAAAAATGTTCTTCTTCCTTCATGTGCCTTGTCCGGTCTCCCTGCCGTTGGCGATCACCATGGCAAAAGCTGTACGGTCCTCCGCCAAGCGAAAAAGTTCACCAGCCCTTCTTATGCCTGTCTAATCCCGAATATTTCTGAGCCACGACGGTTGCTTTCTTCTAACTCCATGGAGCCCGAGAGTCTTGTCCTTTAGTATGAGCTATAATAAACGATATTTATCACCTCTCAAATTATGCCCATGATATGATGTGTTTTGGCATTTTACGGTCGTCATGAGTTGCCATTCGATGTTTGCTCTTCGTAGTACATTCTCGTTTGTAACATGTTGTGCCCACGGAATACGAAGCATTCTTCTGTGTAGCCACATTTCGAATGCCTCCATTTGGTTCATCGTCTTGACCTTCAGAGTCCACTTCTCCATTCCGTACAGCAATACCGACCACACATAGCATTCAAATATGCGTTGTCTTAACTTCAGACTCAGGTTGTCATTACAAAGAAGGGATCTCATATTATTAAAAGTTGCCCGAGCAACCTCTATTCGGCACTTTATCACGCAGTCCGGGTTTAGATCCTCTGTAATAATACTACCAAGGTATTTGAACTTAGAGACACGTTCAATTTGGATTCCATTAAGTTCTAGGGTAGTACCATTGTGGGGTTGCCTGCTGAATAACACAATCCTTATAATAAATTTAAAAAAAATAGATATAAATTAAACAGGCCTTGTGTCTCCCCCACGTCACCGATTTTGTTTATAAGCAACTGTAGGCCCTCGATTGTGTTTGCCCGAATCACTGTATCATCTGCATATGTGATTGTTGTTATTGGCTCCCATTTATTTTGATGCAGAGGTGTGATATTCCCTCCAATGCTTCCTTAAATATTCGATCAGAGTATAGGTTGAAAAGTAAGGGCGACAGTATACAACCCTGTCTTACTCCACGTCGTATTACAATATGGTATGTTTTATTTTTGACTATTTTAACTTGTGCCTTTTGACTCCCATTTTTAATTATGCGGATATCTCTATCAGCTATTCCCCTGTAGCATATCAAAAAGTTTATCGCGCTGTATGCGGTCAAATGCTTTTTTGCAATCGATAAAGCATGCAAAAACAAAGAGGTTCATTCCGGAAGGTGCTTCTCGCGTTCCGAAAGCGTTTCTGTCAAGTTTTATTTATAATTTATCAAGATCTTCCTCACATCTACGTCTCGTGAGACCGTGAATGATCCGTAGGGCTACTTTGAGCATGTGGCACTAATGCTGATTAAGCGATAATCATCACATTTTTTTGACTGTTGTTTTTTAGGCAGAGCAATAAAGGTTGATGTTAACCAGTTAGATGGAATTTCACCTGTCTCATAGATACTATTAAACAGTTTAACTACCAAGCCAATATTTTCTTCTGTAATGAGCTTTAGAGCCTCGGTCGGAATCTCGTCAGGGCCCGATGCTTTCCTATTTTTTGCTATAGAGAATGCATGTATCACCTCGGATTTAAGAATAGTTGGTCCCATGCCCTCATTCACGTATACTGCATCACCTCTATGATCTTTAAAGTTGGCGTATATATAACTGGTCCATGTGTTTTTTAGTTCTTGTTCCTCCAAAATTAGTTGGTTATGATCAGTTGTAAGTGACATAGTCGTTCTCTTAATGTGTATAGACTTTTTCGGATCATAGCATGTATTGAGACCAAATTTGGTATCGCTTGGCTTCTGAATGATATCGGTGAAAATAGAAATTTCTGGTATCCTATTCGTGAATCTTAATGTGGAGCTCATAACGTTCGCTTCGTTCTTGAAACAAGATTCCAACGTATGGTTTCATTTTTATCTTTTTCTAGATCTCGTTTATCGGGTAGAGTTACTAGGTGACACACAGTGGAATTGCTGCTGTTGCATTGTGCACACACACACACACACACACACCTTGTAACATGTTGCTATGAAGTCGGCTAGAATGCACTTCAATAAAACAGAAAAGAAGGTTTTTGTTAAAAAGAACATATCGGATAACGAATCCATTTTACTAAAACTAATATTTTCGCGAACGAGCCTGCTTTATCTGCCTTTTAAAGACGAACGGGAACGTGCCAATTTTCATTTCGAATTATTGGCGAGGATCTTTAGAACTGAAAATCTCATCCCAGGAAAGACATTTAAAATTGAGTTAAAAGCTTATCCTATTAGAGCACTTGATAACTGGGGTTATCTGATCTTCGATTCGAGTTCGGCAAATGGTTTTATCGTTTTTACATCGGGGTACATATGTAGATACATGTTGGATTTAATTTTACGACTTTGAGGAAATTACGTCAGGATCAGGAGAATGGAAAATTGACGCTAGAAAGTTGCTTAGGTATGTCGAGAAAGCTGTAAATATTCCTCCTAGTAAAAGCAGGAAGCTGAAATAACTTCTGCAGCTGTCGCAAATGAAAATACTAAATTCCTACCAGTGGAATAATTAACACGAGTTATCGAGGTTTGAGACATATCCCTTGAGGTATTCTCTGAAAAATCATCAAAAGAGCACTTTCTAATCCGTGACCATGACCATATACGTACACGTGCTTTTAGAATCACTTATTAAATTGTATTCCATTATATCAAAAACAAGCATTTGAAACATACATAATATAGACTTGAACATTATTCAATAGTTGTTAAATATTTTTACTTCTTACTGTATCATATAGGACACTTTCACGTACTTAATATTAGTTTGGAAAACAGCTTTTTACATAACTGTGTACCGTAATAAAATTTTACAGAAGTGAGGAGTGAAACTTCATTACAGTACTGGATATCTTTTTTCTGTTTTAATCCGTTTGAAATAAAATGCTGTATGTCTTACGTTCGGTAAGACATACAAAAGTCGTAGAAAAATTATGATATTTGACTCGCATATAATGGCTATTACTCACTGAATAACTTACTACACTCGCCTTAGGCTCGTGTAGCAAACTTTATCTTCGTGAGTAATAGCTGTCATTACATGCTCATTAAATAATACACTATTATTATTAAGGGAGTTGTGGGTGTAATAATCCACCCTTAAAAGAAAACGATGAATTTTCGAATGTAATAAGTTTTGTATAGCTGCTCCATCAATAATTAATTAACCCATAACTTCAGTAAATTTGAAATCGTAATATGTATAACAATATAACGCAATCGAATTACATATTTTTGAGCAAATGATTTTGTTATTAGAGTTAAATTTCTGGTTTTCATCACGTTTAAATAAACGCCACATTCAAAATTAGGTCATTGATAAATAAATTCCTGGCTCTATTGGCAATTTGTAGGTGAATTTGCAAAAATTCAATCATTATGAGCACGGAGCAAACGTACAGGACTTTTATATCAAGATCCAAATAACGAAAATATGGGAAATTGAAAATACATCGGATGATAAGCGGAGACGCTTCCATTTCCGGCCAATTGCAAAGCAAAACCTGATAATTCTGTCAGATCTCTTTCGTTTTTTAAATTCAAATTAGATCTTGTTTATTTCAGGTGCGACAGCTGAGACGAATTGAGAATTATTTGCCATCAGGAGGAGCAAGTTAAGGTGAGTTCACAGTCCCAGTGGATGGAAAATTACATAATATACCTATACAAAGCACTAAACATAAGTAGAAACTTTGCTCTCGGGCAAATGCTTTAAATACATCGTTATTGTTACCATAATTATAATGATTTCAATACCATATCGCATTATTACAATAGTCAGCTTGCGTAACAAATAATTTTCCATAGTCTAGCATCACTGCAAATGTTTGTTCAAATTATTGCAGCGCATAGTTGCATAATGCTGGAAAATATCCCGAAAACAGGTTATTTTGTGGATATTGTAATTATTGTTGAGGTTATGTATAGACTCAAATGATATATTGCTTCTAAGAGAATGGTGGAATTTTTTTAATAACAAGTATGTAGGGGTGTAAGTTGTGGTACAAACAACAAGTTTAGAGTTGTTATAGTTGAAAAGTTTTATTTATAAAAATTCATTCTTTTTGGTGTAGTTTTATGTTTTCCCCGACGGGCGACTTTACATGTTCAAGTAAAACTTCAGTTTGAAATTAAAACACCAGATATGACCTACATTGCATTGTTTATCTGTCAGGTAAACAATGCAATGTCCATCATGTCTGGTGTTTTAACTTCAAACTGAAGTTTTACTGATGGTTGTAAAAGTCGACCAGTAAAAATCGACTTAATAATTATTTACGTATAAAGGGCTGAAAGTATACGATTGCGGTCCGCGGACGAAGTTTGATGCCCGACGCGAAGGGTCATCAGGCTCTAATGAGGACAAGGGCCGCAATCATACTTTCGGCCTGAGGTGCGTACAACGTTTTACGCAAAACTGATGTACTATTATTGCGTTGTGTTAAGTTTTATCTCGGTTTTTATAAATGTTTTTTAATATGGAATGATTAACCATTGCGACACCAGCAAGCGGATTGCGACAAGCCGATTATTAAAAAACCGTTACCAGGTAACGTCTTTATTTGATTGTCAAACAAGTCAACTAAAAATTGTAATTCTTCTATTCGAAAATGTGTTCCATCGATGACGAATCCTCGGTAATCATGAATCTTCCAGCGAATATATCTAAAGCTGCCGAAGAAGCATTAACCGAGTTGTGCCCAAAAATTTCAAGAGAGCGGTATGAAAAGGAAATTTTGAAAAAAGATATTGTTTTTAATAAATTTATATCTGTTTATTTGTTTGACAGGCGGGCTTTTTCTTGACGACAAAGTAGAACTTTCCGCCCGCATTTTTGACCCTATTACGTACCTGTTTTGCGTAAAAGCACTTAAAACATCCTAAAATGCATCTTTGAGCATATCCCCCTCCCCCGCTCAGGGGGGGCATTTTCAAGTAAATAAAAAAACAAAAAAAAAACAGGTCAGGTTAGTTCAGGTCAGTTCAGGCCAGTTCGGGTTAGTTCAGGTTAGTTCATAACTTGTAAGATTGACGAGAGCAAAGAAAATGCCTTTTCAGGCCACCTCCAGCGCGCATGCGCGCAGAAATTATTTAAAAAAAAGCAAAACTTGTTTATCTGCTGCATACTTTGCATACCTTTGGAGATATTTTATATTATATATTTCTATGCCTCGTGAGTTTCTATACTCGGCATATTTTTTGAAACAAGTTGCGAGTTACTCTTGACTCTAAGATTTTAAAAAGTTATCCATGCTTTTGACTATGTACTTCATTTCGCAGTTTTGCCAAACGATGCACAACTGCTATTTTCTTGAATATGAAAGTGATGGTGAAGGTCCTGACGTACCCGGTGCTGCACAACGGTTAGAACGGTTTGTTTCCATCAATAAAACTGAAGTGGTTTGACTATACACAAAATAACAACGATGTGGAAAGACGTGAGTTTGCTTTGCAAAACATAGACTTAAACACAATGGTGGAAAATTCTGATGAGGAGGGAAACGAAGATGAATGAGTAGGTTTGGAAATACAATCAGAAATAGCAGACGCGGGTGAAATGAAAGTGAGTGATGTGACACTTCATAAAGTGAATGAATTGTGGTATGAAAGAAAAAGGCTCTGCTTATTTCTTGGCGAAAATATGGACATTTTTTTGACTTCAACGATGACAAACAGCATTTTTTATGTCCATATTATAATACATTGCAAACAAAATGTATGATTACAACTAGTTGGGTGACAGACTTCATTCTTCATTTTCTTGTTCTTTAGTTGCATATTCCATTTCAAAATCGTTTCTGTCTTCTTCACTTGGATAAGGTGGAGAGGAAAAGATGCTCATATCTGCACTGATCAAATTGATAAAATGATTTGGCCTTGGTAAGTCTACATTTGGATCAGTCGTATACAAAAAACTCTCTATGTCTTCATGGTTCAAATCAATTAACTCATTATTTGGTGAGTCCAAATCTAATTCAATCAATGTTGTCAATTCCATAAATTGAGTTGCGGGTTCTATGGGCTCATCTTCTTCAACTATCGGTGTCAACTGAACTAATTCACTCATACTAATTTTAATAATATCCCTCTGCTTATACTTTGTAAATCAAACTAGCCTTGCACTTGAATGCTCATATAAATATAATGCAGTATTGGTGGAGGTGGTAATGGTGGTGGGGTAATGGATGGGTATGTGGAGCTGATGGAGGACGAGTGTACGCTCTCATAGGTTTTCGGAGGAATTTACTCTCTCATACGTTATCGGAGAAGGAGTGAGTTTGGGACGAGGCTCTCTCATAAACCCTCTACTGGTGTTTGTTTGAAAACGTCATTTAGTTGGCTGTGAAATGTCAAAAGAAACGGTTGAAAGAACAAAGGTCCATTTGCTTTGATTATGTCATCTTTTCTGTTAAAAAGTATTAGCTTTCTATACGTTTTCTAATTAATACGGGGTATCTCCTTTAACGAATCTAAGTAGAGAGTTCGTGGTAGACTTACTACGAACTCCTCCAAAAACCTATGAGAGCGCGGTTGCATATCGATTGCACACACTCTTTCATACGACACCCCACAATCAAACATAAAAAGCTATCAATAAAAAAATATATTCCGCGAGAACTAGCAATCCGATTTGATACCACTTGGGTTGCTGACATAGCACGCATTAAAAGAAAAGTTAAAAAAAAAGAAAAAATGTTACTATTTAAGGATGTTTTTTTTGTTAATGTTGTAATATTCCTTCCATAAAGAAGAAACTTAACTATCGGTTTGAAAAACTGGTGAAAAAGTGACCATCCTGTGTTTCTCTTTTTTAATATATGTAAAATTTAGAATTTCGTGCACAAAAATTGTCCACATGGTCAATTGTGGAAGATTCTGACAATTTTTTGACTACAAAATATTTTTTTTTTCAGTAAAAATTGTATTTTTATAGAAATTTCATAGACTTTAACCAATTGAGACGAAAATTGAAACGTTTTTAAGAATTTGGCTTGAAAGGGTTTTGTTCGATAAGTATATTATTCATTTTTATATGATTATAAAATTTTTAAATTGTAAAATTGCTCTTTTTTTTTCAACGAGAAATTTTGTAACGATTTTTAGTTTACAAATTGATATTTTAATGTGAATTTCATCGAGTTATTCTGGAGATTCCCCTCCTGTTTTACAGTTTTGGCCCCCCTTTCTAGCAGTGGGAACCTTTAAACTGGTGACGATGTTTGCCGGAAGTGACGTCTCGGTGACGTCCTGGCGTCTTACCTCAAATTATTGCAAAACGGTTGTCACTGTCATTATTTATATTATTTCATATTTCCAATCCAATCGAATATCGAACTTATATCTATCTCCTAGCTAGAGCGCTAGCTTTTAGCCCTTAGCTGACGTAGCTCCAAGGTTTTGGACCTATGACGCATGTATGACGTGCCCTTACGACAACATTACGTTATGAGAACCTTAAGAGTGGTGGACTTCCGTCAAAAAAACGAAAACCTTTTTAGGGAAATATCGGCATTTGTTGGCTCTGTCCACATCTTCTAGGTCATTGGTGAATTTCATTATATTTTGAGATTTAATACTTGAAAATTTTACCGATTTTGGAACAAAAGTTTAGGTGTCTTTCATTTTAAGTTTAGATGGTTTTGGTTTAGAATACTTTTTATGATCAATTTTGGTCTGGAGATTTCAATTCTGTTTAATAAAAATTGCATTTTGCAGAGATTCGAGGCACTTGCATCTCTTCGGAAAATTTTTCTTGTCTTATTTCTTACTCTCTATTTTTTGAGGCGACTGTTAAATGTAAAAAATTTTTAGTCAAGATAATGACCCTTGTTATAGGTATATGGTGTGTATATGCACGTAATCGATTTTGGTTTCATACTTTTCTTTTCACTCATTATATACTTTTTGATGATTGTAAAAGTCATATTTTTAGGCGAGTTGCCTTTTTTGTCAATTCGAGGATATTTTTAATGATTCTTTTCAAACAAATTGACTTTTTTTGAATAATTTCTCTTTATTTTAGCAATTATGGCAGTTCCAGTTTTTACAAGAAAAATAGCACTTTACAAAGATCTGAAACGTTCTAACTTGAAAAGGTTCTGATTGATTTTCCAGAGAGAGAGAGAGACAGATTGGATTTTTCTGTTCTCACTTTCTCACTATTTTACTATGTTTTCCTTTTTCTAGACAACAGTAAACTTAAATAATTTTTAGAGACGAAAATTGCTTTTTTTATAGTTTTTACATCTACAAGCTTATAGACTTTATTTTGGTTTCTTATTTTTGGCTTTTTCACTAGTTTGCCTTTTTAGACGTTTGCTAAATTCAGATTTTTCTGTTTGTCAATTTGGGAAAAGTTATAACGATTTTTCTTTAGCGATCCACGTCTGTAAACTTTTAGAAAGACCATTTTAAACGTTTTTTTGGAAACAAAATTCGAATATCTTGCATGTTATGTTGACGTTTTTCTGAACCCTCAGGTCACAAACATCTATATAGTGCCCATGATACATGAATAACTATATCCGTTAAATGGAAGAAAAAACTTTGGATTTTTCAAACTATTAAGACAGACCAAGGGAGAAGTCAATTTTTAAATTAGCTAGATATATTCGACGTTTGTAAAATATTTGAAGCAACATTCTGAAGGTATAAATAAGGAAAAAATAGTGTCAAAAAATCATCAAAACAGGGTATGTTCTCTTATCTTAAGAATATATCTCTATATTCTAAGCCTTGTTCAGGTTAAAAGAAATAGCAAAATTTATTTTTTCTAATTTTGAATTATGAAGGGACACTTTTAGTCTTCTAGTAGTAGTAAAGATCCCATAGAGTATACTTGCCGCCTCTTAAATTATTTCGAAATTTGTGTTTTTGTGGCATGAACTAACCTGAACAAAACCACAAATGGTTACATAAATAGTTATTATTTATCAATGCAAAACAATGATTTCTTAATCCATGCAATTTACTAACAATATCGGCTTAAAAAACTTGTAATAAAAATGTCAAATTTGCTTTTTTGGAAAGATTCAGGTTAGGATTAAGACCAAAATCGTTTTAAATTCACACAAAACAATTAGAAATGCAAATTTGGAGCTTTTAAAAAAACTTAAGTTAGGATTAGAGGTAAAATCGGCTAAAAATGACTTGAAGCAACATTCTGAAGGTATAAATAAGGAAAAAATAGTGTCAAAAAATCATCAAAACAGGGTATGTTCTCTTATCTTAAGAATATATCTCTATATTCTAAGCCTTGTTCAGGTTAAAAGAAATAGCAAAATTTATTTTTTCTAATTCTGAATTATGAAGGGACACTTTTAGTCTTCTAGTAGAAGTAAAGATCTCATAGAGTATACTTGCCGCCTCTTAAATTATTTCGAAATTTGTGTTTTTGTGGCATGAACTAACCTGAACAAAACCACAAATGGTTACATAAATAGTTATTATTTATCAATGCAAAACAATGCAATTTACTAACAATATCGGCTTAAAAAACTTGTAATAAAAATGTCAAATTTGCTTTTTTGGAAAGATTCAGGTTAGGATTAAGACCAAAATCGTTTTAAATTCACACAAAACAATTAGAAATGCAAATTTGGAGCTTTTAAAAAAACTCAAGTTAGGATTAGAGGTAAAATCGGCTAAAAATGACTTGAAGCAGCATTCTGAAGGTATAAATAAGGAAAAAATAGTGTCAAAAAATCATCAAAACAGGGTATGTTCTCTTATCTTAAGAATATATCTCTATATTCTAAGCCTTGTTCAGGTTAAAAGAAAAGGCAAAATTTATTTTTTCTAATTTTGAATTATGAAGGGACACTTTTAGTCTTCTAGTAGAAGTAAAGATCTCATAGAGTATACTTGCCGCCTCTTAAATTATTTCGAAATTTGTGTTTTTGTGGCATGAACTAACCTGAACAAAACCACAAATGGTTACATAAATAGTTATTATTTATCAATGCAAAACAATGATTTCTTAAACAATGCAATTTACTAACAATATCGGCTTAAAAAACTTGTAATAAAAATGTCAAAATTGCTTTTTTGGAAAGATTCAGGTTAGGATTAAGACCAAAATCGTTTCAAATTCACACAAAACAATTAGAAATGCAAATTTGGAGCTTTTAAAAAAACTCAAGTTAGGATTAGAGGTAAAATCGGCTAAAAATGACTTGAAGCATCTAGAAAATAAAAGTGTGGAGCTTTTGAAAAACTCGGGTTAAACTTGTTGTCAAAATCTGTTAAAAATGACTCAAAATACTTAAAAAATGTAAATTTGGAACCTCTGAAGAAATTCATGTTAGAATCGGTTAAAAATCACTTAAAGCTTTTATGAATGCAAATGTGGCTTTCCTGAAAAAATGCAGGTTAGGATTAAAACCAAAATCTTTTAAGATTAGGTACGTAAACCGTGTAAGAGATCAAATTTCTATTCTTCAGAGAAATTAGAGGTCAGCATTAGGGTCAAAATCTGCTATAGTTGTCTTAGAGCGCCCAAGAATGTAAATTTGGAATTTTTGGCAAACATTAAAATTATTCAAAATATAAAGAAAATGCAAATTTGGAGCCTCTGGAGAAATTCAAATTAGAATTAGGGTCAAAATCGGTTAAAGATGACTGAGCATTTAAGAATGCAAATATGAAATTTGTTATCAGGTTTAAGGCCAAAATCATTTAGAAAGTACATAAAACGTCTAAAAATGCTAATTTGGAGTTTTTCGAGAAATTGGGATTAAAATTAGAGCTAAAATCGCTTAAAATTAACTTTTACGGTTTAAAAATGCATATTTTGACATTTTATAATCCAAGTTATACCCATTTTTTTTTCTCATTGCTATTTTTAAATATTTTACTTCCACACCGATTGTGATGACATCTATGAATCTTTTCAGAATTGATAATAAGGTACCGTTCCATTTATCAATATTATGATGAGGTATTGTTTTACAAACTATCATTCTCTATATTTGTTAGTCATAATAATGGTTATTAAGCGAAACATCTCGGACTTCCATTGTCTTTATTGACTTTTTTACGCGACGTTTCGAGCAGTGGAATCTCTGCTCGTTTTCAAGTGAAACTTAGCGTTAAGCTCGAGGCTTATGTACTATCACAGCTAACCACGCCCACCATCCCTATTGGCCGGATCGTCGCCATTGTATCACGTCAAGCGACCAGCACTTGTCCGCCGTATCAACGGATGCCACACCGAAAAAAACGTCGCAACTTGGTTTACTAAAAATTGCGCTGCTTCCTCAAAGGCTCATAATGTCAGATCAAAGATCAGTTTTTTGAGCAGGTGGGTTTCCGATGGGTTCATAACTATCACCGGTTATGGCAAATATTTACATGGAGTGGTTTGAAACACATGAAAATGAAAAAGCTACGCATAAACCCAAAGTCTGGCTTCGGTATGTCGGTGACACCTTCATTGTGTTGGACGGAAATGACAGGCAGTTGCACGAGTTCCTAAATCATTTAAATAGTATAAGATCAACTATAAAATTCACAGCAGAAACTGAAGTACTGCCTGCCATTTCTGAAGGTATTGGTGAGTAAATCGGAGGGTCACATAAGAACTTAGGTCTGTTTACCGTAAGCCCATACACACGGGACAGTACCTCTGAACTTACTTTCAAACCATCATGCATTAACAAAAATGGGTATAATTAAAACTTTATATAGACGCGCCGTAACAATATGCAGCGACAAAGAACCTATAAATTTGGATCTTCAGAATATTAAACAGGATTTGATGCAAAATGGTTATATGGAAAAGACTATCTTGAGGGCTTTTACGGAACGTAAGAAACCTCAACTTCTTATTATACCCTACGTAAAAGGAACTTCAGAGAAACTTCGACGCATCACGAAACAGTACAACCTACGAACGGTTTTCAAAACTGAAAACACATTAAGAAGCGTACTTTCTAAAACCAAACCGGAAAAATCAAATCAGCCAAAAGAATGTATATATCAAATCCCGTGTGTGCGGCATGTCGTACATAGGAGAAACCAAGCGTCCTTCGCATGTAAGAGTTCAGGAACACAGAGCTCATACGATAAGAGGAGAAACATCAAAATCGGGAATTGCAGAGCACGCTTGGTCCGAACACCATAATATTAAGTTTTCGGAAGCCAAAATTGTGCATAGGGAACAGCACTGAAGAAACGAAAGTTTAAGGAAGCAGTTTTCTTTGGAAGCAATGAGGGCGTCTTTAGTAGAATCAAGTTGCGACGTCTCTTTGGTGTGGCATCCGTTGATACGGCGGGCAAGTGCTGGTCCCTTGACGCGCGACAGTGGCGACGATCCAGCCAATAGGGAATGGGCGTGGTTAGCTGTGTTAGTAGCAAGTAAGCAAGTAGCCTCGAGTTTAACGCTTAGTTTCATTTGATAACGAGCAGAGATTCCAGTGCTTGCAATGGAAGTCCAAGATGTTTCTGGCCAAAAATAGTAATTGGTGGCGGAAATAGGTTTTATATGACTCAATGTGAGCAAGAATGGATAAACTTTTGCAGATATGAAGGTGCAATTGTAATGCTATTCCGGAGTGCTATTCAATATTTCCATATTGGTATTCAATATGAAAATATTAGCTTAAGTTTTTGAGAAAATTCATAACTCTTTAATTCTGGAGATTAACAAGCAAGACTCTAATTATGTATATCTTGGACAAGAATCGGTTGATAGCTTGTCGATAGAGAAATATTTGATAGCATATACAATTTCCCTTATAAAAGAACAAAACTTTGAGCAGTTTACAAAACACTATTTGATAACCAAGTTGACTATTTGCTCACCAATATATATCATGTGTTCTTCTTTTTATGGCGCCCTCTCCTTTCGAAGGTTGGCGATCCAAATAGCTAACATTGTTCTGGATACAGCAGCTCGAAAGATTTCAATGGAAGTGCACCCAAACCATCTTCTGAGGTTTTTGAGCCAGGAGTTCTGACATCTACCAATAGATCTTTTCCCTTGAAACTTTCCTTCAATTATTAGTCTCAGCATTTCATACTTGTTGCTTCTCATATATATGTACTTTTTCTTTCCTTGATGAGGGCCATTAGTCCTTTCGGCTTCCTCATTCGTCTAAGTACTTCTTCGTTCGTAAATCGTTTGATATCCCCTTGATATACCCATTGATATACGAAGCATACAGCGATATAAGTACATTTCAGGCGCCTCAATTTTCTTTTCAGTTGTAGGGTCCAGGGTCTAGCATTCACATCCGTACAGCAACACACTGAATACATAACATCTAATCATGCGAACTCTGAGCTCCAAATTCAGGACTAGTGAAAAATCTATTCATGTTTATAAATGTTTTCCTGGCTTGTTCGATTCTGGAAAGGATCTCTCGTTTCGGGTCAAACCACTCGTTGACTATGGTACCCAGATATTTAAAACACGAGACGTGTTCGACCTGATTGCCGTTAATCAAAATTGTTTCTCCCGTGTGTCTCTTGGAGAAGACTAGCAGTTTGGTCTTTGATATATTCATGTCCAATCCGTATTGCTCACTATATGCAGTTCTATTCTATTCATCACATTTTGCAGATCTGATATGTTATCGGCAAGGACTACGGTTTCGTCTGCGTATCTGATATTGGTGATATATACTCCATTTATTTTGATACCTCCCATGTCTTCCGCTAAAGTTTCTTTGAAAACTGCTTCCGAATAGATGTTGCACAGGAGTGGTGACAAAATACAGCCCTGTCGTACGCCTCTTCGGATTGACATATTGTCAGATGTTCTTCCGTCCATTCTTATTTCGACAATCTGGTTCCAGTAGAGATTTACTATCAATGTAATATCTCTTTTGTCAATCCCGGTTACGGATAATATTTCTACCATCTTTTGATGCTTGACGCGGTCGAATGCCTTTCGATAGTCAATAAAGCAAGCGTAGACATGTATGTTCATTTCTTTGCATCTCTGTGCTAAAACATTTAAGAAGAAGAGGGCTTCTCCGCCTCTCCGCCGCTACCTTGTCCGCCCTTTCTGTTTTTCTGAGGCTTCAGCGCGTGGATGACCTCACTTCTTGTAATGGCTGCTCCGTCTTGTCCATGTTCAATTACTATCTCTTTTATATTACGTATCTCTTCCATCTTTTTAGTTTTTCCTCTATACCACTTATGATTTCATTAGTTGTATCTCTAAGAATTCCTGTTTGGCGTTTTCTTCCTACCTCACCTACCTCCCTAACTTTCTTGTGCATATTAAACTAGTCATGTTTCTGTTGTAGTTCTTCAATCTCTGTACATTTCTCGGCCAGCCATTTTTCCTTTGCCTCTCTGCATTTCTTCCTTACAACTTTATTGAGTTCTTTATATTTTAACGGTGTGGATTTGCCATCTTTCTCTGTGTCATAAGTTCTAAAATTTCATCCGTCATCCATTCCTTCTTCTTAATGTTTTCCTTAAAACCGATCTCCTGTTCTTGAATCTTTATTATTGCGTCTTTCATCTGCCCCCATGTGGTCTCTGTGTCCATCAGTTGCATTCTTGAGTCTATCTCCTTCAGTTCTTTTTCCAGTTTCGTCCCTATTTCTTCATGAGTTTCCGGGTCAGTCAGTTTTTCTATATCTACTTCTTTATTTGTGGTTTCGCTTTTCACTTTCTTGAAGCGCTTCATTCTGAAATCCATTACTACTGGATTATGGTCGCTGTTAACATCTGATCCAGGATAGGTTTTTACCGATTGTAACGGTTAAAAACTGTCGCTAGAATAAGTCTTGCAAATGCGGATATTTGTCGTTTATTTGGGGTTGAAACGTTTGGTGTTCTGCCCGAGTGTAAAGATTTGAGGTTGTTTATTTATCTTTTTTTTTGCTAACCTGTGGAAGGTGGATAGGGTTCGCGTTTTGTCTTGTCAGGGGTCTCAGTACAGTACTGGTAGGGAATTGCGCCCATTTTCCTTGCCTTTGATTCAATAAGATAGGCCACAGGTGTCATTAAGTTTACAAAGTTATAACCCCAAAACTTGGAAATAAACAAACAACTGTCTTATTTCAAGTGTCGGGTTTGTTGACTGATTTGTTGACGGATTGGCACTGAGTGAATTATGTAGATATGGAGGTGACTGCCTATCAGCCTAAGTGCTTTCATTTCTAGGCCGGAAGTCCGCCATGTTTGAGAGGACTTTGCTAATTCTTTGCTTGCACCTAATAGCCCATTGTTAGCTGTTCGTAAGTCAAACGTTATTTTATGATAATATCATCAGATGAAATAGGAAATGTAAAGGGAAACTTAAAGTGGTACATTTTGCTTAGTTTCTGAGGAGTAAAAAGGGTAGCGAGAGCAAACATTTTGGGTGTCGTTCAAAAACGCCTTTCGACAACGATGATAATTGTCATTCGTCAATTATTCGTTGCGCGCTGGCGCTCTCGAGCAATATCTTTTCCCCACCTCCACCTTTTATCTATTGGAAATCGGAATATTGGAGATCTTCCTTTCTGGATCAAGACACGTGGAAGATACCACTCATCTATTAGTTGCTACTCATTTCGACGTGAAAGTGTAACCACCACGAGGGATTTAGTCGATTTGTAGTAGTATTTCAACTTCCCTTAGTTGGTGTTACTTTTGTGGTCACTCGACCAGTTTTTGGGACGTTTTTGGATGATGGAAGTGGAACCGAATTTCGGGATTGTGCAGCAAGAGAGTTTGGGCCTACAAGCTAAGCATTTATCAACCTATACTACGATCCAGGGTCACATAAGCCACTGTACCACGTGTCAGTAACGTTATCTATTGTGTTTCCAAGGGGGCAGGCAGCCATCCTTATCGTTTCCAAGGGGGCCGACAGCCACCGTTTTTGTTTTCAAGGGGCTACCAGATACCATTATAGTTTCCGAAGGGTTAATCACCACCTTATTGTTTCCGAGGGGTGCAAATCACCACCTTATTGTATGAAAACCACCACTATTGTGTGTAAGAGACAGAGAGCTACCACCATAATTTTGGAGGGCCAATAGCCACTACCTTTTGTGTTATTTTGGACCATAGCCACTACCTTTTTTGGCGTTATTTTGGACCTAAGGCGCCTAGCCTTTGTGACCATCTGCAAAAGCGTCGTGTCATGCTAAGTAGTAGTATTTAAGTTAACCTTTTTTTATTGTTACGCTTGGTGATCACCACTAGGGAAATATATTCCAAACAATTGTGATAAGACGAATTAAGGAAAACCTTTCACTCATTGACTTGAAGTACAATCATCATATTGTACAACATTATTTTTTTTTTATATTATAAGTTCTAACTTAAACTTGTTTAGTTTTATTTTGTTTGCAAGTACTATGGGTATTTTGGAAGAGGCTAAGGGGGAACTGATCAGCTACCTAACAGCGTAGGATTTTTCCAATTTAATTGATTAAAATTGGTGGCGCCCCGAACTCACTTTACCGGCCGGTTTTGTAGCACTTTTTGTACCTGACCTGATACTTTTCCCTGAGCGCTTTGAATATTTCAAGATACCTTTACTGAAAATAAAGTGTTACACGATTTTACATACTTTTTTAGCTCGAAACGCATCAATGCATCAAATCTATTTTATTCCGGACTATTCTGCCTTGATGGTACTATGATGCGGCCTATGATGTGTTAAGTCCAGTAAAATCCCAAATATTGAGGATGTCAGTACCATGTTACACTTAAACTGTGCTAAAGTTAGTAACATATAACAGTAACTCATTTCGCTTACTCTTCTGCGGTGCAGCTGTATACTGGCAGAAACAAAGTGAAATTCTAGAAGACCAAAACGTATGAGGCAACACATTTTAGATATCAAAACATTAAATTGACCTAATTAGTTTCGACCATATTCGTACATAACGAACATATTTCATTTTCCAGCAAACCTGGATTCGTTATCGCATTACCATTTAAAAGCAGTTTCGAATGTCTGAATTTAATTCGCAAATTAAGTGAACTGTGAATGTAGTGGGTCACGTGTGGTGACAAATTCAGTTAGTTGCTTATTATTTGAATTTTCCTTTTGCTTTTTTTTAGTGCAACAAATACCAAAAAGCGAAGCTTAAAGTTGATACAAAATCATATCTCATTACTTGTCACCTAGATTTCCACGGGAGTACAGACGTATTTAAAGACCTATGTGTATGGAAAATATCGTTGCAGACTGTGTTTAAATCCTGCAAGTTTTCCGTGCAAAACTGACGTGGGATGATTGGGTTGGAAATTCTATTTACCGCCTTTATCGTATTTCGATGTATTATTTTGTATGGGGCGGCATTCGCCCCGTCACTCGTGGGTTTTAGCTTGACAGCTCGAGTGACAAACATCCGAGCATCAGACAGCTTTGGGGATCGTCTTGTTTCCCATCAAATGTCACGGAATCCTTTTTACGTTGACTGCATTATTTATTGCATCCCATGCCGTTAAAGCCGGTTCTGTCTCCAGCCTACAATCATTTACAGGATTGTAAATTGGTTTCTTGCGAATAATGATAACAGTGTGAGTGATGATTGCTTGGTGTGGATCAATGAAACTACAGAATGTAGAGACGATGTATAATGTGATCATAACGTTTCGGCGCTAGATTAGTGCCATCCTCAGGACAATAAAACACAAGTAATCATTTATCACTCACATATATGTACTTGTAACCAATGTCTCAAATGTTGGCATTATTCTTACAAACACAGCTACCTAAAAGCCACGCTGGGCACAATAACTTCGAAACACGCCATGTTTTTTCGTCCACCAAGCAATTACATAAATTGAGAGAGCGAACAATAATAATCTGAATAAAACGTCGGTTAAAACGTGCCAGGTCCCGCAGAAGGAAATCTTTGACTGACGAAGGTCTGACAGAATGAAAACACCAAAACTATTTCGCTGGAGATAAAGTAATTGAATGGAATTTCGAAAGTCCCTTAACGCACATCTGTTACGTCGAACCATCAGGCTATTCAAATAAATGGTTTGAACAGGTTCTTAAGAACTAGGCTATGAAAACTACAAGTATAAAACTTAATATGCTAACATATGAAAGCAATATGTGCTTTAACAGGCAACTAAATTTCGCAGAAGGTCTCAATGCCGGTTAGAAGGTCAGATTCTTGCTTTCTCTAGATATACTAATTTCAAAAAAGTTATAATTTTGACTCAAATTCGAAGAATATTAAAAATAACACGCGCAATAAATTAAATGTAGCCCCAGATAACACTGAATATTTTAGTATATTCTGACAATCTTGTATAGAGAAGATTCTTTTAGAAATATTTTTGCAATTTTACTTATATTTATATTTATTTATTATTTTTGCAACATTACAATTACTTGGAAAAAAAGCAAAAAAATACTATAATTTTTTCGAAATTCACCAAAGGGTGGTGGGGTATTTCTTTTTTTTTCACAATTTCCAGATTTGACCGCTTATAACTTTAAAACGAGGGGAGCCTAGTGAATTCAACGGTTTCTTGTTCTTTTTTGATGTCCCCTTTCACCTCCAACCAAAGAAAATCCTGCAGGTTCAATAATTTGAAGATAGAGCCCCTCGGTGCTCGATTTTTGGGTATTTTTAGAACATGTTTTGGAGTGAGATGTTGTACAGAGCAGACGCAGGCGACATCCACCAGCGTATTTTAGATCAAACACTGCATGGCAGATGGCTGTCAGTTCGAGAAGCAGCCCATATGGTACAGAGCAATATGGGCTGCTTCTCGAACTGAAAGCCATCTGCGATGCAGTGTTTGATCTAAAATACGCTGGTGGATGTCGCCTGCTTCTGCTCTCAACATATCACCGGTACTCCGTACATTCCCGGTTTTAAACCGATGAATCGAAGTTTCCAATTTGTCGACCAGCCAAAGCTGTACTGATGAGGGGTAGACCCCGAAACCGGTATGCAGATGGGTTAATCGACAAATTGGAAATCACCTACATTCGATGTTTTGGAGTAATAAACTCTACTTATGGAAGTAATTTAAATCTTATCATGTTTATTACGTTCATCGGGGATTGGACTCACATCATTCCGATCAAAAGTAACAACAAAGAATTATCATAATTTTTTCGAAAATGACCAAAGGGGGGAGTATTTCTTTCTTTTTCTCAATATCCAATTTTTACCGCTTATGACTTTAGAACGAGAGTAAAAGTTCGTTTGTTTTTTTTTTTATGTTCTCTTTCACCTCCCACCAAAGAAAATCCCGAAGGTTTAATAATCAGGGAGATAGACCCCTTCGGTTGTCAGTTTTTAGGTACTTTTAGAATGTGCTTCCGATCAACAGTAAAAAAATTACCAAATTTTTTTTCTCACTTTCCAATTCTTACCGCCCGTAATTTTAGAACGAGTGAATCCAATTAGAGTAAATCCAAAGGTTTTTATTTTCATTTTGATGTCATCTCGTTTTCCACATAAAAGTCTTTTAGATTGAATAGTTTAAGAAATATTATAGATTTTAGGTACTTTTAGAATGTAGAAGCATTTAGAAAAAAAGTCCTAATATTGGACTAATCCATTCTTATTATTGTTGCGAACTCAGGTTTCAATAATTCCAGTGTAGCGATTTAGCACGAAAACACTATTTATTTATCCCACAAATACACACAAGTACAATTCGACTACTAAATAACTCACTACTTAACACTTTATAGCCTTCTATTATAGTTTGGTACTTTAGCTTACCTATAGCTCGATTAAATAAGACTACTACTAACGGCGGCGCTATTCGCTTTTTATACAAAATACTAAAAATACAGAAGAGCTCAGAACATTCTTAGAAGAAAAATAATTGATAAGAGACACACAAGAAAAAAGGTCCTAAATAACTGCGTTCTAAATTAATAGAGCAATAAATAACTCGTGACAGTCCCCATGGTCTAAATGTCGCAGCGCCCGGATAGGCCGCGAGCCGCGAAGGTCCAACCTCCAATGTCGCTCCGCCTCCAACAGCCGCCGCTCACCGTAACATTATGTTTTTTACGGTCATTGTTATAAGTGATTAATTTCAGATGAAAAATTCAATTGTCCAAATTAATTATTTCCTGAATGGGAATGGATTATTCTTGGAATGCCACTTTAATATTCAAGTTTACTTCACGAATGTTTTAGAAATATTTCAGGAAAAATTAAAAATAGATATTTATGAATATTTAAATGTTTTTTTTAGATTATGCCATCTCCTTAAATGAATATTTATAAAATGTTCCAAGAATATATTTTGCTATCCCTTACACAAATTGGTTCTCCTCTGCATTCCTGATCATAGTAAATTTTATATTAATACATTTACAGTTTTGATATCCTATGGTAATTGAATCATCAAAGATTTGTTTATTTTACGGCACTATTTGTAATACATAAAAATTAATGTGATCTAAATTGAAGCTACTTTGAATTCGACAAAGAAGAATGGCGAAAGAATTTAATTACATTAAATATCCTTCGTCGAGAGGCTTAACTGACTCGTAAAATTCGGTCATCGTCACTACTAAATAATTCAAAGAGCACCTTATCTACCCCTCGAGTTTTAAACAAATCCCAGAGTTTTGTCTGTTTCTTGAAATTACTTGGAATTTATAAAGCTCTCAAAAAGGATTTCGTTCGTCTATAAGGCCACCTTATTAGAGGGATTAAAATTTAATTTAGTCCAGAAACTTTGCCCCAGGAAACTCGCTCACTCTCAAGTCGGTTACCATCCAGCTGTCATTCACGTAAACTGTTAGGTATCACAAGAACTGTAACCCAAATAAATTGCCGACATATGCTACCGGTAGGAAGTTTCCGTTCGATACTCTCGCAATCTCGCCTCGTCTCGAGTCGAGTTCCCCTCAAACTGAAATTGACAATGATACATTTATGCTTCTCAAACATTTATGTTTTAAAAGTGTATTGGAGCCTTTGGGATGAAGTTCCCCATATAAGCCTGGTAAAAGTTTTTCAAGTGACATATCTGATGGGGAAGCCACTCCAGGCCCGAGGTATTGTTCTCGACATTGCTAAAAGTCGATTTTTTGTTCGCGTCACAAAGTAACCTTATATAAGCAAAGTACGTTACGAGATACTTTCTTTTTGCCCAAGTGTTGTTACAGCAGGATTGTGATATATTAAAATTAAACTCAATATAGATTAAGACGGTATGACGGTTGGTTGTACCTAGAATGAAAATTCAGGGTATGTATTGTATTAGAATAGTATAGAATATATAATACTATACTTTGTCCACGGCCGCCTTTGCCTAATAATTACAAATTATATTATCTATAAGTAGTGTAAATAAAATTATTGAAATGTCAAAGTGACACTCGCGTTTGACGGCAAAACCGTTGCCACCAGTGCATTTTTTACGCTGCGGCATTTGGTTTGCGTTGTTGTCTACCCCTACTGGTTTTCAAGGCAACACATATAACTTAAATGGCGACTGGGAATAATGATATTATTCCCGCAGTTTCAACCATTTATCCCTCTGACGCTATATGAACCCAATTTAAGTTTTGTCAACAAGCTGAATATCATATTATGCAATTATATAAAAATTGAAGGTCATTTTTTTGGTTCGACAATAAGAAAAGTAGAGAAATAATAAAGATTTTGAAATGTTAGTTCTGCGTAAATTTCCTAAACAATAAAAGAATTTACCACTTTTCTAGATTTCAATATGTACCAAATAATGTCACACTCCTGGCTTTATAAAATACGGAGAATTTTTAATAACGTTCCTTTTTTTTCAAGCGGACTAAAAGTACGACATTTGTTTTCTCCATACGCACTCCTAAAGTGGGCTTTCTAATCCTGAGACCAAAAAAGTAGCAAAAAAGTCCTAGGCAGTAAAAGTAAAGTCAAAAGTCACCGCTACTGTCATGGTGGCGCATATATAAACCATCTTATTGCCATCTTTACATTCTTGTTGAAAAAACAAAGGATAGGAATACTCTCAGAGCGCTCGAGAGCACCACCCGAAACCGTTTTTAGTCGAAATCGCATAGGTTCTCGAATTCTGTTAAATGTCGTTGGTTGTCATGCGCGTCATCATATTTATCTGTCCATGTCATTTTTATTAATTTAGTATTAATAATAATACTACAAATTTCTAGTTTACCATAATTTACCTAAACCTCCTAAACCATTGGTTATGATTTAATACCATTAAAACCATTGAATATTGAAAACCACCGATCTAACACATTCTATTTATATACACGACTAATTGGGTAAGTACCTAGACCCGCTTAAAGAGTATGAGAGAAAGTTGCAAAACTGAATCACTCTGAAATAGACCTTCCTGCATGCTTGAAAAAAAAAATAGTATATGTTACTCGGAGTAAAAGGTCTTTTTGTGCTTCGCCCAGTTGCAGGCCTCAGCTTCGCTTCGGCCGTCAATCTCTGGGCTCAGCACGAAAAGACCCACTTTTACTCCTAGTGACATAATCTACTATTTTTGTTGAGAATTCTTAATGACGTTGTTCTCTCGTTGAGAATTCTTAAGAAAAATTTGAATATCAGACATGAAAAATCGGATATAGGTGTTGACGCCTTGAAAACGATTGGCGTGTCAACCAGGTCATAAATACAAAATAGTTATTTTCCTAACTAGTGCGGAAAGTGATATAATCGGGCAGCGGACGAGTGCGGGAAAGACACTTTCCGCACGAGTTAGGAACAATATTTTTTCTACGAGCCAATTCATTGTAACAAAGACAAGGAATAAACATACAATACATAAACAATTTTATCTTTGTCAACAGTATGACAGCTAGATTTATCAACAATCAATTGGTTGTTATGACAAACACTTGGTGTGATTGTTGGTGTGACGTAAAGTTTTAGGCATGAATTGGTGACATTGGAATAAAAAGTACGTATATTATGGGTTTATTTTGTATCAAAAATCAATAAAGGTAAACTTAATAGTTCCTTAAAACAGGTAATAGTATATTGTTTCATAAGGAGCGAAAGTGATTTTTCTGGCGAGGCTCCAACACGGAGCCAGGAAAGTCACTTTAGCTCCGAATAAAACATATTATTTTTTCTCTAAACCTTTTAATTATATTGTAATTAGTACTAATAGACATGTAGACAATCTTACCAGCGGCAGGTAAAGTATTTTCCTGATGCCCGTCGCCGGCAGGTAAAGTGACAGCCACCAATGTCAAATCCTCTTTCAATCATCGAAAACGTATGGTAATACCCATAGGTACCATACATTGCGTTTCGATATTAAATTGCTACTACAATACTTATTTTCATAGAAATATTTGTTACCTTATTGGACTTTTCTGGTAATAATTCTAAAAAAGATTCAACTCAAAACATAGAAAGTGAAATGAAACAGCGCCTATGTATTGTCGGTTTAGATCAAGCAGGAGTACGGAGTCAATGCAGCCAATGAGCAGTCACTTCCGAGTAACGAGGGTAGTCAGTTGAAGTTGTTCATGACGATTTTATATTGTTTTTAGATGCTTAAATATACCATTTTTGGTTCCAATAAATTAACTATAGGTTATATTCGATGTGTTATAGCGATAGCAAAGCTAACAGTATTGCATATAATTCATAAGCAAGTGAAAACATTTTATTTAATGTCATTCTATGAGTAAAGTACATCACTGATTGACGTGGTCAAATTACGCGCTTTCAAAAATATCATCAGCTGTGTCTGTGTATATTTAAATATTTGTGATTAGATAAGGTATGTTTCTACGTATATTCTACGTGTTTTCAAGAAAACAAGAAGGTCTTTATGTGAACAGTAATATTCAATTAAATATCAATAATAATAATGTGTATGGGACATTCCTCCAATATGAAAGTAAGCGCGGTTATGCGGAGAAATCTTAAAGTCTTCCGTAACGCGATGGTTAGAGCGCACTCACTCTTACCATGGCGGTCCAGGTTCAATCTGGCTTTTTTTTTTAAATTGTAATTTTATTATTCTCCGTTTATTTTATTGCTATTTTTTAATTAATTATTGTCATCGTCTCTCTATAATATTCTATTCAATAAAAAATGAAATAATTTTTTAACTGCTATCAAGAGGTACCAATTTGTGTATATAAATGTTACGTTCGTTTGTTGTTTTGCATGTAAATTTCTTAAATCTTGTAAATTAAATTATTATTTTTATTTTATTTTTTCTAATCTGTATTTTTCTAATTTATATAAATTTTTAATTGTAATTCTAAGTTAGTCATGCCGCTGGCCATAAACTTATCGATGTTTCTTGTTTTTACAGCCTTGATAAAGACCACAATATATGGTCGCAACGTTGGCAATTGATAAAAGCTGAATTGTCGTTATTTGTCCCCATCCCGCTAATTCACCTACTATAAGTAAGTATAAACTTCGCATATCGCATCGCAATGTTCTTGAGCGGCAGTAGAAGACTTTACCTGCCGGCGACGAGCGGCAGGAAAAAACTTTACCTGCCGCCGGGATGACACTAAGGAAATGAAGTGTTTTACCTTCGTCTGTTGTGTCAAATAAAGCAGCAATTTAATGACGTTTGGAAAAAAAATGTTTGGCACGCCTGTAAGGCAGGTGCACCTATCTAGATAGACAGACTATAAAGTCTAAATTATATTATAATTCAGTCATTCTTTAAATATTTACTTTCCCGCAAGCCAAGTTTATTTTCACGCCCGCCGTGCGGATAAAAACGCTCGTAGAAAATAGTTATTTTCCTAACTAATGCGGAAAGTGATACGGAACAACGTTATCTTTGGCAACAGTGTGACAGCTGAATTAATCAACAATCAATTGGTTGTTATGACAAAAACTTGGTGTGATTGTTGGTGTGACGTAATGTTTCAGGCGTGAACTGGTGACATTGAAATAAGAAGTACGTATATTATTGATATATTATGTATCAAAAATCAATAAAGGCAAGCATAATAGTTCCTTAAAACAGATAAAAATGTTTGGCACGGCTCTAGATAGACAGACTATAAAGTCTAAATTATATTAAAAATCAGTCATTCTTTAAATATTGATTTTCCCGCACGCCAAGTTTACTTTCAAAAACAAAGTGCGTGCGGGAAAGTTACATAATAAGCACGCTCGTAGAAAAATACTTTTTTAGATCTAAATTTTGAATTCAAATTAAAATTGTAGGAATTATCTAGTAAAATTGAAATTAAAATGGGAAGTTTAACGCCCTGTATATCGGAAGGAATAAAACTTTTTGTCCACGACCACTTAATAATATACTGATATTCAGCTTGTTGACAAAAGTTAAATAGGGATCATATAGCGTCAGAGGGATATATGAGTTGAAACAGCGGGAATAATATCATTATTCCCGCTCGCCATTTAAGTTATATATGTTGCCTTGGCAACCAGTAGGATTAGGCAACAACGCAATATCAAACGGCCCAACGTAAAAAATGCACTGGTGGCACCGGTTTTGCCGTCAAACGCGAGTGTCACTTTGAAATTTCAATAATTTTATTTACACTAACCTATAGATTTTATAATTTGTAATTATTATTAGACAATGGCCGTGGACAAAGTATAGTATTATACTCGCATTTTATGTCCAAAAGTCCCCCCTAAGCGAATAATGGCTATCATAAAAAGCTCATTTAATAATATACTATTACTAAGGCATGTTGGGGTATATTATATTTTTTTCATATGAAGAATGTGCAGTTTTTCTGTAGACCATTCATTACGAGCCACCTTGTATACACGTTAACGTTTCGGTTAATACTGGTCTAGTTTTCTTCGGTTAACGAACTTAACTGATCATTAAAATAATAACTAGGATGACTTGTATAGCGGATTTCGGATAACAAGATTGAAAACACTTCTGTTATGTTAAATTTTTCGACGTTTCGACGATGTATCTGGACTTCTTCAAGGTTATTCCGACCCAAAGAACGGAGGTTTTTCAGCACTTACCCTTTCTTCATCTCCGTATTGACTCCTATTCATCTCCATATTTTGGATCTAATCTGGTTCGAATGTGTTTCTCAGAGTTTAAGGTTGTCCCCATCCCCCTCTAAAGAGGCGACCAGTTGCCCCTTGAACAACAGATGGCTCCTCCTCATATATCTGTATTTTATCTGAACCTCTCTAACGCCTTCAATTATTTTCTTCAGCAGCCAGGATTTTAGCATATAGATTAAACGATTATTGGATTTTCAGCTTTCACAGACCTTTGTCGGTTTTTTTTTTAGCTGAAATATATTCATTGTTTAAGAGCACCACGCTCAGCCACTATTTCATTGAGAACCACAAGAACAATTTCAATATTTGGCACATTAGGTTGATCTGCCATAGTCTCTTCTCACTGTTGAGCCTTGTTTCGTTAATAGAATTATGATCTCGACTCCTCTTTAAGAATATGTTTAGTACCAGTATACATTATTGAGACGCAGTTCGGCTTTAGAAATGCCCTTGGTACCAGAGAAGCAATGTTTGCTCTGAATGTTCTTCTCCAAAAATGTCGAGACCAACGTAAGGATGTTTTCGTGTGTTTTATTGATTATGAAAAGGCCTTCGACAAAATGCAACATGCAACAAAAGATTTACGTATATTTAAGATCCTTTACTGGCGACAGAAGGCAGTCATTTGAGTCAATGGAGGATTTACAGATGAACTTGATTTTGAAGTTATGATATAAAGTTAGATTGTTTTAAATGAAATAACCTATATATTATTGGGTCGTTTGATAGCCTAATTTTAGCAGATTCGATTGATGTATAATTTCATAGTTTTATCTCAAGTATTTTTCGAAAACATAATAAATAAATAATTTTAAATAAAGTCAAGAGACAGCTGATCTTATTTTGTTTTCTTAGATTTGGGATGTATTGTATTGTATTGTATTGTATTCAATGTGAGTGGACTTGTACAGTCCTCCACCCCGACCTGCGGTCTATTGAGGCTCACTCGAAGTGTTGCCAGCAAGGTTTGTCCCTGCTTGCTCCATTAATTGTCATCCGTTACGCCTAGACCCTCAACGAATCTGATGAGTCCCTCGGGCGACACTGCGTTTGCATCTTGAGGCTCAATGATCATGTTTCCGAACAGTGAGTATCTCGATCTGTCAATAGCCGGGCAGTCACATAGGACGTGCTCGACTGCCTCGTCGTCCTCCAAGCACAGCCGACACTCAGTCTCTTCGGACAGTCCTAGTCTGTGCATGTGATATCTCAGGTGGCTATGTTCTGTGTACAGTCCAGTAACCAATCTGAATTTTCTCCTATTTAGTCTGAGGAATGTTTGGGCTTTTGTCCTCCCTATTCCCGTGATAAATTTTCTGGAGTGTGATAGTCCGGGTTGGTTCTCTCACCAGTTCTGGGACTTGGCATTGCTCCATTTCTGGAATTCAGCCTTGACCAGAGAGTATGGGGCTTCCAGTGCCGGCTTCGGGCCTGCGAACGCAGAGCCCGTCGCCCTCCTGGCTAGAGAGTCGACCCTCTCATTGCCTTCGTTACTACGATGGCCCGGAATTCATACCAGTATGACGCTGTTCTCCTGTGTTCTTCTGTGACAGTTTTTAACAGTTTTGGGATTGCAGCGCAAAGACATAAGCGACTATCCTGGCAGATCTTTATTGATCTATTGTGTCGTCCCTCCTCTAATAGGTGTCAGGCACATAATTCAATGGCATGTATCTCTGCCTGAAACACTCTGGTTAATCGGCCCAGGCTCTCTGCTATGCAGATGCCATCCGATCTCCCGTACATTCCGGAGCCCATACATCGGTTTTGGATTCGTCCGTGTACCAGGTACTTCCTGCCAGTTGCAGATCTTTGTCTCGTTCGTACCAGTCTGCCTATGAGGGAACCCTGACGACGCGACGTAGCGAGTCTGTAATGTAGGTTTTGATGGCATTAGATCGGAGACCATTATTGGTCGCATCATCGAATGGCTGCGGTGATATGTACCTACGTCACTTACTGCAGCCGGTATATCGGCTTCATTGCCTCTCGTTCCATGGGTATTGGAAGTGGAAGCAGGTCAAGCATGTATGTCAAGCATGCGCTCCTGCCGTGGGCGTCGTTCTCATTGCCAAAGTGATGCAGAGGCATGTTTGTCTTTGCAGAGAGGACATTTTAGTTTAGATGGAGTTTTGTCTGCTCTTTCGATACCAAACTATGGCCTCATATGTGATTATCCGTCTTATTATCGTCACGTATATCCACATAGTTTGTTGGAGTCCCATCCCGCATGATTTGCCACACAGGTTACTGAACGACAAAAGGGAGAGCTGTGCCCTCCTAACGGTATGAGTCACATGTGGGGTCCATGTGAGTGATCTGTCCAAAATGACTTCTAGAAATTTTACTTCGTTGGTAAACGGGATTGTCATCCCGAAGAAAGATGGCGCTTTCAGGAAGTCCAGCCTCTTTTCGGGTAAATGGCACAATCACCAATTTTCTAGAATTTATCGCTAGGTTTTCTTTTGAACACCAGCTGTGTACAACATCCAGCACCTCTTGCAACGTACTGGAGATTTGTGGGTCTGGGTGGTTTCTTATAAGAATAACGATGTTGTCCACGTATGCTTGGACCTCCACTCCCCATAGTTCCAAAGTAGCCAGAAGTTCGTCCACTAGTAGGGACCAGAGGAGTGGTGAAAAGACTTCGCCCTGTGGACAGCCTCCCGCTGTTGAGAATCTGACGTCATCGTTTAATGATGTGTAATCAGTCTGGATTCTAACATGTCGCGAATCCGGTTGGTTATTGTTGGTCGACTATTCTCGCTTTACTGGCGCTGAGGAAGGAGTCTGTAGGTGCATCGTTAAAGGCCCATACGATGTCTATGAAAACACTAAATGCGATACCTTTGGTATCCAGGGTATCTTGGATCTTCTCCATCAGGTTGTGGAATTCTAATTCAGTTGATTTGTTAGCCTGGCATGCATACTGTTCCGCATTAAGAGGGTGCGTTGCTCCTCATGTATAGGTCTAGCAGCTTTTCCAAGCTTTTCAGCAGGAACGAGGTTAGACTGATTGGCCTGAGCGATTTAAGATCTTTTCCCCTACATCCCATTTTTTGTATGTAGACGACCCTCAACCTGGACCAGCAGTTTGGAATAAAGTTCCATGCAAGGTTCACTCTAAAGCACTTTGTTTATGGAGGTGCGAGCTGATCCAGGCCCTGTTGCAATAACGCCGGGAACATTCCATCTTCCCCAGGGGATTTGTATGGCTGAAAAGCCATAATCGTGGATTTTAGCAGGGTTGGTTTGACCACTTTTTTGGAGAGCTCCAAATCTGCTCTCTTGGGTCGTTTAAATCGTCCAGTTGCAGATTGAAATAAGGTTCATGCTGATCGTAACATCTAAAACTTCATGTCTGTTACAGTTACAAAAGTTGGGCTGTTGCCTGTATTGATAATTTTTAGGTCTACCTGTGCTAGGTAGTTAAGTAGTGAATCACCCCTTATGTTAATGTTGCTGCTGCCCCAAACCGTGTGGAGGGCGTTCGCATCACATCCCAGTATTAGCTGGGCATTGCTTCTCTTAGCGTGGTCGAGTCACCGCACCGCCTCAGAAGGAAGTTGTTCAGCTGCAGCATCTGCAGGGAGGTAGACTGAGCAAATGATTATATTTGCCTTGATGTTCTGTGTGGTCTGCTTCGGTCTATGACTGAATTGAATCCTTCCAAAACCGAAGAAAGGTCTGAATTGTATGTCTGCTAGGACTGCGAGTGACGTCTTGTGGATGACAAAGGTTCAGGTTTGTCCAGGACCCGCTTCTACGCGATATAGGATCGTTCATTGGCTGGTGTTCAGCCCATGGTTCATTTTCCTGAGCCGCAGTTTTACCGTTTCAGGCGTTAGTCGCTGGTCGGTGGTGTTATCTGGTATGTAAGATACACAGATGTTGGGTTTTGGCATGTCTGATCTCTTTACGAGTCTGAGATGAGCACCATCTCAGGGTTGGCCGTCAACCGAAGCTTCCAACCCTGAAATCTTACCTGTGTATCTTCCGACAGGTTTTCGACTGCATTCAGGATTGCAGCCTGTGTCAGCGGGTGTTGGTCCGCGCTCACAGTAGCTCTCAGGTAGTCTGGGTGGATTATGCACCCCTGTTCCCCCTTAGAGCCTCCCTGTAGCTGCCCCCTCGGGCACCCTTCGCGGCTTTTTCTTAGCCTGCTTGGGTGTGCTAGCCTACGACTGTTGGCGTTTTGCCCCTTGGGTAGAGCTGGCTGTGGGAGCTGTTTTCTTGCGATTTCAATAAAAAAAAAACGGTACTCTACTCACAAGCGCTAACGTGCGCCGTTTTTTATACTTAAATGATATTTTATGATGAAAAACCTGGGTAAAACAGTAAAAAAATAAAATTATAAAAGTGGTTACACAATGCTGATCATCGATTTGAAAGTTTGGCAACACCTTTTTGAAACACCCACCGATATTTTTGCAAATATTTTGAAAATGGTTAGAGTTAAAAAGTTTATGTAACAGGCCATCTTCTTTCAAAAATATGGAAACATAAATCTTAAAACAAATTATAAGTGGCAAACGATAAAGAATTGTGGGGAAATGGGACCAGATACCAGCAGAATACATTCCTGTATATTTTGAAACATCTATGTAGACCATAATAAGTTACCCGCATACTATTTTTAAAGTGATTATCTTCAAAACTAGACGAGTTATGGGAAAAAATGTCAAACTTTGAAAATGTGAAATTCTATATCTGTTTAACGAAGCGAACGAGGACCTATTTATATACATTTTTCTTCAGCTGTTTTTTTGGTCTATACTAAACTGCTAAATTATTTGTATATGCAAGAATTTTAATAAAAAAAACTTGAATAAAGAAAGCAGATACAGGAAATAATAATTATCATATATTTTAAGAGTTTTTAAGTAATTTTAAGAATTTAAAAAATTCCTATAAACATAATTCAGAAGACAGCGCACTATAGATGATACATCCGATTATCTCATTCTATCTAAACTAGCTAGAAACATGCATAAATAAATACAGTTATTTCAACTTTCGAAGAAAATGACGTCGTCCTCATTCGCCCCGCCATCCTAATTGATTTATTAGACATCCGAGGTCGTACTTTGGGCTAGAATTTGCGCAAAATTGTTCATGATTTATTACAGGAAAAAAAACCGACAAGACTTTCTTGTTCCTCCTTGTCAATTTCACTCGATCCTTGCGTGTATTCCAAACTTTCCAATGCAGAATAATACACAATATTCCGAACTTTCAGAAGGGATTTGTTTCGCAATAGAAAAACTTTTGTTTATGTGTCCTGGAGAGATCTTAAAAGCAACATAACTACCTAGTTCGAAACTTTTCGAATTATTTTAAAATATTGGTCGAGAAAGGTACATTTCCGATGAGTGGAAAATCAATTATTCGGCTGGAACGCAATTATTCGAACAAAACTGGAAGGAGGGAGTGGCGAAACTCTTTTATTACTTTGAAAAACGACTCTCAAAATTTAAAAAGTTCCGCGTAGAAAAGAGCTCTTAATTCACTGTTAAACGAATTTAGTATTAAAATTAAATTAGATTCTGGAAGTTCACTTAACGAAGCTGTAATTCGCAGTTACTTTAGTAGGTGTTTTCGATTTAAAGTCGCCGTTTGTTTCCGAAGTGCTGCAAAACCGAGTGGCGCAAAATACAATTTGCATAAATCGAATTGTCAGATATGCAGGTAATTGCCAAACCTTGGTAAAAGTAAAAATAACTAATTAATCTTTGCATATTTTGCTAATAGCCAGGCATTAAATTCGCGCATCAATTATCGGGCCTGAAATTTTAATTAACTAAACCGGGCAGTTTGAAATGAAATTCTAACAATACAACAAATCACAGGCATATGTCGGATGGCTGATTAATAATATCCTTGACTTTTATGACTGAAAAATGTACACCGTTTGGAAAAATGTGCTTACTTTGGGGTTTTATAGGAATTTTTTTATTAAACCTTTGATTGCCACGAGCATTTTTCTACCAAAAAGGTTTTATTAAACATCCTCAAAATTGTTCACATAATGCAACATTCCACAGTCTTTTTTACAGTGTGCGTTATAAACAAAAAAGTAATTGAAAAATGCATCATGCTGGCACCGATAAAACAAGTATTTAACCAAGGAAATTCCTCCATATTTCCACAAAATACTTTTTGGAAATCCACGCTCTTTCTCAATAATTAAATTTTCAATAAAGCAGCGAACGGCCCCCTTAGTTTGAGCCTTACTCAAAAGCCTGTATTGTTGCATTCACAGACTTTGAGGTCTGTTTCCAACTTCAAAGCGAAATGTCTTATGGCAGCAATGACACACGCTCGAAGGAACCGAAGTTCGAAGTGTTTTCAGTATTGAGAGCTCTTATATTAATCAATTCGATATTTAATTGAGAAAGTTTTCAGGGGTCTGGCTACGAGATGTTCTATGGAAGTCTCAATATGTCTCGGCTTAATTAGCTGAGTGGACTGCTAGTTTGGGAAGATCTTTTAACGAGGAGTTTCCGATTAAGTTTTCTATCTAAGCCAGTTTAAATTAATAATAGCAAAACGTACTGCTTTATAACCTGATCTAATGCTTTACCCATGTTTACGATTTGTAATTTTCGCTCGGATTTTGTTTTCCACTTGAAACAAATTACATTTTCTAGTGTTTACAACTTCGCCCGCAGAAATATTCACAGAATTTGTAAAGGCAACACTCAAAAGAGAAAAATATTTAATTACATTTCTCTCATTCTACTTTTAAAATTAAAACCGTTATCATAATGTTAAACAAAAACTAAAAAAAAAATGAAACACGATCGTCGGAAGTTCAACTCTGTGGGACTCACAATGAAGTTAATTAATTTCGAATGTTTTTACTCCTGCTGTCGAAAGAGAAAAATGGCAAAAAATGCATTTCATGTAGGATACCGAATATTCAATTGTGCCAGTTCGCCGCATTAGAACCGATCGATAATCATATTGGTCCGTTTCACCGAGCTCCAAGTATTATCAAGTTATTAGTAGTTAGTCATGACTGAAGTACACCATATGTAAACGTAAAAGAATTGTATATATTGACAGTGATTTGAACTTTAATTTAGCGACTATTCCCATATTCTTAATTAAGAAGGAAAAGAAGATAAGGCTGAATTAAAAATGTTGCAATACTAATTGTAATAATTGAGCCAAAAATTACTCTTTGGGAAATTTTTCAAAATAAACAGTGTAATTCAATGCCGATACGAGTACTAGCTCTCGGAGTAGTTGTTTCTGTTTGTTTCCTTCTTAACAGCTGCAATATTTTAGAAATACAGTAAACAGATATGTTTTTAATTTAAACATTGTAAATATTGCTGTTTTGCATAGTTTAAACTAGGGTTTTCTACGAAAAAGCTAAAAAGTTTGATCACTATGAATATGTAAAACCGATAGAATGTTTAAATTTTTATTTTAACGCCTTTATTTTCCATATCTCGGGAGGGCTCTGTAATAGCTCCTGACCTGCATCACTTGAAACTCTTCTGGTTGATCAACATTTGAAGCAATTGGCTATTCCAACACTCGATTATTAAAAATTGATATAATTTTAAGGATAAAGTTAACTCAGATAAGTTTCGAACCAGCAAAGCAATAGACGGTCATAGAGGCAATGATATGTACAACTTCGCAGATTACTCTAACTTCAGCAATGCAGTTTCCAATGATGCAATTCACAGTTTTTACTCTTCTGCAGATCCATTACATTGTAGCATTCGTGAAGGTGATCCAACGAGAGTCACGTTAAATTCTGCACATAACAATAGACAAAATGGGTCGAAAAAATAGTGTATTATTAAACGAGCTTTTCATGATCCGCATGGGAGACTTGCGCCCCTCGCCTGCGGCTCGGGACGCAAACGTCCCCTAAGGGAATAATGGCTATAAAAAGCGAGTATAATACTATACTTTGTCCACGGCCATTGTCTAATAATTACAAATTATAAAATCTATAGGTAGTGTAAATAAAATTATTGAAATGTTAAAGTGACACTCGCGTTTGACGGCAAAACCGGTGCCACCAATGCATTTTTTACGCTGCGGCATTTGATATTGCATTGTTGTCTACTCCTACAGGTTGCCAAGGCAACATATATAACGTAAATGGCGAGCGGGAATAATGATATTGTTCATTCAGTTTCAACTCATTTATCCCTCTGACGCTATATGAACTTTAGTTAGCTTTTGTCAACAAGCTGAGCTCCCGCTGGCTATTTAATATGTTGCCTTGGCAACCAGTATGAGTAGAGAACAAGCACATCAAATACACAGCGTAAAAAATGCACTGGTGGCACCGGTTTAGCCGTCAAACGCGAGTGTCAATTTCACATTTCAATTATTTTATTTACGTTTGTTACTTCAGATTTTATAATTTGTAATTAGACAATGACCGTGGACAAAGTATAGTATTATACTCGCTGTTTATGGCCATTATTCCCACGGGAGACTTGCGCCGCTCGCCAACGTCCTTCTAAGGAAATAGTGGCTATCATAAAAACCTCGTTTAATAATATACTGTTTATTGCCCGTGGTGATCTCAGGATTTAGTTCTTTGAAAACTTTATTTTTATATTCTGTTCCAGTATTTTTTGCATCTCGTTAGGCTTGGAAATTTAACATATTTCACCCAGTATATATAATGGACCCTGACAGTGATTGATAAATTAGTTTAAGGTTATGGATATTGTTTACTCTTAAGGCTACATAGATGCCAGACCTTCATAGTTATTAACTCTTGCGATAAGTAATTTATGTGTTTTTAACGGTTAACTTAATTATTAAACTTTGACCGTTATTAGCAATAAATGAATATAACAGACTATTCTTCACTTTTCGCCACTTTTCATTCAATTCCAAAACTCTAAGCTTATTATCATTCATCATCGTGTATACTAAGGTAATAAAATCCGTGAGCCTTATTCTTTTTACGTATATTGAGCGTTCCAAAAAGTGACAGTTTACAGGTTTACAATTTACCATGAGGTTTTAATATTATTTACGTAACATAGCTATATTCTGTTCAACAGTAACATTCTGAGGAAAAAATTAAGAAACTACAATAATTTATTCTGTAATTATTGTAAGTAGTAAAACAACGATTTATTCAGCAGTTATTTCCCATAGTGACACATTTTTGTCGTCTTTATTCAGTTCTTCAAAATTGTTAGTTTTTTTTACGTATACCTGTTACTGGTGTCACATGGTCTGCTTCATCCTTGTCGAGGGCTTGTTCTTATATAATGTTTTGTACAGTTCTAGTAGGTACTCACCTAAAAATAAAGAACATATAAAGGTATATTGAAAACACGTCTATTTAATAAATTAGATCCAATAATTTTCTTTGTTTATGTTAAACTGGAAGTGCTTTTAAATATTTTTATCTTTACCAAACCAACCAGAATATGCATGATCTATATCGCATTTGGTAGAGTAGTTTTTGGAACCCTATACGATTTGTTATTTGCAAAACTAAGGTTCCAGTATATAATAGCGCATTGGGACTGAGTGAACGTGATTATGTCTTTTGTAAACGAAAGCAAAATATGTATATAAAAAATGAGACTTTTGCAAAATAATTAATGAGTACCTGGTAATAAGTAATTTCCTTACAAGTCGTGTATGAAAGCGCTTCCTGGCACCCCCCTACACTGGTAATTTAAATTTGGACGGCTTTTTGGTATTAGTGTTAGTAGCCTTCTATTCCAGGAAATCTTCTGGATGTAAGTCGCTTTGCAGCTAGTCATCGCGGGTCAGGAGACCTTCAGCTTTTCTAGGTGAGCGTCAATGTCTTCTTCTATGATTTTCCTTTTTGCCTGGCGCACTTTTTGTAATATTTACGTCTCAAGGTTTCAAGCCTGATATTCAGCCCTTCAATAGGTGGCAGCTATAAGGTGAATTTGTGCGAGGACCGAGAAGCGGTGTTAACTGACATGTGAACTGTACTACTGTCGTGTAGACGTTTTTGTGTGTCGGGGGTGCTGATATCTACCTAAATAGGTTATTTTGCTTTGCATATCCTGGTTAATAAAATTATTATTGTTGCATTTCTCTATTCTATAATAAGTAGAATTACAAAAAGCAATTAACCATAGTACATAACACTTTTATACTTACAACATTATTAACAGCTTATGAATGAAGACATTTAGTAGTATTTCCTGTCCTCAAATAGGTCCTACAGCCAATGCAAGAAAAAATTATACTTGTATGCGTACTTACCTCAAAAATATTGCACGTCCTTCTTGAAAAACTCTTTTTTATAAATAATTGAATTTTCTTGTCAATTATTTTGGGCATTTTGGAATTCTTTTACCCTTTAATCCACTTAAAATGTTGATACACGTATTGAAAATTGACAACGACGCAACTTCAATTTGACGAAATATTAAAGCTTATTGGAGACAATTGCGACTAGAAATATCAGATAGTAATTAGTTTGACGGTATTGGTTAAAAAAAACATGTCAAGCGATCTTATTGGCCAGCTCTCAAATTGCCGGTTTTAGTTATGAACTTCCAATTCTGTATTTACCGTATCTTTTTTGACGACAAGTAAACGACAATTGCCGTCGATGTTATACAGGGTAATTTCCATGGCAATGTAATATGCAGAAAAGAATGGAATACGGTATACACAGTAAGAGTTAAAAAATAATTGCTAATTGTTGAAGAGGCAGGAAAAAGTTAGAAAGGAACCACCGAATACACAAAGAACAAAAATCTTTATTAAATATGACATGTGTTTGATCACTGCTACCAACATCATACGCAGAGATGGTTTGGTAGAAAATTAGACGTATATCCTATGCACCAAAAATGCAATATTCTACATTTTCAACCTGATGTCATGTACGAAATTAAATATCAACAAACAACTTTATTTTTTGTCCAAAATACATTTAAATCAGAGGCTGAAAGTAATGCGGCAATTTCAAAATATACAATAATATTTATAAAATTGTTAAAAATACTTAAAAATATAAAAGGAATTCTGTTGTGTACTGCAGATGTAAACTTTAAAACATTAAAGAACGACACATATACCATATTCCATTATTTTCTGCATCTTACATTGCCATGGAATTTACCCTGTATAACATCGACGGCAATTGTCAGAATTGGAAGGTGATGAACTAAAATCGGCAATTTGAAAGGTGGCCAATAAGATCCCTTGATTTTTTTTTAACCACTAAAGTCACACTAATTACTAACTGGTATTTTTAGTCGCAATTGTCTAAAATAAGCTTTAAGATTTTGTCAAATTGAAGTTGCGTCGTTGCCCGACACACAAAAACGTCTACCCGACAGTTCTACACTTTACATGTCAGTTAACTCCGCTCCTCGGCCCTCGCACGACTTCACCTTCCAGCTGTCACCTATCGAAGAGCTGAATGTCAGGCTTGAAACCTTGAGACGCATACATTACAAAAAGTGCGCCAGACGAAAAGGAAAAATTATAGAAGACATTTTGAGTGGTAGTAGATCATCTAGAAAAGCTGAAAGTTTCCTGACCCGCGATGAATCGCTGCAAAGCGAGTCATTTCCAGAAGATTTCCTGGAATAGAAGGCTACTAATACTAACAGCAAAAACACGACCTGTAAGCAAATTACTTATTACCAGGTGCTCATTAATTCTTTTGCAAAAGTCTAATTTTTCATATACGAGTATATATTTCGCTTGGGTTTACAAAAGACATTATCACGTTCACTCAGTGCCACTGTGCTATTATATACTGGAACCTTAGTTTTGCAAATAACAAATTTATATAGGGTTCTAAACACGACTCTACCAAGTGTGAGAAAGATAGGGCATATTCTGGTTGCTTTGGTAAAAATAAAAATATTTAGTACCACTTCCAGTTTAAGATAAACAAAGAAAATTATGGAATCTAAATTATTAATTAGATGGGTTTTCAATATACTTTTCCACGAAATTTATTTTTAGGTGAGTACCTACTGGAACTGTACAAAACATTATACCGGGTGTCCAGCAGAACCCTGGACATAGGAGATAAACATGGGAAATCGGTTTTTATTTTTTTGCGCCTGTACGGTTGATTTGATTGAAAAACTTTTAAGAGTAAAGTTGTAGAGTTTATGGTCAGTTATCATCCTGTAATTTTTTCAATACCACAGTTTTGGCTGTTTTTTGGAAAAAAGCCTCGAAAAGTGCAAAAATTTGAATTTGGCGCGTCACCCCCGCCATGCATGTGCAGTGTCGCCAACATAATAATTTCTTATGTCAGAGTCAGAGCAGATTTTCCTTTCTTATTTATTTTGAGGGACTATCATGTAGTAATTAACGTGATTATGAAGTGAAAATTAACCGAAAACCTGACGATAATGTTCTTAAATCATACGGTAAGTAAAAGTTACGTTTATTACTATCATAAGTAGTAAAAGGAAAATCATTCCAATTTGTGGATGGCTGGTTGTCTAATTCATTTTAGATTAGTAACAGACAACGGATCGACGATATGTCTCTTGTCTTTGTCATTGGTAAAGCTAAAAGCTAGGTTAATGTTAAGAATTATTAAGGACGGCAAGTTGGGTGGATACATTTGTTGGGCAAACCAAGAACCAAGCTTGAAATGTGATTGTACTCTACAAAGGAGTTATCGTGGAATTGGCAAAAAGAAAATACGGATTGGCCGGTCTTAAAAGAACCATTTAATTACATACTACAAAGAAAGTGAATAACCACCCATGTGTTTAACATCAAACACAGAGGTAAACAAGAACAATAAACAAATAAATAAAATACAGGACTAGATGTGGCACATTAGAGAAATTGTTCAAAATGATCATCTTCTGCAGAGGTACAATATGCAAGCCTCTGTTCAAAATTGCGACATGTATTGTCCAACATCACCACCGTGACTTGACTACAAATTTCTTGAATGGCAAGTTTCAACTCTTGAACATTTGCATATTGTTTATTTCTCTGGTAGAGACGATCTTGAATGAATCCCTAAACAAAAAAATCACAGGGATTCAAATCCGGAGAGCGAGGTGGCCAATTAATTGCTCCAAACTTTCCTATCCACCTATCACCAAATGTTTCGTTTAAAAAACGTCTATTTTGCAGTGCAGTGTGACACGACGCCCCATCTTGCATGTAAAAAACCCGCTCTAATGGCTGGATGGCTTCTACAGCAGGCAAAATGTCATTGCGAAGCATATTGCCATATTTGTTGGCGTTCAAACTGCAATCAATGAAAAATGGACCTATAACATGTCGCCCCAAAATGCCGATCCACACGTTACAGTTGCTCGACGTTGGTCTCGATTGTCATGCACTATATGTGGGTTTTGGAGTGCCCAAATCCGATCATTTTGTTGATTTGAAGAGCCAGTCAATCCAAATTAGCATTCATCCGTGAAACAAATGTTTCTAACAAATCTTGGGGATGCAATAATTTTTTCGGTCAGGATTTCACAAAACTCCATTGGGGGGAAAAGGTGGGTCGGTAAGAGTTGTTGATGGTTCTCTTGTTTGTAGCTTTCAAAACCTTCTTTTTGCAGATAATTATGGATGGTCGATCTAGTAAGTCCAGTTTCTGGCCAATCTGTCGAATACTCTTGGAAGGATCATCGTTTACTGTAGCAAGAACAACAAGTTTTGCCACATTTTCATCCTCGGGAGACGCACCAGCTTGAAGTCGTCGCTTTAGCTCACAGGAACATATCGGGTTAATACTCCCAGTTTCCTCAAAACGAGCAACCATCGCCTGAAGTTAACTGCATGCTGGTATTGGTTGTTCAGGAAACAATGCAGCAATGTTGTCTCGAATTTGAACAAAGGAATTACCAGCCCAGTATTGTTTTAAAACAAGTTTTCTCTCCTGAAAATTCATAACTAATGAAACATTTAAATAAGAAATAATAAAAATAAAATTTTACACTGTATCAACAAAATGGTTTCTAATTTCCTTACTTTTAATATCAATAAATACAAGGTTTCTGTATACATTACATTTTTATTTCGGGGAAATTGTGTGTGAAAAAGTGGATGCAACAAGTACCAAAATAAGTATATTTCCATAATCAATCTATACATAAATTTCTTAACGGAAGAAATTAACAAGTGGACATGAAAAAGAAACGTAACATAAATTTAGGTAATAATACAGATAACAACAATTATTCCTATAAAAACACTATCACTTTTATTAAGATTCAATTCAATTCAATTCAAATTTATCATGTTTACAATCACCAAAACAACAATGTACATACGTCAAAAATAGAATAGTCTACAATTTAAATTTATATAAATTCAGTCCAGATGCCATTATTTACTTAATACTAAAAGCTTACAGTCAACATCCTAAAATAGACTATACAGAGAGAAGAAAAAAAATTAATAATTTTGATTAATATACTTAAAATACTCGCATCACATTAAAAAACATTTACCATTAAAATTTGCCTAATTTCCTTTCGGAAACTATCCACTGTCAACGCTTTAATTTTTATGTCTGCTTATTTGCTATAAACATTTGTTCAACCAATGAATGTTAATTTGGATTAATGGGTCCCTCAAATCAACAAAATGAATGAGTTTGGACTCTCTAAAATCCACATACAGTGCAGGACAACCGAGACCAACGTCGAGAAGTTGTCAATGTGTGGATTGGCATTTTGGGGCGCACTGTATTTGGTTTTCCAATGAGATTTTGTCTGTCATAGAAGAGTCCAGCACTTAGCAAGGGTTTTTTACATGCAGAATGGGGCCTCGCGTCACACAGCAGTGCAAAATAGACACTTTTGAAGTAAAACATTTGGAGATAGATGAATTCACCTCAATAACAACAACAACAACGAACACCCTTAATTGGTGACAAGAGACAAATTGTCATGTCATCGTATACCTATAATTTAAGAACATTATCGTCAGGTTTTCAGTTAATTTTCTCTTTTGGCGTTTTTCCAAAAAATAGCCAATACTGTGGTATTAAAAAAATTACAGGATGATAGCTGACCATAAGCTCTACAACTTTACTCTTAAAAGTTTTTCAATCAAAACAACCGTACAGGCGCAAAAAAATAAAAACCGATTTTCCATGTTAATCTTCTATGTCCAGGGATCTTCTGGACACCCGGTATAAGAACAAGCCCTCGACAACGATGAAGCAGACCATGAGACACCAGTAATAGGTATTCGTAAAAAAACTAACAATTTTGAAGAACTGAATAAAGAATACTAAAATGTATCACTATAGTAATAATAATTATAGAATAAATACTACTAATAACTTACAATAATAATTATAGAATAAATTATCGTAGTTTCTTTATTTTTTTCTCAGAATGTTACTGTTGAACATAATATAGCTATATTATGTAAATAATGTTGATACCTCGTGATAAATTGTAAAACTGTAAAAATTCACTTTTCGGAACGCTCAATATAGTGTATATTATATGATGATGAATGACAATAAGCTTAGAGTTTTGGAATTGAATGGAAAGTAGCGAAAAGTGAAGAAAAGTCTGTTATTTCATTTATTACTAATAACCGTCAAAGTTCAATAATTAAATTAACCATTAAAATCACATAAATTAGTTATCGTAAGAGTTAATAACTATGAATAAATTAGTTGCCTTAACATCTGGAATAACTGGAAGAGTCTGGCATCTATGTAGGCTGAAGAGTAAACAATATCCATAACCTTAAACCCATTTATCAATCACTGTCAGTGTCCGTTTTATATACTGTGTGAAATATGTCAAATTTCCAAAGCTAACGAGATGCAAAAAAAACTGGAACGTATACTCTGTTCAGCGAGGGTTAAATATTGCGTCATAAATTGTGACGTCATACAAAAAAACACGTCTGTCTCTGATAAAATGTGAGTTGAACAAAATCTCAAGTTAGTTATGTTTGTAGACATAGGCAGGTATCAGTTTAGCCTTTTGTGCAAACATTCCAAAGTTTTTCCATTTCGGGTATTAATTCAGAAGGAATATCCGCAGCAGCTTTACCATAGACACCTGCTATGATTCACCCGGCCATGGATGTAGATCATAAGATATGGACAAAATCGGCCCAAGATATTCTGAGTATTTTTGTATGCTTACTATACCTAGTAGTGCTCCCAAGTTGCGTTGTAAAACCAATAAGCAGAAACACTTGTCGTCGGGTCGCCAAACATGTTTTTTCTTTTTTCGTTCGAATGCACCCTTTTCTGCGGAATAGTTGAATACGTGTCGGCATGAATTCATTGATTTGAAAAAAAAACTCTTAGGCCATTATTGTATATTCAATTCTTGAAATTTTTCTTAGAATTTAATTGATGCAATATGTGATAATAAGACCTGCAATATAAATAACTTAAATTGAGTACATAATCTAAGTAAGTGTGGGCAATTTTTTTAAGACACCTAACCGCAGCTTTGTTTTTATCTGAGTCGCATGCATGCACCGTTCTTCCACAGGTTTTCTTTAGTTGATTCAGTCAAACACCTCGCTAATTTTGATTAAAGTTTTCCACAGAAGCGGATCTAGCCTTTAGGTGACCAGGGGAAGATATTTTTGTGGACCAGTAGGTGGTTGTTCAGGGACAGGGGCTTCTTTCCAACCCTTCATAGTTCCTACGGGACGTATGTTGATGGAATTTCTTCCGCCGCTTCGTCGATTGTAACTCCTTGTTTCTTCACTATCTTGGAAATTTTCTCCGGTTTTTCTTCACACAGTGGCTTCTTCTACATGATCCCTTAAAAGCGGTTCTTTCTTTTCTATATTTAGTTCTACAAAAGCTGGACGCGGATTTCTAAATTTTGACGACATTTTGACATTAAGCATCAAACTGACTTTAGCTGGTGGTTTTATTATTAATAAGAACTAATAATACGCCTGTTTTTTTGACTAATAATACGCCTGTTTTTTTCTAATGAAATGAGATGAGTAATGTGACGTCATATTGAACCCTCGCTGAACACAGTATAAATTACAAACACAACATAAAATAATGTAAGTCTCTACGCTATAAAAACCATTCATATAAGTATCAGCACTCAGTAACTAAAAGTATATTATTAAACGATCTTTTTGTGATAGCTATTATTCCCTTAGGGGGACGTTTGCTTCATGAGCCGCAGGCGAGGGGCGCAAGTCTCCCGTGGGAATAATGGCCATAAAAAGCGAGTATAATACTATACTTTGTCCACGGCCATTGTCTACAAATTATAAAATATGTAGGTACTGTAAATAAATACCTAAACTTGACATGTATATACATATAAGGTTTTCGACTTCGCTTTTCTGGAAGAAGGTTTGTGCTAGTCTTTTTGGCGGCTTCTACTATCCCCGGTGGCGTACACATGTAGTCGAAATCACTTTCAGAATCAAAGACCTGATTGGAAGGACATAGCAGATAAAAGCCCGGAAGTAAAAGCTATGTGGGCTTAATGGGATTCCTTGGCGATTCAAAATGAGTTACTGAAGAGGACTTGGGAAAGCCCCGACGGGAAAAGTGACACGCTCCAGCTTGTACCAGAAGGTAGACGGACAGATGTCTTGCGAGAAATGCCCAATTGAGTGTCTGAATGCTATTTTGGAGTGAATAAGATCCTGGATAGAATTCGGTAAAGGTACTACTGGGTGAATTGCCGAGAAGACGTCGAAGAGTGGTGCAGAAATTGTGATACCTGCGGCTCCGTAAAAGGACCCCAAAGAAAGACTAGGGGGCAAATGAAGCAATACAATGTTGGCGCCCCACTTGAAAGAATTGCGATCGACGTGGCAGGTCTTTTTCCAGAATAGGATGATGGCCACAAATACATCTTAGTTGCCATAGATTATTTCACTAAATGGCCTGAAGCTTATGCAATACCAAATCAGGAAACTAGCACCGTGGCAAGGGTATTTGTGGACGAATTCTTCAATAGATTCGGTGTAATATGACAGGACATACCTCTGCCAAGGTTATATTTAGTAAAGAACTTCGTTTTCCGCTAGATTTGGTGTACGAATCACCAGAAGAACCAGTGCAAGATGTCCAGAACTTTGCTGAAGAACTCCGAGAAAGATTAAAGGAAATTCATCGAAACGTGAGGACAAAGACAAAGATTGTCAGCGATCGGATGAAAGCCAGATATGACCTAAGTGCGAATTCTGCAGAAGGCAGGTGACTTGGTTTGGCTGTATAATCCACAGAGAAAGAAAGGAAAGTCTCCCAAGTTGTCTCCAAGTTGGGAGGGTCCATATATCATCAAACGGATCAACGACGTGGTATACAAGGATCCAACATACCCCTAGAACAAAGATGAAAGTGGTTCATCTTGAACGGTTAAAGACTTACAGTCGTGGAGATTTCTCTAATCGGGACAATCAGAACTAAGATGGGGGCAATGTTACGCCCGACCGTCTGTCCACAGAGATTCGGGCCGAAGCGGCAACGCCGAGCACCGACCGCGACCCCTGGAAACCCATCTAGACTAAACGAGAACCGGGAACAGTCGCCTCCGTTCTCGAAAGTACGAGAGTGTGTTCAGGCCGAGTATATAAACCAGCGAGCCGCGCGAGATGGGATGGAATAGATAGTGAATAGATAGAGAGAATAGATAGAGAATCGTGTTGTAATAGTTAAAATTAAATAAGAGTGTGTAGTGTAGTTAATTGACGATAAATTATCGGAACCTATATCCCGCAACAATAATATAGATAGCGACATAAACATTCTTGGTCAAGTTAAAGATAAAATAGAAGTACTAGGAATTATTCACATGTATACTTATTGATAATACATATTGGCACTTAAAAAATGGCCTTGATTAATTCGTTCCGAGGGGTAAATCACTGGTGAATTTTGATGTACACCAATTGAGAATTTAATGAAATTTAATGGCATTTAGTAGGAATTTAAGCAGAATTATATGGACATTTCGGATAGTTTTTTTTCTTAACTTAAAAATTCACCTATAATTTTGCTTAATTTGCTCTTATTGTTATTTGTGTGTTGAGCTGACTGAGGTCACATCCATCATTTTCAAGGTTTTGATAGAGAGTAATCTTAGTGGACAGTTACCATTAAGTCGAGTTAATTAGTAAAGTAGATTACTCGAAAATGCATGAGAAACTGCAGGGTTTTCAACCTAAGAACCAAGTTTGAAGAAAAAAGTGCGAATTTAGTGTTGTCTCGACTGAGTTTGCAGCAACAAAGTGACTAAAACTTTCTATATTATTTTTTGTAGGTTGAGCTGACTGAGGTCAAATACGTCATTTTTACAGATTTGGTAGTGCAATATCTTAGTGAACAGTTACCACTGAATCGGGTTAAGAAGTAAATCCGAATGCTTGAAAGCGCATGAGAAACAGCAGTGCCCACCATAAGGTATTTATATAATACGCTAGTGGATGTCGCCTTCTCTTGACAAGTCACCGGTTTTGTGATTGTTATGTGGGGTCCAGACTGAATAAAAAAGTTTTCGAATCTTCAATTGCTCTTGATTCTTTATTATGGGACCAGGGCCCACCATACCTGTGAGGAAGACTACATCTGTCAAAGATAAAATCCAAAGTTTCAAGAAGAAAAGAACTGCTTACAGTTTACAACTCCAATATAGAAAAAAATAAAATAAAAACACAGAACACATACAATTAAGTGATCAAAAGTTAAGATGGAGAGAAGAGAAGGAGAAATAATTCAAGAAAAAGCTGTAAAATTAAAAAAAATATTTTAAAGGAATAAAAGTTTAAATGAAGCCACAGCGTGACCCATTGTCATGCGCACGGTACAAATATAGTCATTGTTATTTAAGATACAGCATCGATTAAAGTGTAATGGTGTTAGAAAATTTCGTACATATTACTGAAAAATTAAGTATATTTTTTATGTTTCTAAAAATAAAAATCCATCAGTGTTAATTCCGGTGAGTGAGCCGGCCAGTTGATGGTAATGGTGGGTTGTCTAATGATTACTTAAAATTGACTTA